>CM045733.1:48785000-48990000 GCA_024760905.1 Plotosus lineatus
AATTCTTAATCATGCGAATAGAGGGGGGGCGGGGGGGGGGGGGGGTTTGGCTTGCTTTATTTTTTCTGAAGGTAATCCGCAAAAAAAACTCAAGTAACTCATTGTAAATTATAATTTTAACTAAATCGATGATATATAAATGAACATGCTCATGATGAGAATGAGATGACAGGGATATAATTTTTTTATGGATTCAGAGGATTTTCTTGCGGACTAAATGTGTTGTGTAAGTGCTTATACAAACATTCATCCATCCATTTGCAGAACCGCTTAATCCTACCATTGTCACAGATAGGCTGGTGCCCATCTCATCTGACACTATGTGAAGGCCTGGTACACCCTGAACAATTTACCAGTAAGGAAACACACACATACACACACACACACACACACACACATACACACACACACACACACACACACACACACACACACACACATACACACACACACACACACACACACACACACACACACACACACACTCACACAATCTGGAAGGAAGAGCCAATTAGCGTAATGTACATATCTTTGGACTGTGGGAGGAAACTGGAGGACCCAGTGGAAACTCAGAAAAGCATGGAGATGGCATACAAACTCCACAAAGACATTCCTGAGTCCGAGACTTGAACCCGAGACCTTCTTGCTGTGAGGCAACGTGTTAAGCACCAAGGAACCATGCCACACCTCATACAAACAATTTGCCAATAAATCAGTCTTCATACAGAATGAGAAACAAGACCTAATGCAATTGTATCAAATAGTATGTGTGTACCAATTAAACACAAATATTCATAGGCATCATCATTGTAGAATCTGATGTGGAAGGTAAGTTGTTTCACAGTTTGTTTAAGAATTAAGGTTTTAGTGAAATTAGCTTATACAGTTTGAGAGATCAAATCAAAAAATCATTTAAAACATGTCTGAAACTAAAAATGAGTTTCTGGTTACTGGCACACAAAGAAGGAGGTGGTGGAAAGTAGCCCCATGACAGTCAAGACCTCCTCTAAATCATAACAGCATGGGTTAGGTAAGACGACAGAAGCCATATTTCTGCACAGAGAGCAGTAAACTGATGAGCATATGAGGAGAACAGGGTCAAATACCAGAGGAGTTCATTCTTCCCTTTTGAAACTATATCTAATTAAATGGGTTTTTTTGGCATGATAGTGAGTAATTGGCATGGCCCACTTACAGTCGGCCGCTTGCTCATCTAAACTGCTGAAGAGTGACAAGATTCGCACACCCCCAGGCACACTTCCATACAAACGAATGGACACATTCACACGCACATACACACCCATACAACGGTGCTGTCAAGCTGGCTTTTGCTGTCACACATGCACGAATGCAGCACGCACGCACACAGACACACACTTACTCCTCCCTCGCTTTTCTTCTCATACACATGAACACACATGGAACAAGACATTTGCTGTTGCACAGTCACACATGCTCATCCACACATACACACAGGCTCTGATGCTTCTATTTACCTCAGTACATCACAACTTTAATACACATTCCACTGCTTTAAAACTCATTGAGATTCTGGGTCTTTGCTGAGCAAATCGGGTGTTTTTCCTCCTCCAATTTCCATTGTTAATCCATTTAACAGCCAAATACGTACTCAAATCCTTGCCACCATTTTATGGCCTAGAGGGGCAGTACAAATGGTGGCTAGTTCTTCTGTACATAGAAATGTTACAGAATAAAAATACTTTTAAGAAGGAAGAAATCCTACCTAAGAATTATGGCAAAAATATCATATCACAAATCCATAAAAATAATCTTTAGGAAATGTGATGGGTACCACAATATTGTTTTTTTTCCTAAATATACAAGGATATCATGTCAAAATTAGGAAAATTTGCCGGAAATAATTTGTTTCCGTAATAAAGACAAAAAAATTGATATAGTCATATTAGTTCAGTTGTAGTCAGTGATGTAGTTAGTAGTTGTTCTTGTACCACAGTTGAATTCTCAGTTCTGATTGGCGTGCAAATTTCTGCCAAGGCAAAATTGTGTTTCTTGCACACTAAGTCTATAGATCCACTGTGTGACTTGGATTCACTCAAAAATTTTTATGGGTGTTTCCTTGGCCCATGATATGTTCTTCCACCAAGTTTTATGTAAATCAGATTAGTCAGTTTTGTGCAATCATACTTAATGACAAAGAAAACGACAGGCAGAGAAAACAGACATAAAAAAGTAAACACACCAAACCCCTTTTCGTTGAGATAATTAAAATTGAAAATGATATTCAGAATTAGTTGCAAACAGTGCTTGCAATGATGACAAAATAATGTGGGACATTTTCTAAGAGTCAAGGCAAAAGAATGGACAGCAAAGTCTATGACAGTGCGTCATGTCTGGATTGAGAAATTTCTTTCTTGTAAATCAGCCAAAAAAATCTATAATGTTACCCTGTACCCATGGGATTTCTTTTGAATAACTTAAATATTTAAAAAAAAATGAAAACAAGAGGCTACAGTATATTTAATCTTGATGAAGTCACAAATTCACATGGTCTCTTTGAACATACCATTACTTTATAGTTTACATCATTTAAAAACGTACTAAGAATCAGTCAGTAGCCGAGAATCGATCCAACAGAACCCATGCCTTCGGCAACCACCTAACTCACAATGCACCGAACCCCTATAGCCCCTCACCCAAGTGGTGGGTCCATGGGAGGGTGGACCAATGTCTCCTTTTCAGGCTGGGCCGGCTGGGCTACGTGGGCTGAAATCCGACCACTATGCTCTCGTCTTCAAACCACTCCCCCAGACTTGGCTCCATCTGGGGAAACAGCTGACCCGTATCCAGGCAAAGGAAACTGTGTCCTTATGCATTACTCCATACAGGTCTTTTGAACCGCACATTCATCTGAAACCTAACATTAGGATCTATTTGTCTTCGATGTTCATCTCAGGGGCATAATATACCCAACAACATATCATAGAATCATTCATAATCATAGAATCATTAGGAAACCACAAACTCCTCCACCACAATAAGGTGGTGATTCAAGAAGGACGAAAAGGTTCTGGAGCACCATCTGACACCTCAGGAGGGGGAAGCAGTTCTATACAAATACTGCTTACAGTCTTAGTGGTGAGCTGCTCATCTTGACTGGGAATGTTGTCAGGAGGTGGAAGCAATACTTTGAGGACCTCCTAAATCCCACCAACACACCCTTAGTGGTGGAGGAAGACCCTGGGGGTTGCGTGGGAGTCCTCCCATCAATAGGGCTGAGGTCGTTGAGGCAGTCAAAAAGCTCCTCTGTGGACAGGCTCCAGATATGGATGAGATCTGCCCTGAATGTCTCAGGGCTCTGGATATTGTAGGACTGTTTTGGATGACACGTCTCCGAAACATCAGGGGCCATACCTCTGAATTGGCAAACCGGGGTGGTAGCCCCCCTTTTAAAAAGGGGGACCGGAGAGTGCGTTCCAATTATTGTGGAATCACACTCCTCAGCCTACCTGGGAAAGTCTATGCAGGGGTGCTGGAGAAGAGAATCTGACCGATGGCTAAACGTATGATCTGGGAGAAACAATGTGGCTTTGGTCCTGGCTGTGGCAGTCTCAACCAACTCTATCCGCTCTACAGGATCCTCGAGGGAGCATGGGAGTTTACCCAATCTGTCCACATGTGTGTTGTGGATTTAGGAAAAGCTATCTTGTGTGGTAGGGGCAGTGGTGGTCTAGCGGTTAGTGCGCAGGATCGCTGATCCTAAGGTTGGGGGTTCGAGTGCCCACAAGGTTGTCACTGTCCCCCCAGTGCAGCTAACTGGGTTATCAAAGGCCGGCCATGTCTCTCACTGTCTATGGTGAGAGGCATGTAAAAGAACCATTGCTGACTTTCGTAAAGAGTAGGCTGCACATCCGTCAGCGTGTTTCTACATCCTGGAGAGGGATGGGCGCCGCCAGGCCAAATCAGTCCAAGTTTCGTAATGAAGGCGCCCCAACAACATTCCCGGATGTTAAGGGATAAGTGAAGAAGAAGTGAAGATCTTGTGGGGTGTGTTCCAGGAATATAGTGTAACGGACCCGTTGCTAAATGCTAGTCTTTGTATAATAGGATCCAGAGCTTATTCCACATGGATAACAACAAGTTAAATTAATTTCCAGTTGGGGTTGGAGTCCACAAGGCTGTCCTTTGTCACCAATTCTATTCATAATTTTTATGGACAGAATTCCTAGGGGTTGAGAGGTTCTGGTTTGGTGGCCATACGATCTCATCTCTGCTTTTTGTGAATGATGTGGTTCTTTTGGTTTTATCAATCCAGGGCAACCAGCTCTCATTGGAGCGATTCCGATCTGAGTATGAAGCAGCCCAGATGAGAATCAGCATCTCCAAGTCCGAGGCCATGGTTCTCAGATGGAAAAGGGTGATATGCACCCTACAGGTCTGGAATGAGGTCCTGCCCCAAACAGAGGAGTTCAAGTACCTCGGGGTCTTGTTCATGAGTGAGGGAAGGATGCAGTGGAGATCAACAGGTGCACTGCTGCAGCCTCTGCTGTAAAACTCTTGTGGTGAATCAGAAGCTGAGCTGGAAGGCAAAGCTCTCAATTTACCAGTCAACCTACGTTCCAACCCTCACCTATGGTCACGAGCTTTGGGTAGTGACCAAAAGAACAAGATCGCTGTTATAAGCAGCTGAAATGAGCTTCCTTCTCAGGGTGGCAGGTCTCCTGTCTAGAGAGATGGGATGAGAAGCTCAGCCATACAAGAGGAGCTCGAAGTAGAACCGCTGCTCCTCTGAAGTGAGAGGAGCCAATTGAAGTGGCTTGGGCATCTGGTTAGAATGCTTCTTGAATTACTCCCTGGTCTAGTACTTTGGACATGCTTGAGGGATTATGTCTCTTGGCTGGTCTGGGAATGCCTCGGTGTCCCCCTGGAAGAGCTGGAGGAAGTGGCTGGAGATAGGGACATCGGGACCTCATTGGTTAAGCTGTTGCGCCCGCAGCCTGATCCAGAATAAGCATAAAAAAGATGAGGATAATCATCATTTCAAACTGCTGTAGACTTTAAAATTACTAAATAATAAATAAATTCAATTTAAATAAGTTAAAAATCCTTGAGTCTCTCAAATCAGGCCAAAAAAGCTCCGATTCTCGTGTCAACACTGGCATGCAGTCTTAGACATATATAAAACTTAAAGCAGTATCTGGCCGGGCTTATGAACAGTTGGATGACTATACGAATAGACATTCTTCACGTTTGCCATTCAATCAAGTACTCCAACCACTTACCATAATCACCACTCATTTTGTGTTCTAATTTCTATTCACCAAGAGTAAAATATCTTTAAAAAATTGGGAACACTTTGATAAACATGTCATTTTGCCATATGGAATGTGATGCAATGTGGAATTGCTTGCCCCAGAATAAGATGACTGGTTGAAGAACACTTGGAAAATACTTGCTGAATAATTTGCGATCTATATGAAAGTTCAAACTCTGTGACTTTTGTGGTCATATGATTGTAATGCAACTGTCAGGCAACTCGAGGAACTTTCGGTAAGAGTCCAAGAAAAACTGGCAGAGTTCCCATATTTACTGATATGCTGCTGACTGTTCACAGAGATTCACCAACTGTTTGCGATCTGTACATTACCTCACCAGAATATCACCAAAATGTTGCTAGAACACCATCAACAAATGAACGGTTAGTATCTCACTCACTGACAAATACTTGATGACTAGTCCATTGTCGTCAAAAATGTAGCTAGTCACAACAGCTGTGATCAAAATTTTTTTTCTCAGTGAGGTACTCAGCGTAATGACCAAAGAAACTATAAATGTGTATTTGCCTGATGTTCTTTACAGTAACTACATTTATGTAAATTTATTCTTGTGACTTTTGACACTTATTTATTTATTTTTAACTTTAGAGTTATTTCATAGTCCTGCAGCAAATTGGGGGCAGCCGTGGCCTGGGGCAGTTATGGACTCAGTAGGATCAGCCATGGACTGATGATTAGAGAAGTGGAGTAGTCCAAGTCCAAGTCACGAATTTGCGGGTTGACTTGTGATTTGATTTCCAAACGAGCAGAAAAACATGTGTGTTTTTATTTTTATTTATTTTTTTTTTTTTTGGGGGGGGGTCTGCAGCTTCTCTTCCTTCACCTTAATGTCTGAAGTTGCCTTAAGCAAGGCACCTAAACCCAACTGATTGAACGAATAAATAATAAATAAACAAATAAATCATTGATTGAATGACAATGAATAAATTAATGATTAAATAAAGGATTGAATAAATAAATTAATCTTTGAATGACTGATGGAATGATTAACTGCTTGAATGAATGAACAAATGATTAAATAAACAAATGAATGAATAATTGAATGAGTGAATGAATAAATGATGCAATGAACGTATATTGGATTGAATGAATGATTAAATGATTGAATCAATGAATTATTCCTTGATATTATTTTTTGAAGTGCCCTTGAGTAAGGCACCCAATTCCCAACTAATTTAATAAATGAATGAATGATTAAATAAATAAATGGATGAATATGTAAATGAATGATTGAAAGAATGAGTAAATTATTGATTAAATGATTACAATGAATGGTTGAATGTATTAATGATTAAATGATTGAATGAATGAATAAATAATGGAATTAATGAATGAAAAATTGAATGAATAATTGTTTGAATAAAACATTGAATAAATGCGTGATGAAATGAATCAATGAATTATTTCATGAGTTCATCATGGGATTTATGCTCATTCTAATCAAATATATTGATAAAGTATAAGTATATTAACAAGGTTTTTGTCTGTTTCAGAATTCATCTATGCTGTGATCTGATCAAAGTGTAAGATTCATTATGTGTGAAAATTGCACAAAGCTATCAGAGATTTGTCATATTGACAAAATATAACTGCTTTTAACACCATATTTGCAAAAATTTTCTTCACACAACAGGGTCATTGCAGGAAGATGGCCATGACGAGGATTGACAGTAAATGATACAATGTCACATATAACAAAAAATTGTATTTTTATATTTTTCACAAGGATTCAGTAATATCTCAACGAGTGTTCTAACAACTACCTTCAAAGGTTTGAGGACAATAACTACAATGTCATTCTTATCTGAAATTTCATTAAGCTGACATTGTTGTACACTGCCACTTTAACACGATTGAGGTGCCCTGTTTCCTTTCACAAGTAGAACAAGGCCACTGATATGCAAAACACTGCAAAAGTACTATACGTACTTCCTGTCACATACTGTTCTCTATCAGTCTAAACAGAGCGATGTTATAGTGAACATCCTAGAGCATGTTGGTGTGCTACTTTCCATCAGCAGGGAAAGAAGAATGCAATATCCAAAGAAAGCTTTAGCATTATCCACAAGTAGTTATACATATATTGTTAGTTATTCTATAGTTAGTTAGTCTATAGTTACATAGATAGACAAAGAGACAGACAAATAAATCAATCAATAGCTGATTGAAGAGCCATGTTTAAAAGCAGTGAGTAGCAGGTGAAATAAAGTTGTATTATTTTGACACACATTTAGGAATCCTGTATTATTCTTAATATCTATCTAGCATCAATGCCAGAAGATTATTTTTGTGCGAGGGAAAATAAACACATCAGTAGTACTGTACTGGCATATTCAACTGTATGTATAAACCAGGGGTACCAAAACATTTATCTGTGGGGGCCACATAACTTTTCCCTTCTCTGATAGCAGGCCAAGGTCAGTTTGTAACAGTAAAAGTATGACGATCACAGGGCTGCCTAAACGTAAACATTTATTGTTTTCCAGTAAGCCATGCATAACCAAATATTGGTCACCCTTTCTGGGACCTTCACAGAAAAAAGTCAGGAAATAAATAATAAAGGAAACATTGATTGCTATCAGTTGAGCAACCTGAAAGCTGCCTGAACAGACGACTGGTTCAGCCGAACCTGGCGTACAAATGTATTCTCTTGAGCTAACACTCCACTTTTTAGCTTTGAGAGTTTGTCTACTTGCATTTGGCCTTGCAAGTGATCATACTCGTCTTTGTGACAAGATTCAGAGTGTCGGTGCATTGTATTCTTTGAATACCGCCACTGCCTCTTGACAGATGATACAAACAACCTTTTCTTTGCATTGAACAAAAAATAATTGTCCATTGCAGATTAAATACCCTGCATTTTGAATCGCTTTTACTCTTCCATTACCTTTTCATCATTATTCCGTTCTATTTGACAGGGGAGAGTCTAGGATTTTTTTTTTTTTTTTTTGGGGGGTTTGGCAGACAGGGGCACAGACGGAAGAAGAGTGGAATAGGGTGTCATGTTCTAGGTGTGTATTAGTCTTGATCGCATGGCTAGACTAAAAAAAAAAATCATAATGGGTCTCTGATATTGTTCAGGGGGCTGGGCCAAATGTGGAGGCAGGCCGTATCCGGCCCGTGGGCCGTAGTTTGGGGACCACTGGTATAAACCGTAACTTTGGTCATTTTTTAATCTTTTGTAGGATTTGTTGGTCATTAACAAGATGGCTCAATAAAAATAAAACAAAACAAACAACATACAATGCTTGGGATAGTGTATGATGTTAGAATAATAAGGCCACTTACAGTTTGAGGTGTTAAAAACAAAGTAGGAATTCTTACCCTTAAATGAGTTATTCTATACTATATATACAATTTAAGGTCACTTGTGGTTGCTCTGCACCCAAGCCCATTTGACACTGGGTGAGACATGAGGTACAGGGACAGGTTGCCAACATGCCACATGCCTAACACAAAAACAAACAACCATTTGCACACATTCACACTTATGGGCAATCAAGAGTGACCATTTAACCTAATGTGGATGAAACTGGAGATCCCAGAGAAAACTCACTTTGGTTAAATGAGAACATGCGCACAGAATTCGGTCAACAGTACGGTCTGACTCCAGAGCCGTGCTTATTCTAAGGTTACACTGATAAAAATTGACACCACTAGATTGTATTTCAATCAAGAAATCATAAAAGCTATCATTGTGTCTGCTCTGTTTGCTAAAAACTCATTGTAGCACCCTAGCTAATTCATGACTAAAACACTGACATACATGTAGGTGTCAATGTTTTCCCTCTAGTTTATAGCTTAAATGCACAGAATATCTGAATGTAAAAGCTGTTCTGATACAAAACTCATACAACAGCTACAGTTATAGTACAGGAAATGCTAAGATATCAGTGAGCAAACATCTCTATTACCTTAGTGTGACCAAGCACAATCACAGAACAAGAATGTAGTAACTTTTTTGTAGTAAGGTTTATTCTTTTTGAGATCGTAACTGTACAATCGGACGCGGAAAACACATCGGAAGATTCAGAATTTATTGTTCTTATCTCATGTCTGTCTGTCTGTCTTCCTTTCGGCTTTTTCCCTTTCACTCAGGAGTCGCGACAGCGAATCATCTGATTCGCACATTTGATTTGGCAGAGGTTTTTACGTCGGATGCCCTTCCTGTCACAACCCTTTTTTAGCAAGGGACAGAAACACGCTGACAACTTTGCCGCCTACTCTTTACGAAAGTCAGCAATGGTTCTTTTACATGCCTCTCACTATAGACAGTGAGAGACATGGCCCGCCTTTGATAACCCAGTTAGCCGCACTGGGGGGGACAGTGACAACCTTGTGGAGAGTGGGACTCGAACCCCCAACCTTTGGATCAGCGATCCAGCGCCCTATACCACTAGACCACCACTGCCCCATTGTTCTTATCTCATACAGTGTGAAAAATAATGATCTAGTTGTAATTGATTTTTTTCCCTAAAAGTACCATATTCGACATGATAAGCTCCCAGGGTGCTTAAAAAATTGGAGTGGGTGGGCGCTTATTAAAATATTAATCAGCGGAGTGCAACAGTATATGCTTATTACCATCGAGGTGGAAAACATGAATAATAACAGAACAATAAAAAAGTTTTACTGGTATTTGTGTTGTTCATTTTGTGGTATCAACCAAACTACTTACATGAAAGCTGAAAATAAACAGACAACAGAAAAAAAAAGGACGCCTTACTTTTACCTAATGGTGCTGTTCCTTTAAACATTTTCCCGGAAGTAAAATTGAGCCAATCAACACAAATGTCAACTTTACCACATGGCACGTTGAACCAATCAACACAAACATAAACAAAAGGACATGGCCAGGAACGTCTTTAAATTTATGAAGTTAGTGAGCAGGAGAATTGGGTGAAATATCCTCATCATCACTTTCTGTTAGGTCCCTATCTGGTTAATCACTCCATTTATTCAGAGCATCCCATAGTTTTGCTGTAGCAGTTTCCAATGGTTCATCAGTTGTTGGACATTTACCAAGGGAACAGAAAAATATTTTCTTGTTTTTTAAAGCACGGCGGAACAATCAAATGTGTTGTTACTGATGAACATATAGACATTCCGCAGTGGCAGGAGGTCTTGAAATACTATGTAAACTCACTTTTACAGGCAGTGAACGCCTCATTTTACGGTTACAGAGACTGATAAAACAAAATTGGCAAGTTTGATGGACGATTTTTCTCCCAGTACACATGGACAGTTATTAGATGTAAGATCAAAAACACTGGGGGTGTCGCGTGCTTATTGGAGCAGGGAGCTTATTACGTCGAATACGGTATATACTGATAGCCATAACATTAACACCATGTGACTAGTCTGCAGTTAGGCAGTCTGCATAGCCGGCATTAAAGGTCACCTGTGGTGAATTTGTATTACAAAAAAAAAAAAAAAAAAAAAAAATCAAGCATGACATCAACAGTTCCATCAGGCCCCAGGTCAAATACATGTGGCTGCTGCTATACTCCTATTACTATGAGACATGTTCAGTGTCATGCTGCCTTCTTCACTGAAGTAATTAATTCTTTGTTTTGTCCTATTGGCCGGGCTGTGTGCAGCAGACACCAGTATAAAATAGCACAATAATGTCCAGTGCTGAACTGTGTTATCACGAAATTGCAAAGCCTTTGGTTGCACAAACTAAAACTACAGAAATCATGCAAAATATAACATTGGCACAGGCCATACTCTGAAAATGTTTTCTTTCAGTTGCATATCAGTAGTCCGTGAAGATCATGTTAAGCTGACCTGTTATGGACATGATCTCTGGGCAAAACTAATTTTTACATCTAAAACCAAACACTTTTTTCTACAGAATTCTTAAAAAAGTCAAAGATCATTTAAAAAGTAAAAGGATGACAACAGATGGGAGTAGCACCACACCAGAGAATGCAATTCAAAGAACTGACTGCACGCTTTCTTCTTAATACATCCCACTTCCTGGCAGGTGCCATTGTAACGAGATAATCAATGTTATTTGCTTTCCCTGTCAGTGATTATAATGCTTTTAGCATTATGGCTGGATGGTATGGTTCCACTGTTAATTTGGTATTTGGTGAATGAGCCTGGGCTGTAGTATTCAAGTCTGCTCACAGTTTTTAGACATTTTTCGTATTGTTGGTATTTGCACTTAGGCTGGTCTCAGTCTTCCCCATTATCCTTAGAAAATATTTTATTTGGTCTCGACCAAGTCTAGCTGTTTTTATTTTATTTATTTTTTTCCTGTAACGGCACCTTAAAAAAATCAATGATTAAGTGAGCTTGGTGAGTGTATGTGTATTGGTTTAATGATTTGAAAATCCTATAACAGGCCGATACATTGGTATTTTTTCTTCATTCTTGGTCTATGATTTGGACATAACCTTCACTATGACTTGAATCACATTGAAATCAGTATTGACTTTGACTTGACCTATTCTGAGTTTGGACTAGCTGTGGACTCACTAATGATAGTTTTGATTACACCTTTGGAAAAAACTCAAAACAGTCTGCATAGTAGAGACAAATCAATCAACATCTCATCTCAGTTGTCCATTTCACACTATCATGTTTTATCAAACATTGAATAAAGACTCAGGTTGTGAACAGATGATTAAAGAAGTGCAGCTTTGCAAGACTGATATGCTGTTTGGAGTAGGTTAGGTGTTGCTGGTACTTTAATGCATAGTTCTGAGAAATATCTCTGTAGCAAGAAACTGCAGTGTAATAAGGAGAAGGCACGTTTGCACGCCTTCATACGGAGGTGGGAAGAAGATTTAGACTTTCTGTTTTGAGATGTTTGAAAGGCTTAAAATGCTGTCCAGCAATGCAGGCTGTGTAATCAGAACATGATAACAATTCGACTATAAAATAAAGTAACATGCATGATTGCCGAGATTCATCAATTCAAAATTGCTAATTTGAGCTTTTGAAGTAACTGCACTACATTGCTGTTGCAGCCCTGTGGCTCCATGTTGATAATGAATAGCATAACCTTACACTCCCATGGTTCACCTCAGCAGTACCTGCCGAGCATTGCATGAATGAGATTGAATGGTTAAGTGGAAAGAGATTACTGTACTTATGTCTTAAATGTAATGCATTCATTGTATTCAAAACTTTATCAGTATTGTCAGTCATAAATTGTAAAGGAATTGTAATGACACTGACCTGCTGTGACGCTGAGGCGGGTGTCTGCGGGAATCGCTGTCCCCCAGGCGGCCCAGCGAGGGTGAGCGGCTGCGCGGGGGGTGCCTGGTCCCCCGGCCCATGCTCTTTACCGTGCCATTGGAGCTGTTCTGCATCTGCTGGGGCCTGCAGGGTGACAGGCTGCGCAGGGGTGAAGGCGACGGAGAGCGTGAGGGTGAGGGCAAGCGTGAGGGCGTGTGTGGCGATGGGAGCTTGTTAATGTTCAAGTTGTTGTCACTGTTGGAGCGCAGGAGCACACGGGGTGCAGCCAGAGTGCTACGGCCTGTCTGAGCCTGCTGAGGCCTGCTCCGGCTTGAGTTCGCTGCTGCCGGAGCCTCTCGGAAAGGCACTATGAAAGAAATAAAGTGATTAGCAAAGCAGAAAGCAGGTGATACCAAATATATTCATTAGATTTACACAAACCAATACAACACTGGAGCCATGCTTTCACTTACTCACTCGCACATTTCCTGAGCCACTTATCTGAATAGGGTCATGGGGAGGATGGAGCTTATCTCAGCTGACACTGTGCAAAAGCAGGGTATACCCAAAACGGCTTGCCAGCACAGGCCATAACAGGCCAACACACACAGCCATTCACACCTGAGGCATTTTGGACCATCCAATTAGCTTAAATTGCAGGTTTTTGTTCTGTGGGATTAAACCGGCGTATTCAGTGGAGGCCCACTCAAGCACAGGGGGAACATACAAACTCCACATAAGATTGCCTGAGTCTGGGACTTGAATCCAGGACCTTCTTGCTCTGAAGCAGACATGCTAACCACTAAGCCAATGTGCCATAGGGCACATGCTATTATAAGAAAATAATCAATATAAGAGACATGTGAGCTCTTTTGGCCTGCCTTAGAGTCATTGCTAAAATTTGTAAATATAAGCTTTAAAATTTTTCTTTTCTTTTTGTGTTTCCCAAAACACCAATAGGGAATGTGATTTACTTTGCGAGTTTACTGAGTACTGGAGTTCCTGAGCAGAGGAAAACTGACACCGTTAGCCACACAAAGTTATTTGCTGATTCAAAACACAGAGGTTAACCAACCTGCTTCGAAACTTTCATTTTAGTTTGTTTTTGTATTTTATTTCTGCATAATACCACGACAACTCTTTCAAAGTTTTAAACAGTGTAACAGCTCTGCTAAACATTGTTTACACAGCTCTGTACAAGTCTGCACTTGAAGCTCTTCATCCCAATCCATTCTGATAAAATAAACAATAAACATTTAATTTTTGAGTTTCAAGCTTGATGAATTTTGCTAAAAATGAGTACAGTTTTCACCTTGAAGTTCTGTCTCAAGGAATATTAAACAACATCCAGCTAGCTTTTGGTGCATGACTTGATTATTGTATGACAAAAATAGTTTGCACAGAAAATAAACATAATGCATATCTGACCAGCAAGTTAGCTGATAGCTAACACACTGTATGCTATGATCTTTAGCAGCTTCCAAAGAAGCCATCAACTCTTTCTTGAAAAAAAAATGTATGTGAAGAAAATATCTTTAGGGTCATAATGTCTATGAACTCCGACAACATACATATAGCTCATTGTAAAACTAATGTCCATCATGGGAAGGAAGCAAGCTAAAAGCCTCACGGACTGGGATGAAGAAGCCTTTTTCAGAAGCATGCAAGCAACCGTTGCCTGAAATGATTTAAAAGGACTGATATTTTATTTAGAAAAAAAAACATATACTGTAATAATCTACTGATACACCTTGTTTTCTCAGTCTGTACAGAAAAATCTCAGCCCTTGGACTTTTTGCATGGTTAGGATCAGGATTAGTGGTTAGGGTTTTATATATAGGGTTATTAACATTTTTGTGCTCGCCCGGAGTCGGCCGAGATGGGGGCTGGCCTCCCCATGACACTTTTTGTGATTAAGAGGTTCAGAAAATGATTGAATGAATGAACATATTTCTATGGTTAATAATTAGTTTATACTCAATATTTTAATCTAAAATATTTATATACCGTGCCATTCTTCGTTCAGTTCAGTTCAGTTCTAGAGGAGGGTACTGACAATCCTGTTCTTAATGCACAAGGTAACAACATGATTAGTTTGCACTATTCTGGTCAGGGTAAAAGAAGATCGCCAACTTATTCCTCCAGATAATTTGATTTGTAGTTAAACAGCTATGGTATCATCTGAATTCCAACCTGACATTTCCTTGTGACTCAGGAGACTGTTTATGCTTGAAGATTCCACAAAGACTACCAACTTACAATCTTTCTCTAAGGTAAACTCAACACACTTTCATGAAATATGACCAAGTTTCTCATTTTCTAGTGACATCTGAAATCCAATCAAGCTGTTCTCTCTGCTTCAGTCCATAGCAGCGTGAGAAATCCTGTGTGAATGCATGATTAGCAGCTATATTTATGTCTCTGTCACAACACTGAAATAGACCATGGAAGGACTTGCAGTATGTTTCAAGTACACGGGCCATTTAAGGCCTCAGTGTACATCTCACTCCTTTCCACCTGGTTAAAAATACTACGAAGATGCGTCTCAATAACGATAGTGCTAAACAATGCATTCACATGTGCAGTCAATATGACACAGTCAATACCAGACTGATGCAGCTTTATCTCCCTGGGTTTCATAATAAAACATTCATTTAATGATGTTCCAAATGGCGAGATTGAACCAGAAACCATGTTTTGATTAGGAAGAGACTGACAGAATCAATTATAAAGACTTGAATGAGAGCTTAAGGCCTGCATGAACACCCAACATCCCACTGTTAAAGCCATGGTGGAATTCAATATCATGTAATAATATTGACGTTAAATTAAAATTAAAATTAAATTGATTGATCATTAAAAATGGTTGAATGTGATAAGGTCTCCAGAACCTTCTGTGTTCCCATGGTCACAAGGAGATCATGTTCACTCGTGAGAAAAATTCCCAATGACAAACTGGCCCACAGTAATACTGTAAAGCTAGCGAAGCTATGTCTTGTCACTGTGTTATAATTATCATTACTAGATAGACAGTTTGATTGTGTAAATTAGATGTTGTTATGGCAAGTGATAAATCAATATTTAAGATGTTTTGGAGACAAAGGCTAGATTGAGATGGTTTGTACATGTACAGAGGAGGGATAGTAAATATATTGGTAGTAGGATGCTGAAGTTGGAACTACCAGAAAAGATTTATGGACGTAGTGAAGGAAAACATGAAGGTAGTTGGTGTAAGAGAAGAAGATGCGGAGGGTAGGGTGAGGTGGAGGCAGATGATTTGCTGTGGTGACCCCTGAAGGGAACAGCCGAAAAGGAAAAGAAGAAGAAGACTATGGTAAATAATAATCTGCCAAGTCGTGAACATACTTTGTAGCTTAGCTACTTAACAAATACAATAACAACTTCAGGTCCGAGTAAAAACTATACTAAATGAAATACTTTTAATATTTCAATACTTCTAAAAAAGAACCCCCCCAAAAAAATAGAACACTCAGAGAGCTTAGAAAGTACAAACCTCATCCTGCTGTGTCTGCTGTAGTACCCCCCAAAATCATCCTGTATCACTATATTAAAGAATCCTTAAAAAACTTCCAGGATCTAGAATCCAGACATCCTCAAGCTCATCTCCAGTAGATTTTGGAGATGCTATGATATGCTATGATTAAGCCCAGGCGGAGTTCTCAGATTCTCCGACGCTTGGTTAGCACTTCTGGCCAGACTGCTTTAAAATTTTCAGTCCCTGCGAAACAAGATGTACAAGCTTCATGCTCAGATTGCAGTGCAGAGGGATCTACAGGACTGTGTTTCTATGAAACACGGCTTGAGGAGAGTACACCCGATAAGGCTATTATACCAGCCGGCTACACGGCCTTCATCCCCTGCAATCCCAAGCACCGGAGTCATCGTTCGGCCCCTTCCCGCCTGGGCTTCTTTGTTAGCTGGGATCCGGCTCGCTGCCTACCATAGCATGTTAGCTCTGCTAATAGCATGTTAGCTCTGGTTAGTTATACACGCCCGAAGATACTCCGATCTTATAGCTGTAGTAGAGTTGAACGGTCGTAGACGAGCATAGTGCAAAACATGAACAAACAAAACAACAAATAAAACAAATTAAAACGAACCATAGCATGTGAGCTCTGCTAATAGCATGTTAGCTCTGCTAATAGCATGTTTGTTCTGATAATAGCATGTTAGCTCTGCTAATAGTATGTAAGCTCTGCTTAGTTATACACGCCCGAAGATATTCCGATCTTATAGCTGTAATAGAGTCGACCGGTCTTAGGCGAGCATAGTGCAAAACATGAACAAACAAAACAAATAAAACATTTAAAACAAACAAAGAAACAATTTGACTCTGAGAACTCCGCAACGTCACCCTCTGGGCAGCGCCATCTTGGAGACGTCACTCCAACTTCAATGTAAAAGGACATGAAGAGTACTGTAATAAAGTTTATCATTTTGGTATCGCTTGTTAAACATACTACAGAACATAAAATCTCACGCATAAACATGAACTTAGGTACTGTAGTGGAATAATAATTGAAAAAGATTTTAATACAACATTTCAGAGAAAACCGTCGTTTCTCATAAGAAAGTCTTATTTCTTCAGAAGAGACATCCAGCATTTTCTATCGCTTAGCCAGAGAAGAAGCAAAGCGTTTGAGTGGTATCATAGAGCTTAACTGGTAATTAAAACACACACACAAAAAAAAGGCTCATTGACAACTTGTGCGTGAATGAGAAAAAAGGGGCGGGACATCAGCTCAACCAATCAGGATAAAAGAGGACAGCCATTGGCTGAATTTGAATCACGTGCCGGTTGCTCGGCAGTCAGTGAATACTCCAACCATGGGGGCCTACTGTAAATGTAAATGTAAAATGTAAAATGACGCTGGTGTTACGCATGTCTTGAGGAACAGTTCTTTTCTCCCAGCACTGGAGTAAAAGCTTGTTCAGGTGGTAATGTAGAGCGGTACTCTTGCCTGCTTTGATGACTGCTGTGGGGATGCCGTCATTGCCAATAGCTTTCTGTTGGCCAGGGAGTTGTTGGCTTTTCTGAGTTTGTCAATAGAGGGTGGAGCATCTAGTTCTTTCATGCGTGGTAGAGTGTTTGTGTTCTCAACTGCTGCAGTGCTGACAATGTTCTCTCTTGAGTAAAGCTCTTGTTAGTGCTTGGCCCATCTCTCCATCTGCTTTCCACTGTCTGTGATAATGTCACTAGAGGCTGTCTTCAGAGGTATGATTTTGGTCATGCTTGTACCAAAAGCTTTCTTCATGCTGTCGTACATGATGCAAATGTTGCTGCGGTCAGCAGAGAGCTGGATGCTCTGGTAGAGGTTCAGCCAGTAGTCGTTGGCTATGTGCCGAGCTATCCATTGGGCGTCATTTCTAGCCTTCCTGAGTGCAGAAAGTGTCTTCTCTGAAGGCTCTCTGTTATAGTTAAGCAGTGCTTTTCTTTTTGCTGTAATTGCTGGTTCGAGTTTTCTGATTCCAGCTTCAAACCAGTCTGGATTCTGCCTCTCTCTTGCCGAAGGTATCTATGACAGAGTTGGAGATGGCATCCAGATTCCACCTCTCTGCAGTGCTGTTTGTGGGGCAGTCCAGAAGGGCCTCTTCTATGTAATTGGCAAAACACTTACACAGGTCTGGAATTGTTGTCTTGGCTGTGCTGATACATGGACGTCCTTTCTGCTTGAAGTGATAGATCCATTTGGGCTGAAGTCGCACCTTGCTACCAATCAATGAGTGGTCAGTGTTGCAGTCATTGCTGTGGTCGCTGTGAGTTGTGAGGATGCAGTTCAGCAAGGGTCTTCTAGTGATAATAAGGTCCAGCTGTTCCCAGTGGCGTGATCAAGGATGATGCCAGGATACTCTGTGTTGAGGCTTGGTGTCGAAAGAATGTGTTGGTTACACTGAGGTCGTGGTAGGACTACATCTCTAGCAGCCTGTGATCATTCTCGTTGAGTTTGCCGACCGCAAAGAGGCCAATGCCCTGAAGCCAGGATTCGTGGTCAGCTCCCACTCGAGTGTTGAAATCCCCAAGAAGGTATAGTGATTCTCTGGCTGTGATCTCTCTGATTGTAGTATCAAACTCCTCATAAAACTGATCCTTGGTCTTGGCTGTAGCGCTGAGTGAGAGAGCATAAATTCTAAGGATGTTGATTGGCCAAGAAGAAGTTAAGAGGTGAAGACAGAGTATTTGAGGTGTTTCCTTTGCTGATGGTTCCTCTGAGACAGTAGAGTTTCTCACTGCGAATCCTACACCATGCATGTGTGGTTCCTTTAGTTCCTTTCCCTGCCAGAAGAATGTGTAATGCTGTTCTCTGAGGCTACCACTCGATGGGAGTCTGGTCTCCTGTAAAGCAGCAATGTCAATGATGAGCCTCGTCAGTTAACGGTTGATGATGGCTGTTTTCCTGGAGTCATCAACCTATTGTAGATCGTCGGACAGGCCAGGACACATTGACATGCCAGCTTGCCAGACGGAAGATGGATGATTTATTTTTCTTTGAAATACTGTGGTTGTTGTTACTAGAGTTCAGTCTGTTTTTCATGTTGGATGGACACTAAGCTCCAGGCACCCTCTGGAGCGATAGACATTGGCAAACTGACACCTTATTGGCCTGGGGTTTCCTAGCTTGAGGCGAGTGGTGGTCTCAAGCCAAGACCAGAATATGGGGATCCTGCGTGACCCAATCATCAGGATTCCCCTCTCGGCCTTGCTGACGGGGTCCAAAGGAATGCGAAGCATGACATTTGGTGTCAGTTTGGCTGCAGGAGATGCCAGAACGATATTACTTGTAGTACTGAACTGCCTGTGGGTCCCCACTCTGGATTTGAAAGTTTACTCCTTTTACCTCTTGTCGTTTGGCCCATCAGCTGAGATGGTTTACCAGGGTGTGGCGCTAGGAGTCAGCATGAGCTTTGGGAGATGGATGAGAACCAGTGTTGTCTGTCCACCCTACGAAAGAGGGTGCAGCTATAGGCAGACAAGGGTACTATCTCTATCCAGAGCCCCCTACACTCCAAGGAAAATGTAATTGAAGTATTTCGGTCACCTCTATAATAGTTTACAAAGTTGATCCATAGTATATCCATCTATCTATCTCGTGCCTGAGTCGTAGGATGACCATTGGCGACCCGCCATGAAGGATAACGCCCTGGTTATCATCTTCATGGAGGTTTTCTTGGCAGGATTAGTGCAGTGGTTTGCCATTGCCTTCTGCACGATGCAAACCTATGGGCAATTTAGAACAGCCAATTAACCTACTGTGCATGTCTTTGGATTTTGGGAGGAAACCGGAGCACCCGGAGGAAACCCACACAAGCACGGGGAGAACATGCAAACTCCACACAGAAATGCCCAGGCCGGGAATCGAACCCAGGCCTTCTTGCTGTGAGGCGGACGTGCTAACCACTATGCTACCATGCCGCCACCATAGTATATAGGAACATTTAATTCATAATTCATCACGTCCTGTTTCCCTGGGGTATAAATATGACACGATATAGATACCATTTCTCTTATCAACTCTTTAACATGGGAAAGACAAAGGAGAACACCATTCAAGCAAGGCAGGCCTTCACAAGTCAGACAATGCCTCCAAAACAACCATAATTCGCTATCTTTTAGCCAAGAAACTGTCTGGGAGGGATTCATGGAAAAAAAGTTACTCTGGTGACCTCTGCCCAAAAGGTGATGATGGGTTATCACTGGGTCTTTCAGCAAGATGATGACATGTGGCCAAATCTACACAGAAATGGTTCACCAGACACAGAATCAAGCTCCTCCCATTGCCATCTCAGTCCCCAGACCTCAACTCCACTGAAAATCTTTAGAGTGAGCTAAAGAGGAGAGTGCAAAGGGGAGAACCAGGTTGCTGGATGATTTAGAGAGAGACTGTGTACAGAGGAATAGTCCAAGATCCCTCTTTTTGTATTCTCCCATCTCATGAAACACTATAGGAGAAGATTAGTGCTGTTTTGATGACAAAGTATTAGCATCAGATGTGTTAACACAAGGGGTCTAATAATTACATGGCACACATGATTAAATGTACAAGAATGATTTATTAATGTGTTAAGAAATGTTAAAAAAATTATTAATGGGATTTTCCCTCCATTAAATAAATACACTTGAATTAAAGGTTGGATTTTCCTGTTTTTCTTTGTGGTCCGTTATTATTTAGGGGGGGGGGGGGGAATTTATTAGAAGCAAGATGTTCCAATAATTATAGAGGGCTGTGTAAATTATCAGAAAAAAAGAAAAAGTTTCTAGTGTAAAATGTCATAAAATTCAAAACATCAAATGATAAATAAAGAACATGACTTGTATAAATCCGACATTGACATGTTTGACATTGGCATGTGCCATATTTCTTTCAATCCAGGTTTGGTTCTGTGACTGACAATATTGCTGAATATGCCTAGAGAACCACAATTGAGACCTGATCATTGTTTTCCATCTTAAGTGTATAAACAGCTTTCAGGAAATGGCTATTATATCTATATATATCTATATATATATATATATATATATATATATATATATATATATATATATATATATATATATATATGTGTCTGTGTGTGTGTGTGTGTGTGTATATATCTATATATATATATATATATATATATATATATATATATATATATATATATATATATATATAGATAGATAGATAGATAGATAGATACATAGATAGATTTTTTTTCAGAAATTTCCATAATTCTGTCTTTTGATTTTTAAAATATAAAGTCCATAAATACCCAAGAAGTTTATTAATAAAGTTAAAACCTGAGAAAACAAAATACAGTTAAAAGGAGATTGGCATATCTATACAGGAAGTTGTTAAAAACTGTGAAGCATCATTCTTGGTGAAAGATCATGCTGAATGTAATTTGAGAGTAGGAAACAAGGTCATGGAGTAAGTGACACCTTTTATATCAACGACCAATTATTTAATTTGTAGCCTCTTGAGGTTGTAATTAAACACTCGGTACAATCAGATACGATGCAATTAATAGTACAACCAGAAGAAAATCGTTAACACTTCAACATACACACACACACACACACACACACTCATTCACACAGCTCAGAACAAAGTGTCGATTTGTCAAGTTTTAAATCCGTATCAAGATCGCCACCAAAATCCAGCAAAAATAAAGTTCTGCCATGAATCTTCTGCAAACTCAACCTCAGTAAGGTCCTCTCACCTTCCTTCTTCAGAGCATTCAGTATGGACTTCATGGCTCCTGCTGGACTATCAAACCGACTGGAGTAAAGAGTTCCCAGCCGAAGGCTTCCAGGGTGAATGCGGGATGAACACGAGATGATGGGCAGACAGAGGGAGCAGAAGATCACTGCACACACTCGGCCCTCCACACATACTGCCTTGTGTGACTCTCTGAGAGGAAGAAGCTGAGCACACAAGCATCACACATTCTGTCTGAGATTTCTCTCTCTCCCTCCCTCCCTTTCTCACAATCACGTCCTCTCATTTCCCCCTCCCTCTATCCTGTTCTCTTTCTCTTCCATCTTTCCTTCTATTTTTCTTTTACTTTTTCAATTCATCATATAATCTCTTTCTCCTTGCTTTTCCATTCTCCATAAGCTGTTCTGACATTATCTTTCTTTTTTTACATATTCTTTGCATCCATCCATGTGTTTTCCCAATTTTGTTGTCACCTTGTGAGCCTTCTCTCTCTCAACATTTTTGAAAATTCTCTTATTTTGATTCATTTCTTTCTTCTGTTTTCTTTCCATCTTATCTCCTTCCTCTTCTTGCATTCCTCGCTTTGTTTCATTTCTTAATCTTTTTCATTTTTATATTCTAGAACAATCTCTCTTTCTCCCCTTTTCCACACTGTTCTAATTTCTATCTTCTTTCTTTCTTTCATTTTTTACCTATTTATTTTTCATCTTTACAATTTCCTGAACAATTATTTTTCTATCGATCTGAATAAACTCTATCCCTTTCACCTACCTCATCTGCATCTGTTCTTCTTCCCTTTTTCTCTCTTTTACATCTCTTTGAACCCTTCCACCTTCTTGTTTTTCTTCTCTCTACTTCAACTCATTATCGATCTCCTCCGGACTTCTGATCTCTCTCCCACTTTTTTCCTCTCCCGTTCTTATTCTGTTGTCTTACCATCAACACCTCTTGTCATTTCTCTCTTCTACCATTCTCCTTCCATCATCTCTATACCTTATTCTAATTTTCCATCTCTCTTAACTTTTCTTCTTCATGCTTACTCTCAGCTACTTTGCCATCTTTCTTCACCTCATTTCTCTTCGTTCCTGTTTCTCCTAATTTCTCACTTTCTCTCTCCTTCTTGTCATGATCCGTCTTCCAAACACACTCAACCCTTAGTCCTTTCTCTTCCTCTCATCTCTTTAACTCTGCTCAATCTCATTGTATTTTCCACTGTTTCTGTTTTGCTTCAATTATCCATTCTCCCATTCTAACTTTCCCTCTTTTTTCTCGTTCTGTTCTCCATCCCTGTTCACTTTCTTTCCTCTATCACTCTTAATTTCCTCTCCAATTTACCTCTCTATTTATTACATTTCACTCATTTTCTTCCTTTCCATCCATACTTCTTTAAAATTTACTTTTTTCTTTTTATATTCTTTTGTCTTATTTATTTCAGCTTTTCCCTTAGTGTCCTCCCCTCACTCCATGACGAGATTCGTCCCTTATTGCTCCTTTCTTACCATTCATCTTTCCCTCCCATTCCCTATCGTCTCTCAAGCTATATGTTTCTCTCTTTGTTTCATTCTTGTATTAATACTGCAACAGTGAGATACACTCTAAGTGATTAAAGCTTTTTTTTTTTCCTGAATCACCTGAAAGGACGTTCTCTATTTCCACTCAATCAGGGAAAAAGCAGAAGAGTGCTAATTTGAACTAGTAGTTGAGTGACAAAGTTCATGAAAGTTTGCCTTGTCACAGTTTCACATGACGGCGTGAGGTGAGGTCGATTGCACACTGATGCAATCAGCTGAGAAACAATGCAAGGCGATGGAACAAGCAAATGAACATGAGCTAGAATGAAAAGGTCTTGGGAACAATTTTAACCCTCTCTCCTCCCTCAAACAGCTGTACATGCAAGAATTAAAAAAGACAGAGAAACAAATCCCAAGTGTTGCTAGGCAACCCATGGATGGATGTCTAAATTAGTCAGCGCAAGTTGCCTGGTTGTGAATTCTCTATGTATGTGGGCTGTCCTTTCACGCTAGCAATTCACAACCTCTCTCTCTCTCTCTCTCTTTCACTCTCTCTCTCTCACTCCCTCTATCGCTCCCTCTATCTAGCTCCTTTTATTTTTATAGGAGAGGAAAAAGCATGACAGAGAAAGACCTTCTTTCATGGTAAAATCTGTGCCAGGTTGTGATGTCACATGGACAGCCTATTTTTATTTAGCAATTAATGCGCAGTAGCTAATTCCAACTCAGTGATACAGACAATAAGATCCAACACTATAACAACCTACACAGATACATATATTGCATATTCAGCTACATACTATATATAATGATTAGTAAATAAGTACACAATCTGGCTTTAAATTCAAGTAAACAACAAGCAATCACGTTAATACTGTGTTAAGTCACAGAACTTGTTGAAATCTCTAAGTTCCCATTCATATTTTGTTTGTTGTTGATACAGTGCCACACAGGCCATGCCTCTTGATTATTTTCACCCTATGTGTCTTGTGGGACTCGGCTGTTATCCGCAAAAGCATTTTTTTTAAATTCAAAAATATTCAAGTCATCAAAAAAGAGAACATGGTGAGCGCAAACCTCATCCAAGCCATAAACAACAGTAGGTATAAAACACCCTCTGCTGGGCTTGCTATCGTACCACACATCCAGAAAGGGCAGATTTTCATATTTCTCAGGCAAGTGCACATTTCCTTCACCATTATAATTTTTACATGAGACCACATCCAAAATCAACTAGAATGGTCATAGAATGTCCATGATAATGATACTCATGTATCACCAGCTGTGTGAGACCACCTATGCTTAACCCGCACAATCTTACAATCTCACTCAACATCTCACAGTGCTAAAGAATCTTTAAAAAAAATTCCAGGATCCAGAATTTGATTTGGAACATCCAAAATGAACAAGCACAGGTAAAATTTTCTTGGTGGAGGTAAAAAAAAAAAAAAAAAAAAATTATATATATATATATATATATATATATATATATATATATATATGTGTGTGTGTGTGTGTGTGTGTGTGTGTGTGTGAGAGGGAGAGAGAGAGAGAGAGAGAGAGAGAGAGACAGATGGAATTGGATCCTGCTTAAGTCGTGGTTACACAGTATTAATAATGAATTGATAATTTTAGCACTTGCGTCAGAATGCAATTTATTACAATATGTGTATTCTGTATTCTTGTTTTGTTTATTATCCAGACCCACTTACTGTAAGTCTAGTGTTATCATTCTCGACAGATAAAATTATATCAGTTAAGGGAATAAAAACACAGCAAGTTATGTATATTATACCCATTAGCAATACAACCTCAGTATACACAAAGAATACACTAATTATTATTAATAATTTCTTCTTAATAGTCCAAATTTAAATTAAAGCCATACACCACACGGTTTGTTTCTTGTATTTTTATTTCTGTAATTACCTCTAAGCAGTACGTTCAATTTGTCCTGGTTTTCAGTCTCAGTATACAGTATTTAGACTATTAATCAGGATATGACAATATGTCCGCACTGGATATAGTAATTAATCTTTTCTTTGATACCAAGCTCAAACTCTTATCCAAGCCTTAGTCCTGAGCGTGTTAACCCTCATTTTCACTTTTCACCCAGGTAAAGCTCAAAGGAAATCATTCAGACCTGAAACTAACATAGCAAGTGCCTACACTCTCATTGCATCATTACTCATTAAAGTAATAGACAGCAAGTGAAATACAGGGTTAATCTTTTTTTTTTTTTTTAACTCCACATTAATGTGAGGAGCATATATTTTAAAACTAGTCAATCAAATTCCTTAAAAAAAAATCAGAGCTATCAAGGTTGTTCATTCATTCATTCACTTTCTGAACCGCTTAATCCTAAATAGGGTCAAGAGGAGGCTGGTGCCCATCTCAGCCAACTCTGGGCAAGAGCAGAGCACGCCCTGGTCAGCTCGCCAGGCCATCACAGGGTAGAAACATGCTGATGGCTACGCAGCCTACTTTTGATGAAAGTCAGCAAATGGTTCTTTACATGCTTCTCACCATAGACAATGAGAGACATGGCCAGCCTTTTTACAGTTAGCTGCACTGGGGGCTATTAAGATTGTTTTAATGAAAATGTGACACCGTGTGTTATTATACGAGATTATGATAGAGGAATTTAGGGAATCGTATGCACTATTCTGATATCTCTTCTTACTTTGCTTTTTCTTTCATTGTCACTTATTACTCAATCTGGAGAACATTAACATGGTATGCTCATAATACGGAATGTAGAAAACTCCAAGTGCCATGCATTTGCATCATGCTGATCCCACAATCCTTAAGCCAATTATTACACAGTGCTGGAAACTATGGCAACCATGGAGTTGCACTAAAGTGGCTTCAGAAATACACAAATCTTCTGAGAGCGCCTTATATAGGAAGCAAAGTGGCTAATGTTATGCCGGGTTGTTGCATTGCAATTTAATGAGGTATACAGTGTAAGCTGTTTTCTGTCAGGATTTGAACTCAACCTTCCCGTCCCAAAGGAGAGTGCCTTATAATCAAAAGTGTGGTTAATAATAAATAATTTGAGATTTTAATGTGAAGGCATATATCATAATTGAGCAGGTCAGTGGTAACATGCAAGAAAACAAAATATGTGAGGAGGCCATTCAGAAAAGGCAACCCATTCTTCTCTTTATGATGACAGCATAAGTTCAATTTGTCCATGCTGGAATAAGACACAGAGAGGTAAATTGTTTTTCCATGTACAGGAAAGCAGTGGGTGCCATGTTAAAGAAAGCTACCAGAGAAGATGGAAGGCAGCCATATCCAATCAGTAATGGATGAGAACTTCTCAAGCAAGTCAACAAGTCGGCAAGCAAATGTATGAACTGTAATCCATGGCCATTATATGACATAAACCCTCTAGTAGTTATTTTGTAAACACTTACATGGTGCTTGGGAAAGGTTAAAGAGTTGAAATTGATGCGGAACTGTTTCTGTCTTTGGCCATTGAAAACAAGTCCAAAGATAAGAATGATTCCTGTAGCCGCATGGCTTTAACCAGGCTTGTTATCAAAGTGTAGTAGTCCATCCAACACAATGGACGGAACCTGCCAACAGCTTTGTTAAAAAATTTAAACAGAACCATTTGTTTGGAAAGGCATGGGCTTACTTTCTCTGTTTAAGATCGAAGGACTTCAATGGACAGAGTGACAATTATATTAGCATCTGTACAATATTTGAAGCCTTTCACAGACACTGCAAGAAAAAAGACAGCTCTCAGACCAGAAGATCGCCAAGACTGAAGAGGAACTGAACTATGACCATGAGGTGTTATGATTGCTACAATTTCCAAAGATTTCTAGAGTCCAGAGATTTTGAAACCTAATGATGCTACGGCCACCCACAGTCTGGACTTCAGGAAAGCATAATTGTACTCTATCCCGGAGTTGTAGCTAGCAGGTTGGATGACTCTCTCCCATATCAATTATAGTTATACTAACCAATCATATATGGAGACAGTTTGTAGCTCATGGAAGTCATGAACAACCAAGCTCAGCTTATTTGCAACAGTCTGTTTTACTCTATGGCTCTAAATGCTGGATAAACACCTCTCAACTCCAAAGGTCTCTTGATAGTGGTTACACCAGGATGCTGAGACAAGTGCTCAAACTGATTCACGTCAGTATGTCAAGATCAAGATACTGCATGGACTTTATTGAGGGTAAAGATGGTCCACTATTATTTGTAAATGACAAATTAGCTTGAAACTTGAATACATTCTGAGAGTAACAGACAAGATTGCACGGTGAAGATTGGGATTAGCTGGACACTGCTATCAGCATTCTGAGCTGCCAGCAAGCAAAATAGTTCTGTGAACCCCTACGCATGGGAAAAGGAACCGAGGCTGACACAATTTTATCCTGGTCAACATCCTCATGTAGGACTCAGGCAAAGCAAGCCCAGAGGAGCTAGCCATGTGTATGATGGAGTGGAAGGATTGGGAGGGCTGGTAGCATGTCTGTCTGTGGATGATCTGAGAATCGTAGGATATTTCTATTGTATTATACTGAGATGCATACAAGATAAATTTGTTATGTGAAATTTTGAAGTTTAAAATGCCATATTACCACACTTTTATCTTTATTTGTGGTGAGGTGGACAGGGTTAAGCATAGCTCTCACATGGTTGATACTTGAGTTTCAAAGCTATGGCCATTTCATGACCATTCAGGTGGACGTGGTCTCATGGGAAAATGCGCATTTGCCTATGAAATATGAACATCTGCCATTTATATGGCTCCCCCCTCCAAAGTTATTTTCCTAGTTATTATCATATTTTTGAATGATTCTGTATAAAAAAATCACAAATCAGTATGGAAAGAATATAAATTTAGAAGGAATAAACCCCTAACTTTGACATAATTGTTCCACTGGGTTCGAATGCCCCACCAGTAAATTTTGGTGTTCGTGTTTTGGTTCACACCATTAAAACAAACAACAAAAAATAACCGCACGTCTCTTACTCTGCATATGTACACCACTGTCTCCGTGTTGCTCTGACAACATACACACCTGACTTCACTGCTCATAAAAAAATAACACATATCATTTCTCTCATTAGATGTGAAATATTGGAGACTAAATCAGTAATGAAACAGTTCTATTCATCAAAGTAGTAATTAGGATTGATTTATAGAGGTTAAATATTGCAGTTAAAGTATTATATTCATGTGTTCATATTCACATTATCATTTTCTTTTTATTTACTTCTTCATTCCTTTTTCTTCTTTCTCTTAGTATTATTATAATTCAAAGCCTTGCTTTTCTTTCTTGATGTTCACTTAATTCTCTTTCTTTTCTTCTTCTTCTTCTGCCATAAGCATTTCTAAATTCAAATGAGTAAATTACTCCATGCTGAGTTATTAATCCAGGTGAGCCATATCACATGCATTTAAAATTTATAGCCAACAGACAACATCCACTTCACACAACTGTCCGACACAACAACAATAGAGGTGTAGCATGTTATTACATACAACTATAACAATATATGAGTGAATAAGGACTACTACTGCTACTACTACTACTACTACTACTAATAATAATAATAATAATAATAAGAAGAAGAAGAAGAAGAAGAAGAAGACTGTTTCACGCATATTTCTTCAGCTCCCCCATTTGAGACTGTTTTAAAGACTCGGCCTCAGTCCAAATTAATTGAATAGCCTTGGTCTACCATAAAGTTATTCGAGCCATGTGAAACAGAAGCTTTTTTGTTACAGCGAGCTTGAAGGGTAAATAAGGGGCATTCACCTACCACAAAGTATTTATTTATACCTTTGGGTTGTCTTACTTTTATTTTTTTGGATTTTCTCCTTAATTTTAGTCGCATCCAATTCCCATCCATCAGGTATTGCCTTCCCTATCACATGATCACCACTGACCAGGGAGGGGTGAAAGCATGCACACGCCACGTCGGTGACATGCAATACTATCCACCCACCTATTTTTGAACAGTGATGCATGTGCATTTGGGGCCTGTCTAACACACTCGGAGGGAAAGTGCTATCCACCAAATCATACGAATGACTTACAGATGCCCATGACTGACGGGTGATTGTTGTGAGTGACAGGGAAGTAAGCTTATGTCATCTCTCCCTCCCGTGCACACCTGGCTACAGACAGTTCGAGCATTAAGCCTGAATCAGACTTGGGCTTATCTCACTAAAGTACTGAAACCACTTCATGAAATGTGACTATTGTGAAAACAAAGATAAGAGGTGATTCCAAATCAAAATTTGCTTGAAATTACATATTTGAAAATCCAAGAATCTTAGAACACTGAGGTTTTGATATACTATTGGAATTTCTGGTGGGGGGGGGGGGGGGGTCCGTTTTGGATTCTGAAACAATACATATAATCTGGATCACTTTCTGCTCCTCTCTGGCCAAGTCAAATGTTTTGTTAATTACACTTATGTTCATTAGATTCTGTAATGTGACGTCCAAAATCCCTCTCCTCATTTCTCCATTAGGTTAATCTTGTTTATGAAAAGAAAATGACTCTGTATAATACACACCTGCTCTGCTTGCTTATTAGGCTTAGCATAGCATTGCTGTCAAAATTGCAAATATGAATCCTAGATTTGCTCTGAGCTTCTGCAGGAGTGATGGATTGTTTGAATCATGAAAAATGATAGTCCAAATGATTCATTTTTAATGCATTAATATGAAAGGGTGAAAAAGTTGAGAGAGAGAGAGAGAGAGAGAGAGAGAGAGAGAGACAGAGAGAGAGAGAGAGAGAGAGAAAATTATTACTGATGTTACTGCTGATGTTAACACTAAGGTTACATCAAAAAATGCAGCAGCTGGAGAAAGTGATGAAACTAAATGAGACCCAATTTCAACACCGTACATGTCAGGCTAACAGTGAAAGAATACATATTCAATACACCCTAACTAACCAATCTCATTTGACTTTCTAGCTTAATGCTTAGTATTTCAGATAAATCACAAATCTAGCTTTTATCTGCGAGCAATCTATATCAACAAAATTCACAGAATTTGAACATTAAACACTGCGAGACTATCTGCGATGACCTGGCCTCCCCGCGACCCTAATTAGAATTAAAAGGTTCAGAAAATGAATGAATGATACTACAATACATGATATGCTTTACTAAGCAGTGATTATTACTGATTTCTATCATCAATTTTAGACAGCGAAACTTTATAGCGAGGTGACCCAGATTATTAAATAATACTGTATTTATTGCTCCCCTCTGATCAAATGTCATTTGGCTGAAAAAAATTTACTTTTAATGTTCCATTGTGAAACTGTCTTACATTTTTTTTCATGCACTTGTTCATTCTTCATGTGACTGACGATTAGGACAGTTTTGCAAGGAATGTGGGGTGTATCCACTAAAAATGTTTCCAAAATTAGGATGCAAAGGTTTGATTTAAAACATGATTTCCAGTGCATACAAAACTGAACTGCAGAGGGCATCCAGTGTAAAACAACTGCCAAATAAAAAAAATGCGAGTCACTACAAAGAATGTCATACCGGATTGGTCGAGGCCCGGGTTAACAACAACCGCCATCAGAGCTGTCAATCAACAGGGTGCTGATGGAAATTGGACTACTGTTGGTCGAAGACGTCGAAAATGCAGCCGTGAGGGGGGGGGCACAAATCAGTGTCTCTCCCTCACGCCGGTCCCAAGCCCGGATAAATGCAGAGGGTTGCGTCAGGAAGGGCATCCGGCGTAAAACAAATACCAAATAAACTATGCTAATCACAAGAAAGAATGACATACCGGATCGGTCGAGGCCCGGGTTAACAACGACCGCCATCAGTGCTGTCAACCAACAGGGTGCTGATGGAAATTGGACTACTGTTGGTCGAAGACATCGAAGAAGGAGAGGCGGGAGGCGTGTCCATTGCCAGAGAGAGAAGAGGAAAGGCATGAGTCTAGGACTGAAAGTCGGGACTTTGAATGTTGGAACTATGGCAGGAAAAGGTAGAGAGCTGGCTGACATGATGCAGAGGAGGAAGGTGGACATACTGTGTGTTCAGGAGACCAGGTGGAAAGGTAGCAAGGCTAGAAGCATAGGAGCAGGGTTTAAGCTGTTTTTTCATGGTGTGGATGGAAAGAGAAATGGAGTAGGAGTCATCTTGAAGGAGGAGTTTGTCAGGAATGTTCTAGAAGTGAAAAGAGTGTCAGACAGAGTGATGAGTCTCAAGTTAGAAATTGAAGGTGCGATGGTCAATGTTGTTAGTGCTTATGCCCCACAGACAGGATGTGAGCGAGAAGAGAAGGAGAGATTCTGGAGTGAGTTAGATGAAGTGATGCAGAGTACCCCCAGAGGTGAAAGAGTGGTCATTAGGGCAGACTTCAATGGACATGTTGGTGCAGGCAACAGAGGGGACGAGGAAGTGATGGGTAGATTTGGTATCCAGGACAGGAACGCAGAAGGACAGATGTTGGTAGATTTTGCAAAAAGGATGGAAATGGCTGTGGTGAATACTTTCTTCCAGAAGAGAGAGGTGGTAGAAGAGAGAAGATAGGGTGACTTATAAAAGCGGGGGTAGGAGCACACAGGTAGACTACATCTTGTGCAGGCGATGTAATTTAAAGGAAGTCAGTGACTGCAAAGTAGTAGCGGGTAAGAGTGTTGCCAAAAAGCATAGGATGGTGGTGTGCAGGATGACACTGATGGTGAGGAAGGTGAAGAAGGCAAAGGCAGAACAGAAGACAAAGTGGTGGAAGCTGAAAAAGGAAGAGTGTCATGTTGTCTTCAAGGAGGAGTTGAAACAGGCTTTGGGTAGCCAGGAAGTGCTTCCAGATGACTGGAAAACTACAGCTAATGTGATCAGGGAGACAGGTAGGAGAATACTTGGTGTGTCATCTGGAAGGAAAGTAGATAAGGAGACTTAGATTCCCCATGGACTATGATGTTTGCAGATGACATTGTGATCTGTAGTGAGAGCAGAGAACAAGTGCAGGAAAATCTAGAGAGGTGGAGGTATGACCTGGAAAGGAGGGGAATGAAGATTAGCCTCAGTAAGACAGAATACATGTGCATGAATGACAAGGACCCAAGAGGAACAGTGAGATTACAGGGAGCAGAGATAAGAAGGTGGAGGATTTTAAGTACTTAGGCTCAACAATCCAGAGCAATGGAGAGTATGGAAAAGAGGTGAAGAAGCGTGTGCAGGCAGGTTGGAATGGTTGGAGAAAAGTGGCCGGTGTGATGTGTGATAGGAGGGTATCGGCAAGAATGAAAGGAAAAGTGTACAAGATGGTGTTGAGGCCAGCGATGTTGTATGGTTTAGAAACAGTGGCCCTGGGGAAAAAAACAGGAGGCAGAGCTGGAGGTAGCAGAAATGAAAATGTTGAGGTTCTCTTTGGGAGTAACGAGGATGGATAGGATTAGGAATGAGCACATCAGAGGGACAGCACATGCAAGACGTTTTGGAGACAAAGTCAGAGAGGCTAGATTGAGATGGTTTGGACATGTACAGAGGAGGGATAGTGAGTATATTGGTAGTAGGATGCTGAGGCTGGAACTACCAGAAAGAAGGCCTAGAGGAAGACCAAAGAGACGATTCATGGATGTGGTGAAGGAGGACATGAAGGTCGTTGGTGTAAGAGAAGAAGATGCAAAGGATAGGTTGAGATGGAGGCAGATGATTCGCTGTAGTAACCCCTGAAGGGAAAAGCCGAAAGGAAAAGAAGAAGTTGGTCGAAGACATCGAAGAAGGAGAGGCGGGAGGCGTGTCCGTTGCCAGAGAGAGAAGAGGAAAGGCATGAGTCTAGGACTGAAAGTCGGGACTTTGAATGTTGGAACTATGGCAGGAAAAGGTAGAGAGATGGCTGACATGATGCAGAGGAGGAAGGTGGACATACTGTGTGTTCAGGAGACCAGGTGGAAAGGTAGCAAGGCGAGAAGCTTAGGAGCAGGGTTTAAGCTGTTTTATCACAGTGTGGATGGGAAGAGAAATGGAGTAGGAGTCATCTTGAAGGAGAAGTTTGTCAGGAATGTTCTAGAAGTGAAAAGAGTGTCAGATAGAGTGATGAGTCTCAAGTTAGAAATTGAAGGCGTGATGTTCAATATTGTTAGTGCTTATGCGCCACAGACAGGATGTGAGCTAGAAGAGAAGGAGAAATTCTGGAGTGAGTTAGATTAAGTGATGCAAAGTACCCCCAGAGGTGAAAGAGTGGTCATTGGGGCAGACTTTAATGGACACGTTGGTGCAGGAAACGGAGAGGACGAGGAAGTGATGGGCAGGTTTGGTATCCAGGACAGGAACGCAGAAGGACAGATGTTGATCGATTTTGCAAAAAGGATGGAAATAGCTGTGGTGAATACTTTCTTCCAGAAGAGAGAGGAACATTGGGTGACTTATAAAAGCAGAGGTAGGAGAACACAAGTAGACTACATCTTGTGCAGGCGATGTAATTTGAAGGAAGTCAGTGACTGCAAAATAGTAGCGGGTGAGAGTGTTGCCAAAGAGCATAGGATGGCGGTGTGCAGGATGACACTGATGGTGAGGAAGGTGAAGAAGGCAAAGGCAGAACAGAAGACAAAGTGGTGGAAGCTGAAAAAGGAAGAGTGTCGTGTTGTCTTGAAGGAGGAGTTGAAACAGGCTTTGGGTGGCCAGGAAGTGCTTCCAGATGACTGGACAACTACAGCTAATGTGATCAGGGAGACAGGTAGGAGAATACTTGGTGTGTCATCTGGAAGGAAAGTAGGTAAGGAGACTTGGTGGCGGAATGAGGAAGTGCAGGAGTGTGTACAAAGGAAGAGGTTAGCTAAGAAGAAGTGGGACATTGAGAGGACCGAAGAGAGTAAAAAGGAGTACAGGGAGACACAGTGTAAGGCAAAGGTAGCGGTGTCAAAGGCCAAACAGAGGGCGTATGATGACTTGTATGCTCGGTTGGAAAGTAAAGAGGGAGAAAATGATTTACACAGGTTGGCACAGCAGAGAAATAGAGATGGGAAGGACGTGCCGCAAGTTAGAGTGATTAAGGACAGAGAGGGAAATGCATTGGCTGATGACACAAGTGTGCTGGGAAGATGGAAAGAGTACTTTGAAGAGCTGATGAATGAGGAAAATGAGAGAGAAAAAAAGAGTAGAAGAGGTGACCGTTGAGGACCAGGAAGTAGCAAAGATTAGTAAGGGTGAAGTGAGGAGGGCATTGAAGAGGATGAAGAATGGAAAGGCAGTTGGCCCTGATGACATACCGGTGGAGGTATGGAAGTGTCGAGGAGAGGTAGCAGTAGATTTCTTGACAAGAACATTCAATAAGGTCTTACAGAGTGAGAGGATGCCAGAGGAATGGAGGAGAAGTGTGATGGTGCCCATTTTTAAGAACAAGGGAGACGTGCAGAGTTGTGGCAACTACAGAGGGATAAAGTTGGTGAGCCATATGATGAAGTTATGGGAAAGAATAGTGGAAGCTAGACTAAGGGCAGAGGTCAGCATTTGTGAACAACAGTTTGGTTTCATTCCAAGAAAGAGCACCACAGATGCAGTGTTTGCCTTGAGGACGTTAATAGAGAAGTACAGAGAAGGTCAGAAGGAGCTGCATTGTGCCTTTGTGGATCTGGAGAAAGCATATGACAGGGTGCCGAGAGAAGAACTGTGGTATTATATGAGGAAGTCTGGAGTGGCAGAGAAGTATGTTAGAGTGGTGCAGGACATGTATAAGAGATGTAAGACAGTGGTGAGGTGTGCTGTCGGTGTGACAGAAGAGTTCAAGGTGGAGGTAGGATTGCATCAAGGGTCAGCTCTGAGCCCCTTCTTGTTTGCTATGGTGATGGACAGGCTGACAGACGAGGTTAGACAAGAATCTCCATGGACTATGATGTTTGCAGATGACATTGTGATCTGTAGTGAGAGCAGAGAACAAGTGCAGGAAAATCTAGAGAGGTGGAGGTATGCCCTGGAAAGCAGGGGAATGAAGGTTAGCCATAGTAAGACAGAATACATGTGTGTGAATGACAAGGATCCAAGAGGAACGGTGAGGTTACAGGGAAAAGAGATAAGGAAGGTGGAGGATTTTAAGTACTTAAGGTCAACAATCCAGAGCAGTGGAGAGTATGGAAAAGAGGTGAAGAAGCGTGTGCAGGCTGGTTGGAATGGTTGGAGAAGACTGTCCGGTGTGATGTGTGATAGGAGGATATCAGCAAGAATGAAAGGAAAAGTGTACAAGACGGTGTTCAGACCATCGATGTTGCATGGTTTAGAAACAGTGGCCCTGGGGAAAAGACAGGAGGCAGAGCTGGAGGCAGCAGAGATGAAAATGTTGAGGTTCTCTTTGGGAGTAACAAGGATGGATAGAATCAGGAATGAGCACATCAGAGGGACAGGGACAGCACATGTAAGACGTATTGGGGACAAAGTCAGAAAGGCTAGATTGAGATGGTTTGGACATGTACAGAGGATGTATAGTGGTTAGCTCCTTCAGGGTTATCTTTGGTCTCTGTGCTGTCTCTCTGATTAATGCTGTCCTTGTCCAGTCTGTGAATTTTGGTGGGCGGCTCACTTTTTGCAGGTTTGTTGAAGTACCATTTTATTTTTATTTAAAGATTGTACAGTTTATAGTGCTCTGGGGGATCATCAAGGATCTTTGTTCCTGACTTGATTGGAGAAATCCTTGGTCTTCATGGTGTAATATGTCTTGCTTAGTGGTTTTGCAGCCACTAGGGCCTTTCAGAAAAGGTGCGTTTATACTGACAGATCATGTGACACTTTGACTCCACACATGTGAACTTCATTTCATGAAACTTCTGAAGGTAATTTGTCCACCAGATCTTTTGAGGGGCTTCAAAGCAAGGGCATGAATACCAATGCATTTGTCAATTTTCATATATTTTTTATTCTTTTTTATATACTTCTTTCATTTCACTTCACAAACTTACACTATTTTGTGCAGATCTCTCATACATTTCAGATTAAAAATATCAATTACAGTTTCTAATGTGACAAAACAGGTAAAAAGCCAAGGGGTGAATACCTTTACAAATCACTGTCGGTAGATTACCTTAACCTAAATTGTGTAGATATTATTAAAAGAAAAAACACTAACCTGGACAATTACAAATTTGCATATGCTGCATGGGATTGGGCCATAATTTATCTAATTTATTTGCTTTATACGGTTCATAGCCATTATCCCTAGTGGATAACATTTGAATTCAATGACAAGAACTCAGTTAGTGTCAATCAGTGATTCTGAAATCCTATAAATTCAATAAAATGTTGACCCAAACAGTACAAAGAAATCAACACCATATGGTCTTCAGGCTTTAAAGGTAAAGAAGCACCTTATTATTAAACGCCAAAAAATATTTCAAAGATGCTGTCCTATTGTACGCAAGAGGATTTCTATGGAGCAGACAGTGTTATCATTTTCCAATCTATTCATTCTTTCATTTTCTAAACAACTTTATTATATTGGGGTGCAGGCAGGCTGGAGGCTATTTCACGTGAAGATGGAACACAACTTGAACAGTAACACATACACACAACCATTCATACTCCCACTCAAAACTAGGGCAATCTTGAAATGCCAATTAGAATAACGTGAAATCAGACTGTGGGAGGAAACTGGAGTACCCAAAGGGAAACCCACATGAGCATGGTGAAAACTGGCAAACTAAGATAGGCATTCCCTTGAATGAGAATTAAATTTTTAGCAAGTGACATTAAATGAGTTAGATAAATATGAATAAAATGTCCTGGCTTCACTGGGATTTATCTTTCTTTGTCATCTCCAACAAAAAATTAGCCAACAAAGTGATCAGTGATGCCATTTATAAATTAGGTTATGTAAGCAAACTGAAACTACAACTGCAACTGCAAGTGAGGGGTACAGTGTAAGGGATAGTGAGAAAAACCAGGACAGCTGGTGACTGGGGGGGAATAAAACTTGTCAAGTATGTGACCCTTTTCAAACATGTTTTGATCCAAAATTTTCTCCAGTACAAAAATTGAATGTTGATTTGGCCTAAATGTGAGTGATTAAATCCCAGGAATACTGTTCATATCAAGTGCGTGTGTATGTATGTATGTATGTGTGTGTGTGTGTGTGTGTGTGTGTGTGTGTGTGTGTGTGAGAGCATGAGTGCCTTCTTCTCAAGCGGTCTATATCGTAAGTAGGTCAGATCCACTGAGTGCTTTTTCTCTCTCACTCTTGCTAGATGTGTCCTCATGTCCTCACACTGCTATATGATGATTAGGAATCATATATATATATATATATATATATATATATATGGGCAAAATGGTGAGAGCAAACCACCATGTAAACAATATACACTACAAGGTGAAAATAAAGCTGCTGAATGTATTGCATTTACACTGGGAGACGTGTAATCATCTAAATAACTACTCTGATAAAGGTGCAGCTTTATTCACATTCTTCACTCACAGTAAGTATGAAAAGTGTAAAGATGTAATCATAGGTAAAGACCTTTGCTTAAAATAGCATATTGATTTTGTTTTTTTAGTGATTGGCCTTCCACCAAAGAACAAGTGTTCTAATAATATCTAGCAGGATTAATTAACAATCACAATGGAAATCACCTTGATTAATAAAAAAAAAAGATAGATTACATTAATAGTATTGGATTTCATTTATTATACTGTTAGAAGTTTAGCTTTCAGATGCTAAAGCCACCTTATGACTTAAGTATAGAAGAAAGCTTTTGGGAACATGCAAGTAGTGTACCATACTTAAAGAGCTATTGACTTGATTTTGAACGTCTTGGACAACAGTTTGTCTGTCTAGTGTCCACATTCATGGCATTGTTGTTTGGCTGTTTTCCACCAACGGTGTACCAAACGTTCACCTGGTGTTTCAACCCTTAGCCACGACACCCTCCTATTGGTGGGTTAGCTGTGGTGATCAATTCACTTCCCATCTCCTCCTTCTGGCTTCCAAGTCAACTCCTCTCTACTACTGCATAACCACCATGAAGCAGATTTTTCTTCCTCTCCAATTTGTAACCAGATGTTTTTTTCCTCCTTTCATGTCACGCCAATGGCATCAAGCATTCTCCAAACTGACTGGGCAGGCATTCCCACACAGCTGGCCTTGATCGGGAATAGGTTGCAATAGGTTCACCCTATAGTCATGCAGAAGATCTTGGTATTTTGTGTTCTTTCTTTCAGAGGTCTGTTCACAGCCTTTTCCCATTGGACTGTAAGTTCGATGAGGATGATCTTTTTTGCCTCTTCAGACTACAGATCCAGCCTCAGGGTTGTCTGGACAATCTGGGGGAACTGCAGCCTTCCTTCCAGTTCTACTCTCATTTTCCATGATTGTGACATTTGTAGCAGTCTGGTTATACTTGACTTTTTGGTTCTTTCCCCTCCCTTAGAAACTGGATTACTGTAATGTTGTTTTCCAAAGTGGTTGACATTTCTTTTCCTCTCCTGCTCTAAGGTGTTAGCGAGTGTTATGAGTACATTGTCATTGTGCCACCTATATCTTCCTTGGGTGATTGCTGTTTTATACCCAGACAAGATGTATGCCATGGGTCCCCTCTTCCCACAAAGCTTACACAATGGGCCCTCCTTATGCCCCATTTATGTAAATTTGTTGGTATTCGGAGTGTGTCATACACTGATCTCATCAGGAAGGAAATGCAGAATGGCTCCAGTCTTCATAGTTCCACCCAATTTATCTTCCTCTTGGGTAGGTGTCATTTGGTCCAGGCTCCTTGGCAGACTAGCTCCACTGCCCCTGACTTTTGTCCCTCCTTCTCCTGGTTCCACACCTCCTCTTGAACCATGGTTCCTCTGTAACTGGGTCCTGTCTTTACTCACTGTTGGAAATGGGAGGTTCCAAGTTCCTGTCTTCCTGTGGTGCTCAAATGATGTCACAAATCTTCAGCATGCTCTCAGCTTGTGCAACAGATGACTCGGCTTCCTACTTCAGCCCAAATCTTATGACAATGCCTGCATGTCTGACTTTTTCATCCTGGGAGTCTCTGTATGTCATTATGACTCTGCAACTTTTAATTCCTCAGCCATGGATGACAGAGTTGGAGCTGCTCTGATATAACAACGGCCTACTGCAGCGAAGCTTGGAGGGATTTCTTCTTACATGCGCAGCTTGGACCTGTTGGTCAATTTCTCATTCCTGATCACCATACAGCTGCATTTCTTTGGGTTAAACTTTATTGTAACCTATGTTGCTATGTGGTCCAGAGCTGCTAGCACTGACCTAACTGCATGGATTGTGGTCATCACAGTAAGGTCATCCATATAACCTCCAATTGGGGGTTGACGGATGTGGCTGTAGTTAAGTTATTATTGCCCATGGTGACGAGGATGGGGGAGATTGTACAGCCAGTTACGAGTCTCTTTTCTGAACCTTGCCACTGGGTTGCAAAAGGGACTGTCTTGTATCATTGCTGGATTCTGCTAAAGTAGTTGTATGTCAAAGTAGTTGTGTAGTAGTAGTGATCATTCTCTTGATATGGAAATAGTCAAATGCAGCTTATATAAGGGCATGAGGAACTTATTCATAGGCATTGGCAAAATCTAGCCAGACAACAGTCAGGATGTCTTTGCTAGTTTTGGTCTCATGGATCATCTGACTCAGAACATTGGTGTCTTTCAGGCATCCTGAGAAGCCTAGGATTCCACCTTTCTCATTATCAGTGTTCTTATACTTTCTTTTTCATATACTAGGTCATTGTCTTGGTCAGTACAGAAAAGAAGATATTGCCTTCTTCACTTAGTTGTGATTGTTTTAAATTGATCAATGGCTGAGAAGTTCTTTTCATGCCAAAGGAAGAGAACTTCTCAGCCATTGACCAATTTTGAATTTCTTCCAGCATGAGAGAATGATACTCTTTCTTCAGGTTCTATGGATAAGCTTCTACAGCCTCTTAAGGAGCATTGGGAATTTCTTGTACACCTTATAGGCTATACCACTTGGGAAAGGGGCAGATCCTGTTCTAGCCTTCATCACCACTTCTTGAACTTCCTTCCAGAATGGTTCACTGATGTTGAGCTCTTTTACCAGGTCTTTGTGCTTTTGATGCTTGACTTGGCATCCACGGCCAGGTTTCAACAGGTGTCATTGTCGGTCTCCCGTAGGAACACCTCCATATCTTCTTTGGCGGTGGTCAGCATTGCAGATTTTGCATCAACAGTAGTATTTTGGTGAATCAGAAGGGGTCTTAGGTGAACTGTGATCTTTTGTTCTCCTTATCCTTTGTTTTATTCCAAGTGATTTCTGCTCTCTGGAATCTGCAGAGGTGTTCCTGGATTTGACTCACTAGGTCCTGAATGCCTTCCCTTTTATCAACCTGGGCCATTTTGAACTGCTTATTGAGTGACTTGATTTCTCCTCTGAAACGATGGCTTTCCCTTTCTCGTCTGCTTAGCTGGTGTGCCAACTCAAAATCGCTCATTTGCCACATTCTAAGTTATTGTTGTAAGAGTATTGATTTTCTGTTCAACTGTCCCTGCTAATGTGGCTTCTAGCATTTTCTAAAGATCTTTGTGTAGTTGGGTACCATTCTTTGTTGTTGCTCATCTGGACACAATTAATTTGTTCCCTCACAGGCTGAAGTTGACACTGGAGTGGCATCAGGTCAGTCCCTCGTGAGATCTTGAGGTGACAAAGGTGCTGAGAGATATTTAGTGCTGTGGGGCGCTTCCTACCTGGAACTCTCCTTTTCGTACCAGGCGCTAGCACTGTGCACTGCACCTGTAATACCTCTTTTCCACAATTGGTCCGGTGATGATGTGTCTTCGGCCCTCTTTTGTTCTTGAAGATCTTCCCACAATATTTAGGCATTTTAAGTTTTTTTACATTTTTAAACTTTCCACTTAGAGAACATATTTTTATTAAATATTTGAGATCTGCTCACAATAATTAGAGTGCAATAACTAGCAGTATAATTACTTAACAGTAGGTTGGCATCTCTACAAACAAAAGAAAAATGGTTTATGTGATAAAAAAAAAATCCTTCTAAGACGATATAAAGAGCGGTGCATTAAAAGAGATCATCACGGCAACTTCCAGCATGTGCACTCGGTTAAATGTCCTTTTAGAGCTGTTTATCCAGTACTGTCTCATTTCTCCTATTGCAGAGTGTCTAATGATCTCTAATGATTAATTCAATTTGTTATACTTCCTCTGGTGCAATGAGAGACTTGATTATGTGTATTATTAACTGAAAGGAACGAATTTGCTCTAGGATAAATTCTTCAGCAGTAATCTTCAGCGATCAAAGAATGAAAAAAAAAAAAGACACAGATGACTGTTACCAGTTATAACATATATATTGACATCTGCTACATGTGGGATGGATTCGGGGAGTATAAATGGCATCCGGGGTAATTATTCATCATCTCATTAAAACGGAACCACTCAGCTAATTACACACGATCACATGTTCAGCATATAATAAATGTGTGATAAACTAGCTGAAGAGATACAACGGTTGTATTCAGATTAGCAGAAATACATTAGCAAATAAACAACTTCACAAACAAGTAACTAAGATCGAGATGAAAAATAGCTTGCAGTGTGACATCAAATACAAGAAATGGTGGACCATCAGGGCCAGCAAAGCCTTCTCTGCTGGCACAAACACTATTAGAAACACTATACTTAAACACCTAGATTGACTACTTAAAGTCTAGAATCTGTTTCATCAAATTGTATTAATTTTCCCCAAAAAGTCCTCTTCATTTTGCAGTATGTCTCTTTGCTACACTGCTTCCAGTGTTTTAAGTGGATGTTAGGTTTTCTGTCCAATCAGATTTCAGCTGCCATATCAATCTAATCTGCAAAGGGCCTTCAGATTCAGCAATGTTGGCCAAAGTCAATTAAACTATATTAGCAATGGGACTGTTTCTTTAACTAATCGGATTTTTTAGCTAGTTGGCCTACAATGACATCAGCATTTTACCGTCCTCTGATTAGTTGGTCAGACCAAACCTCGGTGAATAGTCTGTAGTGATCTACACATGATACATTTAAATTAGAGGTTTTTGGCTGACGAAGGATAGATTGGCTTGGTATTGGACATTCTTAAAAATCCATTATCAGGGTGGACTTTTCCTGAAAAGCGAGACATCATAAGGAGATGTCAAGAAGGTGGAGGTAATGTTTACTTTTTTACTTTTGGCTGAGTACCAATTTAGAAGCAGCTTCCACTGGTAAACATCGGTGGAAATTACATATTGCTCAGAGTTATCCATCAGAAATGTGCGAAATGCCTCTCTCTGCAATGCCATGCCTTGTTAAATTGTTTTTTGTACATTATTGCTGGTTTAAATAAGTGCAACATGGTATTAAGTGGTAGTAAGAAGTGGATTAAGTCTGTTTCGTCCCACTGAAGATCCAGGTGTCAAATGTACAGCCTGCCACTGAATACAAGAATATGCCTTCAACAGCTATATCACAAATATTACAACAATAAAAGCTCCTTAAACTATAAATTTGCAGCTATACTTATTTGAAAAATTTCCCCAATACAATATTGCAGCATTATGCAAGTATTAGCAATGAATAATGCACAAGAGTGTTCAAACAACTGTTCTGCAGTATTTTCACATTGTGTTTGGGAAGATCATTGTATATTTGTTAACAAGTAAGAAAGAAGAAAAACTTTGAGAGTAAGAAAAATTATTCTGAATGAATTCAACAAAAAAAAGGAAAAAGGCTGAAAAAATACTTTACTAATTAAAATAATATATATATATATATATATATATATATATATATATATATATATATATATATATATATATATATAAATTATATGTAAAAATTAAAGACAGGAATAGAATAGAAAACTCAGACTGACGAAATATATATATATATATATATATATATATATATATATATATATATATATATATATATATATATTTCTCAGTCTGAATTTTCTATTCTAGTCCTGTCTTTAATTTTTTGCAGGCTTAACTATACACTGATCTAGTCTGGCACCTTCCGAGTCGTAGGACGACTCTTGACGACCTGCTATGAAGGGTAACACCTTGATTATCATCTTCATGGAGGTTTTCTTGGCAATGATAGTGCAGTAGTTTGCCATTAGCTTCTGCACGATGCGAACCTACGGGCAATCTAGAACTGCCAATTAACCTACTGTGCATGTTTTTGGACTGTGGTAGGAAACCGGAGTACCCAGAGGAAACCCACGCAAGCACGGGGAGCAACCACCATGCCGCCAACTATACACTAATCAGTCCTTAATTTAGAGAACCCTAGCAAGCCACGCATAAAGTGCAGGGGTAACTCTGCCGCACAATATGTATAATGTTGCAAATAGGCCCACTGTCCAATAAGACCACTGTCAAGAAAAATCTGCTGATGAATTCATCTGAAGCATACAGATAACGATTTTCACATTCTGAACAATGTGTGAGCCTAAGAAATTAATTTCAATCTTTGTGATGAAATTTTCAACAGGAAAAGCTGATGTAATTTCTGAACTTAAAGAAATGAATTCTTGAATTCTTGAATTCTTATTCAGGTTCTGAATAAGAGATGAACCAACATTAATATAGTTAATGCCAACTAACATGAAAAAACAAAAACCACAAATAAAAAATGTATCTTATAATAAACATTTTATATATAAAATAACATGAACGAGGAGAAACTAAAATAAAATAGCACTACATGCAAAATCAACTTAAGTTTTATTAATTTTATTTTACACATTAATTTGCACTGTGGTTGCTACACCATTTTAAAGATGAATAATGAGACTGTAAAAAAATAGATCCAGGAGGTGGCAGTGAGGTAATAGAAGTAATACTGACAACTATAAATAAAACTTATTATAGAACTTATGTAATTTCAAAATGCCTAATAATAAACTGAAAGAAAAAACAACCTGAAAGACTTAATAAAAATAAGAAATAATGAACATTTTAAAACCATAATAATTCTTATTGCATGACAGAATGTGAATGACTTGAACAAACAAGTATGATTTTATTCTATTTCATACTAATATACATACTAACTATCTGGTAAGACAAGGCATGTACAATAAACTTAGTTTTATTTATAACATATTTTCTGTTGAACAAGTTAAGCTATGGAAATTATTCTCAATCTACAAGTATGAAGGTCTGTATTTGGTCTATAATGAACCTTAAGTTCTTGAGGTACAAATACATTTTATTTGGTACTAGCTCTAAATATAAACGACTGGAAATGCATTGATTAGAACAGGCTTTACTTCAACTGCCATCCAACTTGTGTTATTCTTGTGCCTCTGGGTACAGGTAGATCACTGTCATTTCTCAAACAGGAAGAAACTTCATTTTAAATTTAATTTTGTGAAGTTGAGCCTCTTACTTTAAATGCCAGGCAGAGGTTATGAGCTGAGTGACTGTTTTCATTAAAGAAACCAAGCTGCTCTGACTTACCAATGCTATTGTCTTTGTGGTTTTTTATGAACTCTGCCAGTTCAAAATTCCCTGCAATGATGGCAACCTTAAGGAAAAAAAAAAAAAAAGAAAGAAAAGGAAACATTTAGTGCATCATCATTGTCATTATTATATACAATGGTTTTACTGATTGGGTGAAAAATTAATTTACAACAGAAAATAACTGACAAGGATTTTAAACTGATTTACTTAAAACTGTAAGATTACATTATTGTTCATTTCATGTAAAATAATGTAATCTTACAATTTTAAGTAAATCTTTTTTATGTTGTGTACAATGAATAATAATAGAAAATGGTACAATTGCTTGCAGACAAGAAAAGCTTTGGCACCAGGCTTTAGATGCCTCTCACCTGCACATAGTGCACCTTTCCTCACCAAGATTGTTCAGTACTTCTACCACTTATTTCACAACATTTAGGGTTTGTATACATCAGCAGTTGTGGTATGGCAACACAGGATTGGTGAGTTCAAAGACCATATGATGTGAAGTTCACAGAATAGTTAGGCCATTTTTATCTATGCGGGTGAAGAGTCTTTCTGATAACTACACAGGAGCCTTTGTTTCAAACACACACACACACACACACACACACACACACACACACACACACACACAACAAAAGAGTGATTGCTCAATTTTACCAAACAGTTGGTGTGATGCAATGTTCAGCAAAGCCTAGGAGTTCCTCTTAACCTGCTGAACTTGATTATTTTTCTATATCATCATGTCTTGAACCTTTTATTCCTTAACCTACTAAGGTAATTTTAATGTTATGGAACACTTTCGCATGCATCACACAACAGGCATGAAACAGAATGTCTCACAAATTCCTTGGACAGTTGTGTGTATGTTATATGATATTTGCATGTTATGCAAAAGAAAATGCAGTCTTAGACACCTTTTGTAGAGTTTTGAATTCTGAATGTGTAAATTTTTTTCAGGTTTGTAGGTAATTTTTAACGTCACTTTCATTTCTTTAGTCCATTGTATGTACAACATCTTCAATTGGATGTTGTAGGACTGTCCTGGTTGACACGTCTCTGCAACATGGTCATTGGGAGCCGTACCTCTGGGTTGGCAATCTGGGGTGATATTCCCCCTTTTTAAAAAAGGGGACCAGAGGGTGTATTCCAATTATTGTGGAATCACACTCCTCAGCATACCCGGGAAAGTCTATGCAGGGGTACTGGAAAGGAAGATCTGACCGATAGTTGAATCTCGGATCCAGGAGGAACAAAGTGGTTTTCGTCCTGGCCATGGCACTATTGACCAACTCTATCTATACACTCTACAGGATCCTGGAGGGGGAAAGGGAGTTTTCTCAATCTGTCCACATGTGTTTTGTGGATTTAGAGAAGGCTTTTGAAAGTGTCCCTCGGCCTATTTTGTGGGGTGTGCGCCACTAGTATGGTGTACCAGACCTGTTGTAATGGGCCATTAGTCTCTGTACCACTGGAGCCAGAGCTTGACGGCATTGGTAAAAACACTTCGAATTTGTTTCCAGTAAGGGTTGGGGTCCACCCTGACTGTCCTTAGTCACTGATTCTTTTCACAAGTTTTTTGCAAAGAATTTATAGGCGCAGTCAAGATGTTGAGGGGTTCTTGTTTGGTGGCCACTGGTCTCTGATTTTTACAGATGATTTCCTTTTGGCTTCATCAAGCTGGAATCTTCAGCTCTCATTTGAACAATTTTCAGATGACTCTGAAGCTGCTGAGATGAGAATTAGCACCTTCAAATCCGAGGTCATGGTTCGCAGCTGGAAAAAGGCGCAATGGTCTGGAATGGTCTGCCTCAAGTGGTAAAACAAGTGTCACGCCACAAATGAAAATATGGTAAAAGTTATAGTATTAATATCCATATCGTGATACCTGTCTGATTCATTCTCAGTAAGTAAAGGTACTTTGGAAGAATGTACAGTCTGGTTTGATGTTTATCATTCTTGATGTGGAATAAAAAAGAACCCATTCCCATTTAAAAGGTTAAAGGGGGGTAATTATTCATCCATGATGGCCAGTGACGTGTGGTGTGGTTGGCAGCTGGTTTGGCACTGACACCTTTAGAGTCAGAATTACAAATAAAAATGAACTCAAAAGAGTAAATTATTTATCATTTGGTTGACAGCAAGGTGTTGTGTTTTATATCTCATGTCAGCATTCTTTACACAAACATGTAACACATTTTATTTGAGGTTAAAATTTATTCCAACTGCATTGGTCTTCCTTTAGTTATTACCTCTTGTTTTGATTGAAAGTGCAGATTTGTGAATCTTCTCAACTTTTAAATGTAATCTTCCATTTTGATAAGGCGGATTGTAAAGGAAATATAAACTACAAACGAAGAACATTGTAGGTTGCACAAAAATCTGTGGGCTCACAAGCACCCTCTGCCATGAGTCAGGGGTACTGTTTGCCTGACAGAGGAAGATTTTTACTGGGTTTTATGATTAATCGGTAGCCTAAACATGTTACAAAAGTACATTTCATACAGTATCCAGATTATGCAAAGGGCATATAATCCGAGCATATAGTCTGAGTGTTTGGAGGTACTTCATCTGCGATACATAGAGGAACAGCAAAATCCTCTATGCATCACATACCAGCGCAGTTTGTGAAGGATTCCAACATCCACTGAGTGACACAACAGAGCGGTGCCTCACCGTGCATATTTTCATTCTACCTGAATGGGTCCTATGGAAATTCTGCTATTTTTCATTGAAAAAAAAAATAACTTTAATATTGAATTCGAACAGTAAAAAGCTTTGTAATACATACAACTGACAAATATTAACATTTATTATGTTTTAAGATTATTTTTTTTTTCTTTTCAAGATTGACAGGTGAGGCTCTTTCTCGTCTGCCTCCACTGAATGCACATCACTGATGGTGACATGATTTCCTGATTTGAAGATATTGGAGTCACAGTATGCAGCTACTTCTGGCTGCAGGAAGTCTTGTTTAACCAGGCAGAATGTGCTCTATCCGTTTGGAGGCCTAGTGCTTTGTCCTCACATGAGATGTAATCAAGCTGCAATTGAGGCGTGAAATATAATTTTAGCAGCGTGAGATGAATAACACAGGGCGTTAAACGATACAGCAGCAGCAGAGAAGCAGCAAGAGAGAATGACTTGGCTTAGATTGAAAAAGACAAGAAAATTCAACAGACATTCACAGGCATGATGAGGATCTATGAGACAGGAATGAACCAAGCCAAGGAATTATTGCACTGTATACAGTGTTCGTAACTTCTAATTATACCAACTAATTTAAATTTATATATATATATATATATATATATATATATATATATATATATATATATATATATATATATACACACACACACACACATATATATAAATACATAGGGTGAGGGTCCGCCCATCACTTGAGTGGAGGTCACTGAGGTTGTCAAAAAGCTCCTCAGTGGTCGAGCTCCGGGGTTGGACGAGATCCGCCCGGAATATCTCAGGGCTCTGGATGTTGTAGGACTGTCTTGGTTGACACATCTCTGCAACATTGCGTGGTCATCAGGGGCTGTACCTCTGGATTGGCAAACTAGGGTGGTGGTCCCAATTTTTAAGAAGGGGGACCGGAGGGTGTGTTCCAATTATCGGGGAATTACACTCCTCAGCCTACCTGGGAAAGTCTATGCAGGGGTACTAGAGAGGAGGATCCGACCGATAGTCGAACCTCGGATTCAGGAGGAACAATGTGGTTTTCGTCCTGGCCGCAGCACTGTTGACCAACTCTTTACGCTCCACAGGATTCTGGAGGGGGCATGGGAGTTTGCCCAATCTGTCCACATGTGCTTTGTGGATTTGGAGAAGGCTTTTGACCGTGTCCATCGAAAGATCTTGTGGGGCGTGCTCCGAGAGTACGGCGTTCTGGATCCGTTGCTACGAGCTATTCGGTCACTGTATCACCAGAGCCAGAGTTTGGTCCGTATTGGTAACAGCAGGTCGGATTTGTTTCCAGTGGGAGTTCCAGTTCATCTTCGTCTCCAATGACAGTGCCTTCCTAGCTAGAATTGCCATCTGTTGAATTAGACTTCCTCTTGGGGACCATGGTTACGGTGTATAGTAAATGAATGGAAAATTGTACTGTAAAAGAGATGTTACTGCAGTGGTATCTAGTCACTGAGGGTAGTGGTAGAGTCGGAGTCCGCCAAGGCTGTCCTTTGTCACCGATTCTGGTCATAATTTTTATGGACAGAATTTCTAGGCGCAGTCGAGGCGATGAGGGGTTCTGGTTTGGTGGCCATCGGATATCGTCTCTGCTTTTTGCGGATGATGTTGTCCTTTTGGCTACATCAAGTCGGGCCCTCCAGCTCTCATTGGAGCAATTTGCAGCTGAGTGCGAAGCAGCCGGGATGAAGATCAGTACCTCCAAGTCCGAGGCCATGGTTCTCAGTCGGACAATGGTGGAATGCACCCTCCGGGACGGCAATGAGGTCCTGCCCCAAGTGGAGGAGTTTAAGTATTTTGGGGTCTTGTTTACGAGTGAGGGAAGGATGGAGCGAGAGATCGACAGATGGATCTCTGCAGCCTCTGCTGTTAAGCGGTGCCTGTACCGGTCCGTCGTGGTGAAGAAGGAGCTGAGCCGCAAGGCGAAGCTCTCAATTTACCAGTCGATCTACGTTCCAACCCTCACCTATGGTCACGAGCTTTGGGTAATGACTGAAAGAACAAGATCACGGATACAAGCGGCTGAAATGAGCTTCCTTCGCCGGGTGGCAGGGTTCTCCCTTAGAGATAAGGTGAGAAGCTCCGCCATCCGGGGAGAGCTCGGAGTAGATCCGCTGCTCCTCCGCATTGAGAGGGGCCAGTTGAGGTGGTCAGAATGCCCCCCGGACGCCTCCCTGGTGTGGTGTTTCGGGCATGTCCAACCGGGAAGAGACCCCGAGGTCGACCTAGAACACGCTGGAGGGACTGTGTCTCTCAGCTTGTCTGGGACCGCCTCGGTGTCCCCCCGGGAGAGTTGGAGGAAGTGGCTCGGGAGAGGGACGTCTGGACCTCTTTGTTAAGGTTGCTGCCCCCGCGACCCGACCCTGGACTAAGCGGAAGAAGATGATGATGATGATGATGAAATATATATATATACACATACACTCGGCCCCCAACTTATGAAATTAATCCGTTCCAGAGCCCAGAGCCCTTTTCGTAATGCGGGGATTTCGTAAGTAGGGGTCGCATCTTACATGTTAAACGCCTAATTCGTTGCAAGGCTCCAGTCTTTGGACTGGATAAACGCCATAAACCCTTATGAAAAAATGTTAAAAGTACACCAATTTTGTATGAAATATGTGTTAAAAGTAAAAGAAAATTATTTATTAAACCATTTAAACATTTTATTAACATATTAAACCATTTTATTAACATATTTATTAATTAAGCCATTACAGTAAACATTTTTTATTAACACACACACACACACACACACACACACACACACACACACACACACACTTGTCTCTCTCTCTATCTCTTTTTTCTTTCTCTCTGTCTCTATCTCTCTCTCGTGCGCACGCTGTGAGCCACGCCCACAAGACGTGGAATTCAAAGCGCATTCCCTGCTTGACAAACTCAACTTTAATTTGATTCCTTGAGGGATCGGAATTCCAGATAAGCTCAAATGCGCCCACATTTATGAAACATTCCATGCTTGACCATTTACTGAATTAAAACAACTTAAAAAACTAAACTAAAAACTAAATTGTTATTCCTTCTCTCTCTCTCTCTCTCTCTCTCTCTCTGTCTCTCTCTCTCACGTGCGTGCGCTGCGGGCCACGCCCACAAGACGTGAATTCAAAGCGCATTCCTGTTGACAAACTCAACTTTAATTTGATTCCTTGAGGGATCGGCATTCCAGATGAGCATCGGAATTCCAGATGAGCTCAAATGCGCCCACATTTATTAAACATTTACTGAATTAAACAACTTAAAAAACTAAAAACTAAAGAATGAAGCTTCCTTTTGTCTCTATCTGGGAGGCCAGAGGGGCGGGATGTTGAGAGACAGCCAATCAAGAGCAACCCGCGCGTCGTATGAAATTTTGATTGGCGCGTTTGAATTTCTTTTCGTAAGAGGGGGTTGTGTCATATCTCGGGGACGGAAACTCAGGAAAATGTTTTTCGTAACCAGGGGATTTTGTACACAGGGATCTTCGTAAGTTGGGGGCCAACTGTATATATATGTATATATATATATATATATATATATATATATATATATACACAAAAATAAAAGGGAAGGACAAAGACTTTCTATTGAAACTCCATTTATCACTACAGATCTGTTTCAAGGGGTGGTGAAACCATCCTCTCTCTCTTCAGGTGATTATAGAATTATTATAGATTATAGTAGTGATAAATGGAGTTTCAATAGAAAGTCTTTGTCCTGCCCTTTTATTTTTATTTGCTCTACCAAAAAGTATTGAGCACTCTCCTACGGAAGGATCTACTCAGAAAATCCTATATTATATATCTATATATATATATCTATATCTATATATATATATATCATTGTCCATGGTGAGAGGCATGTAAAAGAAGCATTGCTGACTTTCATCAAGAGTAGGTTGCATAGCCATCAGCGTGTTTCTGCCTTGTGATAACCGGTGAGCTGTCCAGGAGGGATTCTGCCCTTGCTAAGAGAGAGTGGATACACGCAAGGGTCGGTGAAGCCAGAAGCATGTCAACACACCAGTAACCAGTATATATCTCCTGTGATGATAGTTGACTTAATTGGCGCTGCTGCTTTCAGTGCTTCCTTAATGCGGTCCTTGTCCTTCAAAATTGTAGATACTGTGGAGTGGGAGAGATGGAGATCTCATGCGATGGAATTTACTTTTTTCCTCCTTCATACTGCTTTATCACTTTCATCTTTGTCTCCAACGACAGTGCCTTCCTTGCTTTCTTGGTAGAATTGCCATCCGATGAATCGGACTTCCTCTTGGGGGCCATGGTAACAGTGTACAGTGAATGAATGTAAACTTGTACTGTAAAAGAGATGTTACTGCGACAGTATCAAGTCACTGGGAGTAGTGGTAGAATGCTGTGAGTGTGACATGCTGTGCTGCCACAACTATGTTACATGCTTCGCAGCCAGACATATACAGTAAACTCATAATAGGCATCTGCTACCGTGTTTCCCTGAAAATAAGACCTAACCATAAAATAAGACCCAGCGTGATTTTACAAGATGATTTTAATATAGGCCCTCCCCTTAAAATAAGCCCTAGTTGAGAGCGGCAGCAATTCATTGGCCTGCTACTCACTCAATCTAGGGCTCGAGGTGAAAGCGCTGACTCATCTATTAGGCAGCTTTACCTAGGGTACGCTCTCAAAGCATCAATCCTTGCGCGTTGAGGCTCAGTCGATGACGGCAGCGGCTGCTTTAAGACGAGGACAAACACTTGCGTCCATAAAAATTGCTAAAATCGCTCGATATTAAAATATTTAAAAAAATAAAGAAATATAACAAAATAAGAATATATAAAGACAAAGATATATTATAAGACATGTAATAGAAAAAAATGTAAAATACATCATCACCTAAAAATAAGCCCTAGTATCATATTTTGGTAGGAAAATTAATATAAGCCCTGTCTTATTTTCGGGGAAACTCGGTAGATGTGGTCATAAGTACGGGATATAGTTATATATAGGGCAGTGGAGGTCCTAAAGTTGGGGGTTCGAGTCCCACTCTCCACAAAGTTGTCACTGTTCCCCCAGTCAGCTAACTGGGTTATCAAAGGCTGGCCATGTCTCTCACTGCCTATGGTGAGAGGCATGTAAAAGAACCATTGCTGACTGTCGTAAAGAGTAGGTTGCATAGCCGTCAGTGTGTTTCTGCCCCTTGCTAAAGGGTTGTCAGGAAGGGCAGCCAACGTAAACTCCTATGCCAAATCAAACGTGCGAATCAGATGATTCGATGTGGCAACCCTTAAAAAAGGATAAAAGCCAAAAGAAAAAGAACATACAGTAGGCCTTTATTCGCGGGGGTTCGGATCCGGCCCCTCCCGCAAATGAAGATAATCTGCGAGTTCTGTACCCTGAAGTAAAACCCCATATTACATGTTCAAATAATCAACCGGAAATAAAATCTTATGTATCTATTACATGCGCTAAAATATGCTTCTTAAACACATTCTACAGACAGTCTTACTCATTAATACAGCATTTAATGTAGAAAAATGTAGTAATTATTAAAAATTACTTTTTTACCATGATATTTATTGATAATAAAATATAAACATTATACAGCATACATATATATTTTTTTATTTTTTTATTTTTAATATAAAAAGCATGTTAGTAGTGGCATTATTAGTGTGCACGAGCACAAAAGTTTTTCTTTTCTGTAGTTCGGATTTTGTGACTTTTTTAGTCTTATTTTTCCATTGTGCATATCCCAGTGTTTCTAAGATGGGTCATAAGAAGGTGGCTGATATATTCAAGAGGAGAAAATCAATTTCTCTTGAAACGAAGCTTAAAATCATAACTAAACATGAAAAAGGAGTCCTGTGTAAGGAATATGGCCGATCTGTGTAAGGAGTATGGGAAGAATGCATTGAGCATCTGAACAATTCTCAAACAGAAGGCCATGTTGAAGAGTGTAAAACCAGCAAAGGGGGTTAACTATTTTATGTAAGGAAAGATCAGGACTCATTGATGAGATGCAGAGGCTTTTCCTATTGTGGATCAAGTTGAGAGAGATCAACAGCGATTGGAGTGTGGCTAAGCAACAGAAGACAAGTGATCAAAATTCGTGAAGTGAAATAAAACAGTTAAAAAATCCAAATAAATAAATAAAGAAGAAAGATTTAAAAAAAAGTAGTGTAAGTTAATGTTAAGTGCTATTCTTAAGTTCAGATGCTCTTACTGCATTGTTTATTGACTTATTATTTATTCTTATTTTATTATTATTTATTGTTACAGTATTATCAATGTTACTGTACATGTGTTATTATTGTGAAATGTTTATTGTTACATGTTTATCTTAAATACATTACATCAAAAATACATGTTTGTGTCAGGTTATATGAGTTTGGGAGGGGATTGGAACAGATTATTGGTTTTCTATTGTTTCCGATGGAAATTTTTGTTTAATCTAACTAACATTTCCACTTACGAGCTTGCCCTCGGAATGGATTAATTTCGTTAGTCGAGGTACCACTGTATATAGATAGATAGATATTTGTAATTTTCTTATATTAAGACTTCATCTTATCTCATTCTTTACTTAATATGAATCAACTGTGTGCGCACAATTTCTTTCAGGATATATAAAGTATTCTAGTGCTAATTCTGATTAGCAATCAGAATCATAACCAGAATACTCTGTGTGCTTCAGTAGGCCTGTGTAAATTGACTATTCGCGGTTTTGCACTCGCGCCTCTGCATATTTGCAGATTGCTGAGTAACTATCACGTGATTCAAATTCAGCCAATAGCTGTGTTCCCTCCCGCCGATTGGTTGAGATTATGTATACGCCCCTTTTTCCTCATTCAAGTTGTCAATGAGCCTTTTTTAAGTGTGTTTTAATTACCAGTTAAGTTCTATGATACCACACAAATGCTGGCTAAGCGCCAGAAAAAGGTAATGACGTTGGATGTCTCTTCTGAAGAAATAAGACTTTCCCCTGAAGAAACGACAGCTTCCTGTGAAGTGCCTGAAGAGGAATAATCATCTGAACTGCTGTAAAGCACTGTAGTATTAAACTCTTTTTCAATTATTATTCCAGTATAGTACCTAAGTTAATGTTTAGAATGTGTGCGTGTGTGACTTTATGTACTGTGCTGTAGCATATTTATCCTTTTGTTTTATTTCTCCAATTTATTACACTTCGTGTTCTTTTGTTGTGGTCTGTGTTTTTGGGGGACTTGATTTTGGCGGCTGTGCCTCTACCTCAGTTTTCTCTCCGCTCCGGCTGAGGGGCGTGGCTGAGCTGCTCGGCTCACTCTTCTCATCTACTCCCAATAAACACAAGCACGCTCACCTCTGCGTCAGAGGATTAACTCACATCACGTCATTGCTTTGTTGTACATATTCTCTCACTGTTTTCTGCCCTCTCCAGCTGAGGGGCGTGGCTGAGCTGCTCGGGCTGAATGCAGTTCACACATGAATTCAGTCCTCTCATCTACTCCAAATAAACACAAACTGCACGCTCACCTCTGTACTACGAGATTGTCTCACATTAGGTCCCTGCTTCCATGCCATACCCATGGCTCCTGCATTCTGGGTCTGGCTGAAAGCTCATTACGTCATTACATCACACTTTTATGCTCTTTATGTACAGTACAATAAATAATGCAATGCCTCCCTCTAGTGGGCGTCTGATAAGTATTTTTAACCATAAATGTGCAATACTATAGTGCTGTACCTGGATGTTTATTCAAATTATCAAACCATTTTACTGTATTATACTTCATGTTCTTTTATTTATATATATATATATATTTTTTTTTTTCCCTCATTCATCAGCTCTTCAAAGTACTCTTTCCATCTTCTCAGCACACTTCTGTCATCAGTCAATACATTTCCCTCTCTGTCCTTTATCAATCTAACTTGTTACACGTCCTTCCCATCTCTATTTCTCTGCTGTGCCAACCTGTATAAATCATTTTCTCCCTCTTTAATGTCCAACCTATCATACAAGTCATCATGTGCCCTCTGTTTGGCCTTAGCCACTGCTACTTTCGCCTTCGCTGTGTCTCACTGTACTCCTGTTTACTCTCTTCGGTCCTCTCAATGTCCTACTTCTTCTTAGCTAACCTCTTCCTTTGTACACACTCCTGCACTTCCTCATTCCACCACCAAGTCTCCTTATCTACTTTCCTTCCAGAGGACACACCAAGTACTCTCCTACCTGTGTCCCTGATCACATTTGCTGTGGTTGTCCAGTCATTTGGAAGCACTTCCTGGCCACCCAAAGCCTGTTCCAACTCCTCTTCGAAGACAGCACAACACTCTTCTCTTTTCAACTTTCACCACTTTGTCTTCTGCTCTGCCTTTGCCTTCTTCACCTTCCTCACCATCAGCGTCATCCTGCATACCACCATCCTATGCTGTTTGGTAACACTCTCACCCACTACTACTTTGCAGTCACTGACTTCCTTCAAATTGCATCGCCTACACAAGATGTCGTCTACCTGTGTGCTCCTACCTCCGCTTTTATAAGTCACCCTATGCTTCTGTCTCTTCTGGAAGAAAGTATCCACCACAGCCATTTCCATCCTTTTTGCAAAATCGATCAACATCTGTCCTTCTGTGTTCCTGTCCTGGATACCAAACCTGCCCATCACTTCCTCGTCCCCTCTGTTGCCTGCACCAACATGTCGATTGAAGTCTACACCACTGACCACTCTTTCACCTCTGGGGGTACTCTGCATCACTTCATCTAAGTCACTCCAGAATCTCTCCTTTTCTTCTAGCTCACATCCTGCGTGTGGGGCATAAGCACTAACAACATTGAACATCACACCTTCAATTTCTAACGTGAGACTCATCACTCTGTCTGACACTCTTTTCACTTCTAGAACATTCCTGACAAACCCCTCCTTCAAGATGACTCCTACTCCATTTCTCTTCCCATCCACACCATGCTTAAACCCTGCTCCGAAGCTTTTAGCTTTGCTACCTTTCCATCTGGTCTCCTGAACACACAGTATGTCCACCTTCCTCCTCTGCATCATGTCAGCCAGCTCTCTACCTTTTCTTTGCATAGTTCCAACATTCAAAGTCCCTACTCTCAGTCCTAGACTCATGCCTTTCCTCTTCTCTCTCTGCCTACGGACACACCTCCCGCCTCTCCTTCTTGTGTGTGTTAATAAAAAATGTTCAATAAAGGATTAATAAAAATGTTAATAAAATGGTTTAATATGTTAATAAAATGTTTTAATGGTTTAATAAACAATTTTCTTTTACTTTTAAGACATATTTCATACAAAATTGGTGTACTTTTATCATTTTTAAAGGGTTTATGGGGTAGTCTTGGGAGCCTTAGAACGAATCAGGCATTTTACGTGTAAAATGCGCCCCTACTTCCGAGACTCCCGAGTTACGAAAAAGACGCTGGAACAGACTAATTTCGTAGGTTGGGGGCCTACTGTATATAAATATATATATATATATGCTGTATAATGTTTATATATTTTATAAAGTATATATATATAAAGTACTATATATTTAGTTTATATATTTAATAAATATCACAGCACAAAATTAAAAAGTTAAAAGTTTTTTCTTAATCATTACTACATTTTACTACATTAATACTGTATTAATATGTAAGACTGTCTATAGAATGTGCTTAAGAAGAATATTTTAGCACATGTAATAATTACATAGGATTTTACTTCCAGGTACAGAACTCGCGGATTATCTTCATTCATGGGAGGGGCCGGAACCGAACCCCCGCGAATAACGAGAGCCTACTGTATATGCTACATGGGAATGGTCTGATCTGATTACACCGCTGTTACTGGATCCTAAATCATTATTCTGAATAGATGATGTTTGAGTTAAAATTACAATTTTAGGCAATATAGCAGGCAGCTTCGTCATTTCACGCTTTAAAAATGTTGGTTTTTCTTGTGTTTCTGATATTATGCACCACAACACTCTGGGGGAACGGTGTTTTCTTGTGTTCCAAGAGGACAAAAATAAACAGAACAGACACTGTTTAGCTGAGTGAAAGCACAGGGTTAACTCGTTTTTGATTGTGTTGTGTTTCTAGTAGTGTGTACGAAAACACCTTTACTAAGCATACTATCCATTCATTTCATTATTCTACTTTTATTTCTGAACAGAAGGCATAAGCAAACCAGAACTATTACTTTAGCTCTCGAAGATATACCAAGTCTTTGCCTGGAGTTGACAGGAATTTGGCTTCAGCTTCCTCGCGATACGACAGGAAAAACCGTGAACGGTAGGGTGTAATGGAGTTTTTAAAGGTGCACTTTAAGAGTTCTCTTCACCTGATTCCATGTTGTGATAAAATAAGAAAGTATTTTAATTACCTTTTCATTATGTTTAATGGGGAAGTTGTAGCCTAATGTTTAGAGAAGCGGCATTGGGACAGAAAGTTTGCTGTTTCGATTCCTGAACCAGCAGGGAAAAAGTGTGTGTCACTCCTGACTTCAACTCGTCCATTTGGGGCAAGACCTCATTTCAGACCTGAAGGGTGCATCGCACTCTTTTCCCACTGAGAACCATGGCTTGGAAGTGATGATTTTCATTTCAGCAGCTTTAATCTCAGCTGCGAATTGCTCATATGAGAGTTGTAGATCCCAGCTTGATGAAATCAAAAAGACAGCATTTCTAAAAAGGAGAGATGATATCTGATGGCCATCAAACCAGAACCCTTCAATGCTTTGACTGTGCCAAGAAATTCTGTCCATAAAACTAATGAATAGAATTAGTCACCAAGGGCAGCCTGGGTGGATGCCAACCCTCAATGGAAATGAATTGAACCTGTTGTTATCAATGTGGACAAAGCTCTGGCTTCAGTGGTCCAGAGACCTAATGGCCCATAACAACAGGTCTGGTACACCGTACTCCTGGAGCACACGCCACAAGATAGCCTGAGGTACATGGTCAAAAGCCATCTCTAAATCCACAAAACACATGTGGACAGATTGGGCAAATTCCCATGCCCTCTCCAGTATCCTGTAGTGTTTGGAACTGGTCGAGAGTGCTGTGGTGAGCATAAAATCCACATTGTTCAACGTGAATCCGAGGTTCAACCATCAGTCAGACCATCAGTCCAACACCCCTTCATAGATTTTCCCATGTAGGTTCAGGAGTGTGATTCCACGATAATTGGAACCCCTTTTTTGAAAAGGGCGACTACCACCCCGGTTTACAAATTCAGAGGTATAGCCCCGGCTAACCATACAATGTTGCAGAGACGTGCCAACCAAGACAGTCCTACAACATCCAGAGCCCTGAGATATTCAAGACGGATCCTATCCACCCTTGGAACCTGACCACCGAGGAGCTTTTTAACTATCTTTGTTTCTTTCTTTGTTTTAATTTGTTTTGTATGTTGTTTTTGTTTGTTTGTTGCACTATGCTTGTCTATGACCGTGCGACCTTACTACAGCTATGAGAGCGCAGTACTTTGGGACATTTAGAACTGAGCACGCTCATCTCTTATCCTGAGCTAATCCTGAGCTAATATGCTACCGCATCTTAATGTTAGCCGCACCCCGGATAACAATAAACCCAGGCGGAGACGCAGAAGGCAGGGAGGGTCTGAATGATGACTCTGGCATTTGGTTAGCAGTGGAAGGGTAGCATTCCCAGTCATATTGTTTGAAAATGTTCAGTCTCTGTGAAACAAAATGGACGAGCTTCATGCTCAGATTGCAGCGCAGAGGGATCTACAGGACTGCTCCATGCTATGTTTCTATTAAGCATGGCTCGAGGAGAGTACACTCGACGAGGAGATTACACCAGCTGGCTACACGGCCTTCAGAGAGGACTGGAGCGCAGCGCTAGCAACAAGACCCGTGGCAGAAGAATGACGGATTCTCCTTAAATAAACCTGGTATACTGACTGACTGTAGATTATCTCTGAACCTTGCTCTGAGAATGGAGAACATCTAACTTTGAAGTTGTGGCCATTTTGTTTACCCAGAGAACTGTTCATTTTTTCCAACAAAACAATGGGCCTAGAGCAATATAAATATAAATATAAAATAATATAATATAATTTAGTGCAATTTCATTTATCGCGGTTATCTACTGATTTACTTATTGTATTATTATTATTATTATTATTATTATTATTATTATTATTATTATCATCATTTTATTTTTATTACTTTTATTATTATTATATTGTTCACTGGGTCTGTGTAAGGTCCTTTTAAATATAGAATTTTTATGTATTTATTTTATAGCAGTTTGTGTGTTGTTGATTTGAGCCTTCTTTTCTGTTTGTAACTTGACTCCTTGCACAACCTAGTAGGCACTGCTCGTCGGTGACGCACGTTGTAATAATACGATGTAACCAAAATTTCCCCCGGGATAATAAAGTATTATCTTATCTCTTATCTTATCTTGGGAACCTCAGCACCAGCGATGAGTGGACCCCAACCCAAACCGCTAGAGCCTTCTTCTGACACAGAGGGCATGTTGGTTTGATAGAGGAGGTCCTCAAAGTATTCCTTCCACCTTCCAACAACATCCACAGTCATGGTGAGCACCCCACCCCACCCCCCCACACACACACACACATACACACACATACACTGTAAACTGCTTCCCTTCTTGAGGCGTTGCACGGTGGTCCACAACCTTTAAGAGGCCAACCAATAGCGGCTTTCCAGGCCCTTACCAAACTCCACCCACAAGCAAGATTTTGCACTGGTGATAGCTCGGGCTGCAGCATGTTTTTTGCCTACTGGTACCTACCTGCTGCATCGGAAGTCCCACAGGCTAATAAGACCCTCCTGTTTGCCTCCTGTTAGGTACAGCGAATGTGCCATGTTATATGTGCCTGTCAGTTACTGTGAATGAAGTGTGCTCTCTGTGACTGTCATCACACTGCAGAAGGTTTGGTTAATGTTCCTGTCAGTCAGAGTGAAGGAGGTATGGCTCTGTGATCAGTTAGTCTGAGTATCAAAAAAAAATTAAGTATTACATTATGGAGAAAATTCAACTGTACTGGACCACTGAGCAAGATTCTTAACATTAAACTACACTCATGCCTCGGTTTAACGGATTAATATGGGCTGGTCCGAAGTACCCGATTGTCCGAAGTTTCAGAATTTACCAAGATGGCGGCAGCAAGGCTCACCCCGGCACAAGCTGTGCTGCTATGTCTTATACTTTTGTTAATGTTTTATGTTAAAAAGTCGAAATGTCTTCTCACATACACTCGTTGGGAGTTACTATCCCTTTGAGCTAACGCAGCAGCTACTGTTTCATCCATGATCTCATCGCTACCTGAGGAAATTCTAGCAATGAACAACTTGTCTGGATATCCGACCTCCTGGAGATGCAAGCGAGACAGGAGGAAGCGACGAGCCGGCGTCCTTTTCAGGTTCAGGAAGCGGCCGTACCGGCCACCTTTACCGGCTCTGCTGCTGACAAATGTGGGATCTATCAGAAATAAAATTGACGAACTCTTCCTTCTTCTCCAAAATAACAAGGCTTACAAAGACTGTTCTGCCATCTGCCTGACCGAGACTTGACTCGACCACACCGTGCCAGACCAGGCACTAACACCGCCCAGCTTCTCACTCTACCGTGCCGACAGGTCAGTCAAGCTATCTACAAAAACTAAAGGTGGTGGAATTTGTTTTTTGATCAACCAACGCTGGTGTAGCAACACGACTGTATTAAACACTACTTGTTCACCACAATTGGAATACATCAGCGTCAAATGCAGACCCTCCTACCTCCCGAGAGAATTTGCCTCTGTTATACTGATTGGCGTTTACATCCCGCCATCGGCTAACGCCAATTTAGCCATCACAGAGCTTGCAACCTACATATCAACCGCTGAAAACTCTCATCCCGATGCAGTAGTCACTGTGCTCGGTCACTTTAATCATACCAACTTGTCCACCGAACTCCCCAACTATATTCAACAGGTCACATGTCCTAGCAGAGGCACGAACACACTGGACCATTGCTACGTTGCCATCAGCAGTGCTTACCGAGCTTTCCCAGGGGCTCCGCTCGGAAGGTCCGACCATGCCATGCTGCTCCTCATTCTGAAGTATAAACAAAAACTTAAATCCACAAACTCCACGTCCAAAACAGTTAAGTCCTGGTCCAAGGCAGTCGTTGAGACTTTGAGAGGCTGCTTTGAATGCACTGATTGGGATGTATTCAGTGCAGGTGAGAACTGCCTCGACATGCTCACGGACGTGGTGACGTCATACATTAACTTCTGCGTGGATCTGTGTATCCCAACGAAAACTGTGAAGGCATACAGTAATAACAAACCTTGGTTTACAAAAGATATCTTACTCATACGCAAGGAAAAGAACTCCGCTTTCCTTAACGGAGACAAGGAGTCATACACCACTGCCAAATATCAATTGAGGTCTGCAATCAGGAAAGCTAAATAAAACTATGCAATAAAGCTGGAACATCAGATCACATCAAACAATACCTGATATGTATGGAAAAAACTAAAGGACATGACTGATTACAAAAAAAACCCTCCATTTCATCTGACATTGATATGGACCTTCCAAATAAACTCAATGAGTTCTATGGGAGGTTTGAACAGTCTCCAGTCCCCTCCTAACCCCTCCCCCACCCCCTCCCACACCCCTCATTTCACATCCAAGAGGAAGAGGTCTTTAAGAAAACTAACAAGAGGAAAGCAGCTGGCCCAGACGGGATCACCCCTGCTGTTCTTAAGTACTGCGCAGCTCAACTGGCCCCAATATTCACCACCATCTTCAATACGTCCCTCCGCCACTGTACAGTTCCACTGTGTTTCAAGGTTTCATCCATAATCTCTGTCCCAAAATCACCGAAGATCTCATGTCTCAACGACTACAGACCAATCGCCCTAACATCCATGGTCATGAAGTCGTTTGAACGCATCATCCTCAATCATCTGAAGGCATCCACTACCCCCCTGCTCAACCCTCATCAATTTGCTTACCGTGCCAACAGGTCTGTTGAGGATGCCGTCAACCTGGCCCTCTACTACATCTTACAGCACCTTGAGTCTCCTAACAGCTATGACCATATCCTTTTCATTGACTTCAGTTCTGCTTTTAACACAATAAACTTGGTCAACCTCTTCAATAAACTGACGGACATGAACATTGACCCCTGTCTATGCCATTGGTTATGGAGCGTCCTATGGAAAAGGCAACAAAAGGTTAAGATGGGTAACCTCTCATCTCGACCTCTGACCTTCAGCAAAGGTGTCCCCCAGGGCTGCGTCCTCTCACCATGGCTTTTTTCTCTGTACACAAACCATATGACATCCCATCACAGTTCAGTTTCCATTTTTAAGTATGCAGACGACACTACTACCATTGGACTCATAACTATGGATAATGAACACCAGTACCAACAAGTAGCCCAAGCTGTCTCCTGGTGCCAAGAAAACAACCTCCAGCTCAACCCATCCAAAACACAGGAACTAATAATTGACTTCAGGTACACAGCCTCGCTCAAAACTCCCATTCACATCTCTAATGAACCAATAGCCATAACAGACTCTTTCAAATTTCTCGGCACTCACATTAACAATACACTAAAATGGAACACTAACACAGTCTACATTCACAACAAAAGTTCACCAAAGACTGTTTTTCCTGAGACAGCTCAAGAAATTCAGAGTGAAAACAAATCTCCTCCTCCAGTTCCACTCCGCCATCATTGAGAGGATTCTCACCTCATCCATAACAGCTTGGTATGGCAGCCTAGACAGCAACTCACAGAAAAAACTACAGCGCATTGTCACTAAATCATCCAGGATCATTGGCACCCCCCTTCCATCAGTCGAATCAATTTATCATAAACGCTCAATATTAAGACCACAAAAAATCACCTCTGATGCCTCTCACCTTGCCCATCATTTGTTTCAACCGCTGCCCTCTAGGAGGCGATATCGATCTCTACCTACCAGAACATCCCGTCTCAAGAACAGTTTTTTCCCTACAGTTATAAGGACTCTGAACTCTTTGCACTGAATGTACATTACAGCCTTGTCTGTCTTTTTTTTTTTTTTTTTGTCTGTTATGTCTGTAGTTGTTATGGATTATGTTTGTAATCATTTGTTTTGATGTGTGCTGTCTTTGTTGTATGATGTGTGTTGTGAATGTCCTTTGTAACTTTTGTCATAGCGGAGTGCTGTACCGACAGCAAATTCCACCAACTTGGGTGTGTGGTCATTAATAAACGATTCTGATTCTGAATCCATATATTTTAATGATTACGTTACGAAAAACTTTTACTGAAGCACACTATGTAATCTGCAAATGTAAACACTGTACCTATATTCTGTAAATGTACACCATAAGATCAGGGGTCAGGAACCTTTTTGACTAAGAGAGCCAAAAAAAGACATTTTTAAATCTAATCCTCTGATAGCTATATATATATATATATACACACACACACACACACACACAGTCGGCCCCCAGTGGGGCAGTGGTGGTCTAGTGGTATAGGGCGCTGAATCGCTGATCCAAAAGGTTGGGGGTTCGAGTCCCACTCTCCACAAGGTTGTCACTGTCCCCCCCAGTGCGGCTAACTGGGTTATCAAAGGCGGGCTATGTCTCTCACTATCTATGGTGAGAGGCATGTAAAAGAACCATTGTTAACTTTCGTAAAGAGTAGGCTGCAAAGCCATCAGCGTGTTTCTGTCCCTTGCTAAAAGGGTTGTGACAGGAAGGACATCCGACGTAAAAACTCTGCCAAATCAAACGTGCGAATCAGATGATTCGCTGTGGCGACTCCCGAGTAAAAGGGAAAAAGCCGAAAGGAAGACAGACATATACAGTCGGCCCCCAACTTAGGAAGACCCCTGTGTACGAAATCCCCGGGTTACGAAACAACCCCCTCTTACGAAAAGAAATTCAAAATTCAAACGCGCCGATCGACGTGCGAGTTGCTCTCTCATTGGCTGTCTCTCAACATCCCGCCCCGCTGGCCTCCCAGATAGAGACAGAAGGAAGCTTCACTCTTTAGTTTAGTTTTTTAAGTTGTTTTAATTCAGTAAATGTTTAATAAATGTGGGTGCATTTCAGCTCATCTGGAATTCCGATCCCTCAAGGAATCAAATTAAAGTTGAGTTTGTCAACAGGGAATTCGCTTTGAATTCACGTCTTGTGGGCGTGGCCGCAGCGCACGCACGAGAGGGAGAGAGAGAGAGAGAGAGAGAGAGAGAGAAGGAATAACGCTTTAGTTTTTTAAGTTGTTTTAATTCGGTAAATGGTCAAGCAGGGAATGCGCTTTGAATTCACGTCTTGTGGGCGTGGCCCACAGCACGCCGCACGAGAGAGAGAGAGAGAGAGAGAGAAGGAATAACTCTTTAGTTTTTAGTTATTTAATTCATTTTTAGTTTTTAGTTATTTAATTTATTTAGTTATTTAGTTGTTTAATTCAGTAAATGTTTAATAAATGTGGCGCATTTGAGCTTATCTGAAATTCCGATCCCTCAAGGAATCAAATTAAAGTTGAGTTTGTCAAGCAGGGAATGCGCTTTGAATTCCACGTCTTGTGGGCGTGGCCCCCAGCACGCACGTGAGAGATAGAGAGAGAAAGAGAAAAAGACAGGGAGAGAGAGAGAAATGTTAATAAAAAATGTTTAATAATGGTTTAATTAATAAAAATGTTAATAAAATGGTTTAATAAATAGTTTTATTTTACTTTTAACACATATTTCATACAAAATTGGTGTACTTTTATAATTTTTAAAGGGTTTATTGGGTTTATCCAGTCCAAAGACTGGGGCCTTGGAACAAATTAGTATTAGTAATAGTATTAGTAATGTAAGGTGCGACCCCTACTTACGAAATCCTCGCCATACGAAAGGGGCTCTGGAGCGGATTAATTTCATAAATTGGGGGCCAACTGTATATATATATATATATATATATATATATATATATATATATATATATATATATATATATATATATATAGTGAGGGATCGGGAACATATGGCACCCGAGCCAGATGTGGCTGTTCTGATGACTGTATTTGGCTCTCAGATAAATCAGGTGGCCTCTCTTAACAGAATAACGTATATATAATTTCACTGCCATTTAAATAAAAATACAAAAAAAGCTATAAATTAAAACAAAAATATATGATTAAATCGCGCACATTTAAATCTATACATCTATTTTCAATGGCACGTCACTGTGGTGCGCAGCGGAGAGCCAATCCTTTCTGTACTCCAGTATGCAGGCGGGTCCGACACCTTCAAACTCTAATTTTATTGGATTATAACAACAGCCACAGACTGCGCGTGTTGTTTTTGAGTAAAGAGATAGATTTCCCTCATTTTGATCAGCTCATTTCCACGAAGCCAAGCACAGCTGGCAAGCAAACACAAATAGACAGACATGAAAAAACTTCAACCCGCAGACCAGCTGATTGCAAAAACTTGGGACGCGCTTCCTGTCACATAAACACTGCAGCGTGTGAGTCCAATAAAATTAGAGTTTCAAGGTATCGGACCCACCCACATACAGAAAGGATTGGCTCTCCGTTTTGTGCGTGATTTCTTCAAGCCAGTCTGGTCATCTGGCGATCACTTTCGGAAACAATGGCCCACGTCTGGACGATCCGGACTAGTCGGAAGCTACAGATTTTGTCCGTTGCATCCGAAATTCGTTAAAGCGAAGTCTGTAAAACCGAGGCATGAGTGTACTCAGTTCTGTGCCTGGAGTCTAACAACTAAATAATGAATAATTGTGTCTCCTTTCTAACCTTGGCCCAATAATTCTTTCACTGTAAAAAGAGGAAATACATTTCAAACAATCTACATTCATTTAGTTTATATTCTAAAGTTCTTACTCAAGTTTCTTATTAATGGCCAAGTGTGTGATTATGTTTGTAATACAGTTGAGGGGTTTTAGTTTTCATTATTACATTATTAAAGCTAGCTTTTATATCAATGATTTATATTTGCATGATGTGAATGAACTTCTGATCACCAGGTATTTTTACAAACAACAGTTTCTATGGCTGAAGAACAATGACTTTTCGAAGTAATTCACCTGTCCAGTTAGGATGAGCAGATCAGCAGTTTATAAAAGACTTAAACCAGCCCATCTGACAACAACCACCATGTTATGATTTAATGACACTTTTTTTTTTTCATTATTGTGATGTTGAAGGAACTAAAAACTGCATGATTTTATACACTGCTGCTTTCACATGATTGGCAAGCTATAATTGTAATCTCTCAATATTCGATCTCAATACCTCTTATCCACTCAATGCCTTCCTTCTGGTTGATTTTAAAGCTGTATTATTTATAATTTTGGTGCATAGCTGACAGAGTCTGTGCCGTTAAAAAAAATTACACACACACACACACACACACACACACACACAAGCACAAAATAAAATCAACAACTCTATTGCCAAACTATGATGAGGCAACTTTTGTTTACATAAGTAATTGAAGACTAGGCACAACCATGGAACTGAGGGTTGAATGGAATAGGCTGATTTGAATAATAATGTGGTAGAGAGCAATCTGCTTTCAATGAGGCAAACTGTAGCCTCATTTTGGTGCAAGTGTTAATGAGTGTAGTTAAAATCTTATCAGTGCAATCCAAACACATTGCATACAAAACAAACACGTGTGGACAGAATGATGGAGAATGCATTCAAGACAGAGATGATGATATGGCACATGCAATGGATAGAAAAGGCTTTCTTTAAGGGTTGAACAGTTCACACAAATGGAAAGCAGCCTTCACAAAATATGTGTGTGCAAACCTTACCGAGTGCTTCAGCAATAAGTGTGATTATTATGGTAAACTCTCCAAGCATTTTTGTGTTGTCTTCAATAGTAAACACTATTATGATTATGGAGAAAAGTTTAACAGTTCTTCCCTGAGATATAACAATTAATTGTTGAAGGTGATGTGGCGATATCACTGAATAATATTCAAGATGGAAAATCAACGGGATTACTCTGCAATATCCAAGAAGAAGAAGATGAATACTGTAGTTCATTTAGAATATATAAAAAGTTTAGATGCAAATCCCAGTAAATCTCCTTGACCACTTTTGTTTAAAAAGAGTGAAATGTACCTAGTGGAAAGCGTAAACCTCAAGTACTTCTCCTTTTTTGTTAAAGAATGATTAAGAGGCACCGAATCTAAGTATATCAGATTGGACAAAACAAACCTTTAATCAAAAACTTACTAATTACCAAATAAAAAAAGAATTCAGCAATAAACAACAAACTAAATTAACTATCTGAAACAATTAAACAGATTAACTCAGTGTATTCTTTGATTTTAGCATTCTAACATAGTTAATATGGGCACATCTATCTTGTGTGTCATGTGACCTGAGGCACGTCTATGAATGGTGCTCTGCAGACTATGTGGTACTGCATACCTATGGTGCTTCTGCAAACAAGAAACATATTGGGTTGTGTTGACTATAGTACGGACAGGGTTTTACAGCATAATGTATTTCTTCATTGGCTGCTGGGTACCATAGACTTTCATGTGGAATCATTATCTCGTTTTTCAGGAATTTGGCGTTTACAGGGTTTTGTATCTGAACATGCTACACAAGAATAAAAGAAAACAATTAAAGTGACCATGATCATGTGCACCACTTCGCAACATCATTTAAAACTCAATATTTTTGTGCCATTTTGACCTCAGCATTGTCCTGACTTTCGGGGTGAGTAATAAGCAATTATTGAATAAGATGAAGTATGATTTGAGAATTATTTTGACTGAGGGAGTTTTCTCTGCCAAGGCTGAAGGCCTCTGAGAATGGCATAATCCATATCATTCAAAAGCTGAATTCATCGTAGCCAGTGTGAGTCAACCAGACGTGCATCATGTTATTTCCTGCTAACACTGAGAAAGAATGAAAAAAGAAAAAGACCCAAAAAAAACAAAGAGGGAAAAGGTAAAACACAAAAGAGCAAAAAAAAAAGAAAAACAAAGAACGTACATTGAGAGCCAATGAAGAGTCATAGTGGGAGTCATTTGGGAGTCTGGGGTTTCAGACTCAAAAGAATCACAGTGACTCCCAGTCTTCTAGACTGACTCCAGATGGATGCCTCCCGAGCATAATACGATATCAGTGCTAAACAAACAACAAAGTACATTACATACATTGAAATTTGCTTTGTGCACCTGTCATCGTTCATTTGATGCTGAGCAGGAAGCAACAGCTGCCAAATTTTAACATCTTATGGTATGTGGCGGCCAGATTCAAACTCGGACTTCCCGGAGGATAAAGCGGATGCTCTACCAACTGAGCTAAACCGCCGGTTAATTTTAAAACTAAACGAGGCTTACCTATAAGTTTAAGTTTGTTTGTAATTCTCTTAGACATCAGTGAACTTGGTGAGATCAAGTGAAATTGCGCGCGAGGAATCGGTTCGGTATTTAAGTTTGTGCTGTGTACACTATTTGTAGAAAAAACAGTGAGGGTGGGAGGGGAGGAGAATTCACTTATAATCCACTTGGACAGAATCGCCATCTTGAATAGGACTTTACCTCAGAGCAGTCGGACAACAACAAGCAACTTGCTTTGTAAGTTCAGTTTAGCAAGAATTTCATGTGTGTCATACACATATTAATATATAATTATTTGTTAATTTGTTTTTCAATATTTCCATTCTAATTTGTCTGTGTTTTATATTCCAAAACGTATAAGAGAATGTAAACAAGATTCTATATTTACCCAGTGAGATTTTGATGAACAGTTCAACATTTAAATATTCATTAGTTTGACAATAACTTTGTCCTGAAGAATATGTTTCCCTTAAATACCATATTGATACCAACTAATGTGACCTTAATACTTCGTTTTGTAAAATCATATTTCCAAATGTTATGTTTGTATCATTGGTAGGTTATATCTTAAATGTTATGGAATTATTCACAGATATAATGTCAATGTTGATATCAAAACCACATCTTTTTTTTACTGCTTAGTTGCCTGACTGCAAAGCTGTTTGAATATGTTTGGCAGGAACCATGGTAACGCTGGGCCAGTCCAAAAAATCTTGTCTATTGTGTATAAGGGTGAATTCTGGTCCACTGTTGAGAAAAAATTCAATATAAAGAGAAAAGATTACACACTCCAATATTACAACTTAAAATGGGAAGAATATATAGATGGAGAACTGGAAGATATTTCTCCAGACAGCAAATTGCTGCTGCATGAAATACCCAACAGTGCCATGAAGAATGGGTCGGCCATGAAGAATGAAATGTCGGGTGATGTCTCTAGTCAGAACATCTTGCAAGAAAATACAAATCGGGAGGGTGAACAAGCTCCAACTCCATCCACATCTAGTTCTCCTATGAACACCCAGAGGTAAGAAGCAAAAACATCGTAGGACAGTGGTACCTCACTTTACGAAAGTCTCACCAAACGAAAAATTCACGTTACGAAACGCGTTTTCCTAAATTTTTTGTCTCTGGATACGAAACAAGCTTACGTTATGAAAGCGCCATCTTGAACAATTAAATGGACCATTCAAACATTAAAATGTGCCATTCAAACAATAAAATGACGCAGCTCTCTCCCATTGGCTATTATACAGTTGCATCTACCATGATGCTTTCCGTGTAAAGGACAGAGTTACTGTTGTTTCATGCTTTATTTCTTGACTCAGGCTTTTAACCTTCCATAAACATTTGTAAGATTATAACTTTGCTAAGAAGACATGGTCAACACACGCGCGCATACACACACACACACACACACACACACACACACACACACACACACACACACACACACACGTGTGATTTCCGGTGCGCGTGAGAAGAAGAAACGAGCTCACGTGATATCGCAAAGCAATATGGCCAAACCCGTCTACCATCAGTACGATATTGAAACAGAAGGAGGTCTTAAAAGGTGTGCTTTTATCATTTTTAAAGGGTTTATGGGTAGTATTAGAGGCCTTGGAACGAATCACGCGTTTTACATGTAAAATGCAGTTCAATTTACAAAAAATGCAGGTTAGGAAAAAGGTGCTGGAACGGATTAATTTCATAAACTGAGGTACCATAGTATTTCAAACTAATACGTCATATATAGGTAGAAAATGTATTAAGAGAATTAACGTCATATCTTTTTTCTATTATTATTTACCATGCATGTACTCCTTAAAGGGTACCTGTACCCAAAATTGACAGCGTTAAAAATATCCACTATACCTTATTATTAACTTTTTAAACATCGCGTGATGTCGGTAGGTTATGTATAAGTCCACATTTCCTTTTCTTCTGTGTGACATTCCTTGCTCACGAAGGTTCAGCGCGCGGACATGTTGGCTTTTTTTCACTGGGGTCAAAGGTAACATCGTTGACAGTCGTATAGCCAATTTCAGAATGTCAGTATATTTTCCTCAAGCAATTCCTGTTCTTTCCAACAATAGCACTCCTGATCGGTTTTTTGAAGTACGCATTTTCCACAAGAGCAACAAATATTTGCTGGTTGTTTGCTACGATTTTCCCGTGTAAGAGCTTCTGCCGACTCTCCAATATCGTCCTCCAAGTCGTCACTTTCCTGGTCCGATTTCACTAAATGTGGATAGTCTTTCTTCAGTGGTTCATATAAATAACCTTCTAATCCTTCTATGACATTGTCTTCGTCCATGGTTTAAAAAAAAAAAAACTACTATAACGTCTGTTTTTTCCAATTTTCCGTGAGCTTGTGTTGTGTGTCAGGTATACAGGCTTATGTTTACATTGCAATCTCGCAGTTCTGGTCGAGGCTTTGTCAACGATGTGACGTCACAGGAAATGCGACGCTGCAAAACTCCTGTGCTCTGAAGCTTGACGTTAGTGAAGCCCTTAAATCACTTAAAGCTGGTTTGTGAGAGAATATAATAAACGCCTTATAGGTGTATTGTCACTAACTATACACAATAAATCAAATTAGGTATATGAGCATTTTCACTATAGGTGCCCTTTAAGATATGTCAAATTTGCTTGCAACCAACAAAGAAACTACTTGTTCAAAAACGACCAAACGTTTCATGTTCTTCAGTTCAGCGGAAACCAGCAGCAGTATACCGCCAACACCCAGCCTGAATTCCAAGTCAAGAAGTATGGACCTCCTTAAGTTTACTCTTAAGTCTCATCTTCTGTCCCGAGCTACCCAATTCTGTCTCTCCGAAGGCACTCCTTGCTAACATCAAATTATGGAAAATTGTAAGTATAATTAAGTGTATTAAAGCCATATTACTGGTATTGTATACAGAAATAGTCTCTTAATTTTCTGTTACATTTCATGAAGTATTGTGGCAACATGGTAATTACATTAGTAATTTCATTAGTTCTATTTTGAAATTTCAGCTATCTTACATATGGTGAATATGATGCTCTAGCATCTTCAGTTCTTCAACAATATCCTCATTTAAATGATGGACTGGCTTCTGCAGATACTCGGGTAAGAATGTACATGATACTGCTACTGTATGATGATTTTAATTTGTGATCTTTGAATCATTGGTCATTTTAAAATGAGAAGATACAAAATGGTTTAATGTTTACTGAAAAATTATTAATTACTTTTTGCACAGTTACTAAGGCATCGTCGTTTCAAGAACAAGTTCAAAAATCCTAGGAAAAGAGGAGACTCCTCAGTGGATCAAGTGCAAGAGAGGAAAAAGCCCAAAAGAGAAACTGGAAAAGACTGCAAACCGTCCAACAATGTCTGGGGTGTTCGGAACTTCCTGCCAGAGGATGTAGATTCGGAGGATGAAGCTTCTGTGGAAGTACATACGAAGTGGATGCTTACGCAAAGATATCTCGATCATTCGAAAAGAGACAACCACAAAATCAAAGACAGAATGTTTCCTAACAGGAAAAGAATGATTGTCGAGGATCTAAAGCCAATACAAATTGTCAAAGAGGAGTACCCACTCCTCTTTGAAGAGCATGCAGTAAGTGGCATACGATTTTGCTAAACATCAACTCTCTTTTGTTAGCGATAAACACATTCTGTGTAAACGAGTCAAAATTAATCTATGATTAGTATGATGGATATTTTTCATGACCTAACACTTTATTATTTGCGCGACATAAAATCCATTGATTATGTTTGTGATGTGTATGTGTTTTTCAGATCACAGATGAAATCATTCGATTGATGGAATGCAATTGGTCATAAGTGTATGAAAGTAACCCGAATCAGCTTGCGGGGAAACTCACCAGATTGTCTCCCGGCCAGAAGGAGACTAAGGTTGTGAAGAAGATGAGAGAGAAGCTGCCTACGGCTAAACGTGATTCTGAGAAGAAATGTAAGTCTTTACTATATTTTGATAAGTGTCTGATTAATTGCAAGTGCTATAGCAACGAAATTTGGGATTATGAAGGACAAAATGTTGAATGACACCAATATTATGAAAATCGATAGATCTAATGTAATAGTTGGCTTTATATTCTGTTATAAATGCTTGTATCATTTTCAGATATCTCACACTGCATCGCACTGATGGCCCTACCATTCCACTTAAAAGAGAACCTTGGGGAAATCCTCATCAAGAGAGGTGAAGGGAATGGTCTACAAACACGAATCGAATGGCATGGATCATCAATAGACAGTGATGACGTGAGCTTCCAAATCAGAGCAGAAAATGTTGACATTTGTGTGACAAAGACCCTGACCAATGCTTTTTACCTACTTGTGTCAGTGTATGTATTCACAAATGCATAATAATTCATTAATTCTCCAGTAATAAATAAGCCACTCATAATAATATCTTAATATCGTCAAGTTGACTAGTAGTTTATAGCTTTATGTTGTTTTGGTAAAATGTTCCTTTGTGCACATTGGGTTATTTTAGACTGATTATTGTTCAATATGTTTTATATTAATTGTTTAATATGTTTTATTGATTACTGTTAAATAAATTTTGTTTTAAATAAAAGTTTTAGTTTTGTTTTACTTTTCAGGTTAATTAAATATTTATAGGGGAGTCCAGCAACAGTGCCTGCAATGCTAATTTTATTCATCTAGGTTCACTAACAAATTGAATCTAATTTGGAAGTAACATGGACTCTTTAAAGAGTCCATTTGAACCCAAAAAGAGTCAAACTGACTCCTATGAGAGTCAGTCAAATAATAAAGGGAGTCAGATGGCGACTTAGGGGGGTCATTATAGGCACCGCTGCAGAACTCCCCTAAAAGAGTCATAATGAGTCTTACTTGGTTCTCACTGTAAGTGAGGTGTGAAGCCTGGGAGTACAGTTTGAGAATGAAAGGACCTTTGTGCCCCTTGTCCTGGGACATGTCCTGATGTCCCGCAATAGCCTGCCCTGGGCAAGGTCCCCTTAAACTAGTGTCATCATCATCACCATCATCATTAGTATTATTATTATTATTGTTATTATTATTATTATTATTATTAATATTATTATATAATGTTTATAATATTATAATTTCTGTTTTCCTGAGTTTATTGTTATTATTATACTACCATTCCCAGCCCCCAAATGCCATTACGCATACACACATGCATACCAACACACATGCAAAGGTCATCAGAATAGATTTATTACTGCTCACCTCCTATTCCTTTCCTGTTTAGTTGGTAGGTATTTATATGTTATTTGTATAAGTTTTTGTATCCTGTATATTATTTCATTCAATAACAATAATAATAATGATAATAATAATATCGCTCCAATTCATTATAGGCAAATTCCAACAAAATTAGAATTAAGGGATTTAAAGATAAAATCTAAAAATACCTTTTTATTTTAAAATATTTTTTCCACCAGACTTTATCAGCTTCTACTGAGCAACATGACTCCAACCTTAACAGTGGGCAGCCATTTTCTCTCTAACTTTCTCTAGAAGGATGGGGAGAGGAGGAACATAAATAGCATAAGATAGATAAACTGCACCCTTACTGACAGTGCTGTTGGTGGGAGAACTTTGTGTTGCTGTCCTGGTCCTTGCTATTCATGCTCAGTTTTGGCTTACAACACTATAAATAATACAAGAATAAAGTAAAGTTTTGACAGCTCAAGGTTGCAGTGCATCACTGCAAACTGTTCTAATTAACATTATATCGATGTGGTGGAAGATGGGAATGGAAGGAGCAATATACAACTTACTCAATGTCAGTGATGGATAAATTAGCACATAGACAAATAGAATCAACTAATGCCTTTCTGTTAATCACAAATAAAAAAAATATTTTCAATGAATAATTATGTCTATTTTTGCATTTGTGATACGGGAACAACAAGATGGCAAGGTCCAGTATCAGGAGATTAAAAACATTTATCCAACATGTTTTCATGATTTATTTTTCAATTTAACCAATGCTAAATTGAAAAAATAAATCATGAAAACATGTTCTATACTGTATTTGTTTTCTTCTGTCTCCATGTAGTCTCAGGCTTTGGTGAGTATTTATTTATCAATTCCACTGATGTTATATAGGATAGCCACTAAAATACATTATGATTGGCTGAAAATTATAATATATTTTATTAGTTATCCTACATAAAAGTGAAATTTCTGGTAAGTGAAATCTTCATTACATTTTTATATACAGTGCACAGCTATTTTATAAAGTACCATAAAAAAGGTCAGCTTTTCTTTTCTTTTATTGAGAAATGTGTTTGAACAACATGCCTGTTGATTTGAAACAAAATGGAAATAGCATGTTTGGTTTTTTTTTGCCAAAATACACTGAGTCCAAGACAGCATATATGTGAAATTTATGTTAATATCAATATTTCACTCAAGTTGCTGTAAACAATAATAATATCTATTTTTTTAAATATTATTTTGCATTACATTAGCTAAATAGAAGCACTTTTCATAGTGATCTCAAACTTTTGGGCTGCACCGTATATAGCATTCAAGAGCTTGTGATGATAAGGCTTGAATATAATATTTTATACAGTCCATGGTTTTGCCTTAAATTGTAGATAAAGTAGATGCCAAAGAAAAAGTTTATGTGCACTTAAAGATAATGGTCCCCTGTTTGCACAAGTACAGTCAGTGTAGTTACTGTAATATGCAGCTATTGCAATTAGAAACCACACCCTGCTTCCAGTAATCTAAAACCTGCAACTCAATCAGAGATTTATCCTTCAATGTTTGGAAAACAGATAATAATATTTAATACAGTGTAGCATAGCACAATATTAGCAGTTTCAGCCCACGTTATTTCAATAATTTCATTATACATTAAAGTATAATTTATGAAGAAAGCAATAGCTAGCATGACATGTTAGTTAAGTAATTTGCTATGTTTTCAACATGTTGCCCCTATAATAACGTGATTAATAGTGTTTAACAACAAAGCACCACCACCACCACCACCACCACCCCCACAACTAATATACAGTATATACAGGGATCCCTCACTTTCGGCAGTTAATTGGGACCGCGATCCCCCCACGACCACCAAAATCCGCGAAGTAGGATCACCCCCTAAATCGACGCATACGTACATGTATATGTATTTATAACATCAGTAAATATATATTCAATGTTATAAATACTTATAATAACACTTAAACATTAAAAAAATAATGAATAAGATGTAAATAAAATATAAATACACATATGTACAGGCGAGTGCACTCAGATGCACACCTCACCACAATGCAACCAGTTTTGATGGGAGATTTTGGGTTGTTTTTTTTTGTTTTTTTTTTGTGTTGGTTTAGGGGTGGTTTTTTTTTTGCATTGGCCTTGTTTTTGTGGAATTTTCCTTAACTTTTTCGCCTATTCTTCCTTAATTAATTTATTTTTTTAATTCGATGAATATTAAAAAGCAAATAAAACCGAGCTGCACTGAAGCCGCATGAATTGAAGCGCGAAGTAGCGAGGGATCCCTGTGTATATATACACACACACACACACACACACACACACACACACAGTGGTACCTTGTCTAATGAATTTAATCTGTTTCGAGGGCAAGCTCGTAAACTGAAAAGTTCATTAGATGAAACAATTATTCGCATAAGAAATAACAGAAAACCAATTAATCTGTTCCAACCTCCTCCCAAACTCATATAAACATGTAAAAACAATAAATATTTCATTAATAATAATTAATAATAAATAATAATAAAACAAGAATAAACAATAAGTCAACCTAACCCTTCTGATCATCGACTGTGGCAAAGATGTAATGTGGGCAGGTAGGTGGTGGTGTGTAACAGAGAAGGAGGAGAATTTTGTGCGTGTGCACGCTATGAATGCCAGCAAGGAAAGGCTTGTGGTGAGCTCCCACAAGGTCAGTGCTTCTCAAATAGTCGGGCACGCCCCCTTTGGGGAGGTGCAGTGTGATGCCAGGGGAGTGTGTATGACTTTTGGGGAACATGCATTTTTGCCATACTGTACTAGAATTAAGTGTAATTGCGCATTCACTACAGTAATTGGCAGTGCCGCTCTTATTGTTGCGCTACAGTGTAGGGGAAAAAGCACCAAGCAAACAATATGAAGTGTAGTAAACACTATTTATAGTCACGCACAGGGTGCCTTTGGGGGTGTGTGTGTGTGTGAAATGTTTTTTTTCTTCCTAGAGGGGTCTCACAGAAAACAATTGAGGAACACTGCACAAGGCGTTTGCGAAGCGTAGAAGAATACACGCGGAAGAATATGAGGTTAATCAGCCAGGAAAAGTAATTTCCCCAGTAGAGCTCATAAATCCAAAATTTGCTCGTTGGATGGGGCAGATTTTTGGTGGGATCAAAGCTCATATCATGGAAAATTCGTCATAAGGGACACTCATAAGTAAAGGTACCACTGTGTGTGTGTGTGTGTGTGTGTGTGTGTTTATATATATATATATATATATATAACATCAGTTACCACATAGGTGTAAAACTATTATTATTATTATTAATAGTAGTAGTAGTATTTACAGACTGAGGATTGTTTAGAAACATTAACATTTGATTATTTCAAATAAATTACTCGTGAACTTATTCCTTTAATAACAAAATAGTGAAATCATTATGACAAATTCCAATACCTTAATATAGGAGGAGCATAATTCTTATAATAATTGGAGCTGTATTATTAGCTTGAATCAGTATGGAAAGCATATAAACTCCTAATTATTTATTTATGACAAGCAACATACCCAAGCAGTAAAAGATTTGATGGTTTGCTGGTATATTCGCATTACTTATGTAACAGCTGCTTTGCTGTACTCGTTCTCTTCGACTTGGTAAGAGAACAGACTTTATAAGCTATAGAATATTTTTTTTTTGTTTTTTCGTCAGTGAAGCATTTGAAGGATGCAAGAAACTGTCCATTCACGGATCAGTGAGTAAAAGTGAGAAAGGCATGGAAACCAATAAACAAAAGGTGTTAATAAAGGTTATGTGAGAAATATACTGGGCGGCACACTTCAATCTTATGGAACTAGATACACTTATACTGTATATAATAGATGCACAATGCAGGACATGTTGAATTAATGCAGTATTCTCTATGTGTGTGTGTGTGTGTGTGTGTGTGTGTGTGTGTGTGCGTGTGTGTGGAGGGGGTGTACCTGGAAGGGAGTTTGCCCACGGCAGTTCTTCACCTCCTTGTTGGCTCCACGAAGCAGCAAAACTCTGGCACAATTTTCCTTTAAAAGAAAAAATAAGCAAATAAAGAATATTTACAAGAATCCATCATCGGCTGTAAAGATCTCTCAGAAGATATCTCACTTTCTGCTCTTATATTTCCACTGACTCTTTGACGAACACCTTTGTATATAAGTGCTTTAAGAGAAACACTCAGATATCATTTCAAACACATTGCCTGATTAACAGTGTGTACAGGTGATCAGGAATGATGAAATAGTTAGTGGTGAGAAATATGATGAGTTAAATGAGAAAAGCTAGAAGTGAAAAAAAGAAAGAAATCCCTGGAAGTATTCACTCACCTGTGCTGAAAAGCTTGAGAGACTTTAGCTCTCTGCAAGTGTGAAGCTTTACCAAAGTCAACACCCAAAATCAGTATCACACAGAGGAGAGGTTTGTGTGTTTGTGTTGGGGAGAGAGAGAGAGAGAGAGAGAGAGAGAGAGAGAGAGAGAGAGAGAGAGAGAGACATGGCTTTGTAGCACTCTAGCCCACTCCATCAAGCTGGATTCAGGAACCCACCCACGGAATAGCTCACCACAAAAGACACACACACACACACACACACACACACACACACACACACACACACAAGCACCTACAGTGCACTTTCCTACCTTCCTGCTAATACTAGTCTTACTGACTCAAATGCTCATGTATGAACAATAATCACATTAATGCCCATTTTTCTGCATTTCTTTAACTCTGTGACAAAAATATACTGTATGTAATAATAAATTAATTATCTCAATGCATTACATTTGCCATTTTCGTTCTTGTTGACATGGAGATGAAACTGTGATTGTATTCTGTGCAAATAATGATGAAAAATATGTTTAATATGACCCTACTTTGGTCACTTCCTTTAGTGTTAAAATTGAATGAGCTGTGAACTCTGCACCTTTAAAGAGGTGACAGATCATATCAGAAAAACTTCTTAATCACATGAATGTTCTGTGTCAATGTGACCTCTACCGGTACTTGAATTACAGTTAGGTATGCAAGTACATAACATTTACAGCATTTGGTAGACACTCTTATCCAGAGTGACTTCCAATTTTCATTTTTTTAAATACAACTGAGCAGTTGATGGTGACTTGCTCAAGGACCTTTACAGTGGTGATAGTGGAGATTGAACCGCTAACCTTCGGATCAGAAACCCATTGCCTTATCCACTAAGCCACTGCTATGTACTGAGTGGCACAATTTCTGAATTTCTTTCCCTGTGCCCCACCACAGTGAAGGTTAAATTAAAGTATGTGATTGGAGTCTGGCTATGCTGCTTTGATTTAAGGAATTTAACAGTCTTCTTTTCCTTTCGTCTGCTCCCTTCAGGGGTCACCACACCAAATCATCTGTCTCCATTTCACCATATCCTGTGCATCATCTTCTCTTAATTTAAGGAATTTAACAAAAAATTGCATAAACTGTTTAAGAATTGTGATATCACATAATGCTAACCGGAATTGTGGTATAACATAATTTGAGTCAGTTATTTTCTGTTCCATGACAAAATTAGGGACAGATGAAGATGCAGTTTAATTATAAGTGCTGAATTTGCATTTACCAACTGCTAATGAGAGCTGTCTATATATGGACCAAATAAATGTTTATACAAGTAAAGAAGGTAACTAAAAACCAACCCCCCTCCAACCTATTAGAGAGAAACTTTATAACAGGGCATATCAATAATTTGCTACAGTGCTACATTGGAGGACTGGGGATCTGTGGTGCTCTACAACATCAGAAGACCTGGAAGACTATAGAAAACAACTTAACTGGTTGATCACAGAATTATATTAATTGCTGAAGAAAGATTCTTTAGGCAGATAAACTAACTTGTAGCAGAATGATAGGAAAAGAAGAGTATGCAAAACAAAACTAAGACCTTGTAATTCACAGCATACCAGATCCCTATGAATAAATATATATCATATATATCTTCTTTTCCTTTCAGCTTTTCCCTTCAGGGGTCGCCACAGCGAATCATCTGCCTCCATCTCACCCTATCCTCTGCATCTTCTTCTCTTACACCATCTACCTTCATGTCCTCTTTCACCACATCCATGAATCGTCTCTTTGGTTGCATCATCTCTCTCTCTCTCTATATATATATATATATATAGCAGTGTGCTCCTTCCGGCACTAGAAGATTGTCCCTCTTCCCCATGATCTCTCTGGCTCTCAGCTCCGTGCTCGACCAGTTCCCTTAGTTTATGATTACCGTTTTTCTACGCATCTCTAACAGTGACTACGATTTCCCTGTGCTCTAGTGCCTTCCCTGTGAACAATAAAGCTCATCTGTTTTTATCACACTCTGTCTCCTGCATTTTTGAGTCCAGCTGAATGTTCCCGGTGTTACAGAAGGGCTAGAAGACCTACCGTGCCAGTTTTCCGCGCCAGAGTCACCAGTGTTTATTGTTTGTAATTTTCTCTCAGTCATCTCCAGTGTTTGTGTCGTCTCTTGTCTTCAGTGTTGCCCTCAATAAAATATATTGTTCCTGTTACACTTTATATCTTCTCCTGCATTTCTGGGTCCTGCTGAAAGTTTGCACTGCAACAGAATCTTCTGGCCACATTGACCCAGCAGAGACTGAGCACCTCAAGCAGGTATTGTCCAGCCAGAGACTCCTGTTGGCCCAACACGACACTACACTGAACCTGGTATTGGATAATCTGCAACGATTGGCCACCAGTGTGGCTGAGCTCAGCAAAAGGATGGGCACCCTTGCCACTTGGACCCCTCCCTCCAACCCTTCACCTTCCACACCAATCGCAGCACCAGCCATGCTTTACCACACGCTGTGAGCCGCACATCCTCACATTAGCAAAGTATTCAGCTATGACAGGTACATGAGGTCAGTTCCTCCATCAGTGCTCGCTCGTTTTCAGTCAACAGCCGCTCACGTCCCAAGCAACAACTGCGTTCATTATGAGCTTGCTCACCGATTAAACCTTGGCTTGGGCGTTAATCCATACCCTAGATTTGTGCTCCCACTATGGCTGATTCGTACTTGAGATAAAAAGAGGTTTTGATAACCCTGCCGGGGGTGGGGGGGCGTTATGGGGAGACAGCCAGCTATTACGCAGAAAAACAAGGTTCAAGACCAGTATCTGAATACGCTATATCTTTCCGGAGACTAGCTATAGAAAGCTGCTGGAATGACTCTGTGCTCCAGGGCGTCTTTTTAAAAGGTCTGACCGAGAGACTCAAAGACGAGCTAGTTGCGCGGGATGAGACAGCTACTCTGGATCTGATTTCTCTAGCTATAACATTGGACAATAGGTTCAGAGAGAGACAGGGAAAGATCCCAGGAAGAGCGGGCTGGCTCCGTCGTCCCACCTCTAAGTAGCCCCGCTATTTCCAACGCCATCCCTCCCACCTCATCGCCAACTTCTTTGGAATCCTTTCCACTGACCCAAGGGGACCACCACGAGCCCATGCAGCTTGGCTGCGCCGAGCTGACGCCGGAAGACAGACAACAGTGACTGACCAACCGCTTCTGCACCTACTGTGCTGAGAAGGGACATTACCTTGCCAGTGTCCAGCGGTGCCGGCCTTGCCAGCAAGAAAACTCCCTGGAAACACCTTCAGGTCAATGGTATGCTACACTCTGCCCAACAAACTCTGCCAGTTCAAGTTTTCATTGACTCAGGTGCCAATGATAACTTTACTGACATGGAGCTGGTTAAGACATAACACATTATCCCAGTGTACAAACTCAAAACCCCTAAAGAGGTGGTAGCCATAGACTGTCAACTCCTTGATCGCATCACGCACAAAACGGAGCCTGTCAAGTTAGCTTATCGACAGCTACCACGAACATTTGGCAATGTTCATCATTTCAGCCCTTCTCACTCCCATTGTGTTGGGGTGGCCTTGGTTACAAACCCGTAATCCCCATATAGACTGGTCCACACTCACAATACGCAACTAAAGTGACTACTGCAATGAACACTGCCTACTAGCCGCCATTCCTCCCGAAGTTTCCCAAACCCGTCCCACGGGAGAATATCTATTTGACTGGTGTCCCTAGGGAGCATCATGACCTAAAAGAGGCATTCAGTAAGGACCGAGTCCTTTCGCTGTCATCGCACCGGTCATATGATTGTTCGATTGAGTCGCTTCCCGGTTCTGCACTCCTCGCTAAGAGACTATATAACCTCTCAAAACCTAAAAGGAAGGCTATGGAAAGATACATCACTGACTCGCTGGCGGCGGGCCTTATCCGGCCCTCATCATCTCCGGAAGGTGCAGGGTTTTTCTTCATTGACCCTGTATCGATCACACAGGACTCAACAGTATCACAGTAAGAAACAAATACCCCCTTCCTCTCATCGACTCAGCCTTTACTCCTCTCCACAATGCCGCCATCTTCTCAAAATTAGACTTGAGGTATGTTCACCACCTAGTCCAGATTCGAGAGGGAGATTAATGGAAAACCGCTTTTAACATACACCTAGGGCACTTTGAATACCTGGTGATGCCTTTCAATTTGACTAATGCCCCTGCGGTTTTCCAAGCATTGGTCAATGATGTTCTCAGAGACATGCTGAACCGATTCGTTTTTGTTTACTTAGATGACATCCTGATCTTCTCCAAGAATCACGATGAGCATGTTCACCACAGAAGAACAGTCCTTAAAAGATTTCTAGAGAATAAGTTATAAATCAAAGCTGAGGAATGTGATTTTCATGTATCCACAGTGTCCCTCCGAGGTTACATAGTGGAAAAGGGGCAGTTAAAACCAGATACGGAGAAAGTGAAAGCAGTGGCAGAGTGGCCAGTTCTAGCAACACGCAAACAACTACAAAAGTTTCTGGGGTTTGCAAACTTCTACAGGAGGTTCATACGGGATTATATCTGCCTAGCAGCCCCCCTCATGCAGCTAACATCAGTCAAGACACTCTTCAAATGGTTCCTTGTCCTCAGACAGCGTCTAGGTGGCTCAGACCTCACACTGTAGTTCGTGGTTGCGGTAGACGCCTCAGATTCGAGAGTGGGGACTGTCCTCTCCCAGCGCTCCCCTACAGATCAGAAACTACACCCACGCGCATTCTTCTCCCGTCACCTGACTTGTGGAATGAAAGTACAACATGGGAAACAGTGAGCTGCTGAAAGTAGTCCTGGCACTCCAAGAGTGGCGGCATTGGTTGGAAGGAGCTTCCCACCTCTTCATCGTCTGGACAGACCACAAAAATCTTTCCTACCTCTGTTCGACTAAGAGGTTGAACTCCCAGTAGGCACGATAGTCTCTCTACCTGGGAAGGTTCAATTTTACCCTCTTGTACAATTCCGGCGAGCAAAATAACAAACCAGACACTCTCTCCCGGCAGTACTCCACAGGGGAAGACATCACCACAGAAACCATTTTGCCTGCCTCCTGTGTGCTTCTAGCTGCTTGGTGGCAGGTGAAGTGCCTGGTCCAGGACACCCAGCAGGGGGAACCAGAGCTCAAAGTGTGCCCCCAGGGACGATTATATGTTCCTCCCCCTGCCAGAACTCTAGTACTCCAGTGAGGACATGCATCCAAATTGGCCTGCCACCCCAGGGTTCACCGGACCTTGTTCCTCCTTCAACAACGCTTCTGGTGGCCAACCATAACAGCCGACACCAGGGAGTTCATCGCAGCCTGTGCCACCTGTGCCCGAAACAAGTCATCCCACCGTGCACCAGCGGGTCTCTTGCCCATACTTCATCACCTGTGTTCACACATTGCTGTGACACATTGTCACGGGTCGACCCCATCCGAAGGCAACACCGTCATCCACTATTCTCTTAAGTGGTCCATTTCATCCCCATACCCAAGCTCCCATTAGTAATGGAGAAAGCTGGCCTGATGGTCCAAAACATTTTCCACCTCCATGGGATCCCCCAGGACACCGTTTCTGACCGAGATCCACAGTTCACATCCATGGTATGGAAAGCATTTTGCAACACCCAGGAGTTTCCAGCAGCTTGACCTCTGGCTACGACCCACAATCGAATGGGCAATCGGAAGGAACTAATTAGAGCCTAGAATCCGTTGCCTCCCGTCTCCCAGCCTCCTGGTCCACACACTTACCGTGGATCGAATACTCCCATAATTGCCTGGTCTGCGCTGCTACTTATGTCTCCCTTCATGGTGGTGAACGGTTTCCAACCCGCTTTCTTCCCCAGTCAAGAGACTGAAGTGGCTGTCTCCTCCGTCCAGGCCCACTTCCGCAGAGCACGCTAGGTCTGGAAGTAAGCTTGTGCGGCCCTGAAGAGGTCAGCAGCCCAGAATCAAAGAATCGCTGCTTGCCACCGGCACCAGTCTGTAAGGTCGGGCAACAGGTTTGGGTCTCCTCTAGAGACCTTCCTCTCCACGCTGATTCCAAGAAAATGGCTCCCAAGTTCATTGGTCCTTACACCATTGAGCGCATCATAAACCCCAGTACTGTCCGACTGAGACTTCCAGTGGCTCTCCAGGCACATCCTGTTTTCCATGTCTCCTTGGTGAAACCCATAGTGAAAAGCCTCCTTCATCCTCCTACTGACCCTCCACCCCCTACACCCGGCTGGTTGATGGACACCCGGCTTATTTGGTCAACTGCATACTCGATGTCCACAGGAGTGGGCGTGACTACGAGTACCTGGTGGATTGGGAGGAATATGGTCCCGAGGAACGCTCATGGATCTCTCGATCCCTGATCCTGGACTCTGACCTGCTGTCTGAGTTCTACAACAGGTTCCCAGACAAGCCTGGTCGGACACCAGGTGGCACCCCTTGGGGGATGGGGGGAACTCTTACGGTCTGTGTTCGGGACTTTGAATTTGGCGGCACTGCTTCTAACTCTGTTTTCACCCCAGCAGTGCAGGCTCCGGCTGAGGGGCATGGCTGACCTACTCGGACTGACTGCAGCAGCGCACACCTGATTCCACTCCCCAATCTATTCCCTATAAAGACAAGCTGCACATTGACCTCTGTGCCAGAAGATTGTCTCGCATCACACAGTCGATACTCTGTGTTTCTCTCTGGCTCCTGGTTATAAGCTGTGATTAGCCAGTTTTCCACGTCACAATCCCCAGTGTTTATTGTCTGTTATTTTCTCTCTGCCACCTCCAGTGTTTGTGCTGTCTGTCTTCAGTGTTGCCCTCAAGAAAATCAATTGTTTCTGTTACACTACCGTCTCCTGCATTTCTGGGTCCGGCTGAAGTTCACATCGCCACAGCCTTCATTTCAAATCAATTGTGGTGGTCTACAAAGACAAAATGATGAAAACTGTATAGCTGTCCAAATAGTGCTGATGAGCTCAAGAGATCAATATATTCTTGATTACATGTCCATATATAACTATACAATAACTCCCAAAACTACAGTCACCTAGTTGAGTGCATGTAGTGAAATGATGGCATAATACACTATAAAAATAAAATACAATGATTATATTTTCTCATGGAACAAATATACTAAAAATATGTAATTTCCCCAAAATTATTTAATAAAAAGCGTTTTAAATAAAAGAACATATTTTACAAAAGTTACATAAAGGTGAGCAAACACATCTAGTACAAAGAAATTAAGACATATTTACTTTTTCATCATCATCATCATCATCATCTTCTTCCGCTTAGTCCAGGGTCGGGTCGCGGGGGCAGCAACCTTAGCAAAAAGGTCCAGACATCCCTCTCCCGAGCTACTTCCTCCAACTCTCCCGGGGGGACACCAAGGCGGTCCCAGACAAGCCGAGAGACATAGTCCCTCCAGCGTGTTCTAGGTCGACCCCGGGGTCTCTTCCCGGTTGGACATGCCCGAAACACCACACTAGGGAGGCGTCCGGGGGGCATTCTGACCAGATGCCCGAGCCACCTCAACTGGCCCCTCTCAATGCGGAGGAGCAGCGGATCTACTCGAGCTCTCCCGGATGGCGGAGCTTCTCACCCTATCTCTAAGGGAGAACCCGCCACCCGGCGAAGAAAGCTCATTTCAGCCGCTTGTATCCGTGATCTTGTTCTTTCGGTCATTACCCAAAGCTCGTGACCATAGGTGAGGGTTGGAACGTAGATTGACTGGTAAATTGAGAGCTTCGCCTTGCGGCTCAGCTCCTTTTTCACCACAACGGACCGGTACAGGCACCGCTTAATAGCAGAGGCTGCAGCGATCCGTCTGTCGATCTCTCGCTCCATCCTTCCTCACTGTAAACAAGACCCCAAGATACTTAAACTCCTCCACTTGGGGCAGGACCTCATTCCCGACCCGGAGGGTGCATTCCACCATTGTCCGACTGAGAACCATGGCCTCAGACTTGGAGGTACTGATCTTCATCCCGGCTGCTTCGCACTCGGCTGCGAATCGCTCCAATGAGAGCTGGAGGGCCCGATTTGATGAAGCCAAAAGGACAACATCATCCGCAAAAAGCAGTGACGATATCCGATGGCCACCAAACCAGAACCCCTCATCGCCTCGACTGCGCCTAGAAATTCTGTCCATAAAAATTATGAACAGAATCGGTGACAAAGGACAGCCTTGGCGGACTCCAACTCCCACTGGAAACGAATCCGACCTGCTGTTACCAATACGGACCAAACTCTGGCTCGGTGATACAGCGACCGAATCGCTCAGAGCAACGGATCCGAACGCCAGATTCTCGAGCACGCCCCACAAGATCTTTCGAGGGACACGGTCGAAAGCCTTCTCCAAATCCACAAAGCACATGTGGACAGATTGGGCAAACTCCCATGCCCCCTCCAGAATCCTGTGGAGCGTATAGAGTTGGTCAAGAGTGCTGCGGTCAGGACGAAAACCACATTGTTCCTCCTGAATCCGAGGTTCGACTATCGGTCGGATCCTCCTCTCTAGTACCCCTGCATAGACTTTCCCAGGTAGGCTGAGGAGTGTAATTCCCCGATAATTGGAACACACCCTCCGGTCCCCTTCTTAAAAATTGGGACCACCACCCCAGTTTGCCAATCCAGAGGTACAGCCCCGATGACCACGCTGATGTTGCAGAGACGTGTCAACCAAGACAGTCCTACAACATTCAGAGCCTTGAGATATTCTGGGCGGATCTCGTCCAACCCCGGAGCTCGACTCACCGAGGAGCTTTTTACAACCTCAGTGACCTCCACTCCAGTGATGGGCGGACCCTCACCCGAACCCCAGGGTCTTCCTCTTCCACGGAGGGCGTGTTGGTGGGATTGAGAAGGTCCTCAAAGTATTCCCTCCACCTCTCAACAACATCCCCAGTCAAGGTAAGCAGCTCCCCACCTCCACCGTAAACAGTGTTTGTGAAGAACTGCTTCCCCCTCCTGAGGCGTCGGATGGTGGCCCAGAACCTTTTTGAGGCCAACCGATAATCACTCTCCAGGCCCTCACCGAACTCCTCCCACGCCCGAGATTTTGCATCTGCGACAGCCTCGGCTGCAGAACGTTTGGCCTGCCGGTACCCGTTTGCTGCCTCAGGAGTCCCACAGGCTAATAAAACCCGATAGGCCTCCTTCTTCAGCTGGACGGCCCCCTTCACCGCAGGTGTCCACCACCGGGTTCGGGGATTACCGCCACGACAAGCACTGACGACCTTACGGCCACAGCTATGGGCTGCCGCCTCAGCAATGGAGGCACGAAACATGGCCCATTCGGATTCCATGTCCCCCGCCTCCTCCGAAACGTGGTTGTAGCTCTGCCGGAGGTGGGAGTTAAAGGCCTCTCGGACAGGGGGCTCCGCCAAACGTTCCCAGCAGACCCTGATTACACGCTTGGGCCTGCCAGGTCTGGAAGGCAACCTCCCACACCACCGAAGCCAACTCACCACCAGGTAGTGATCGGTAGACAGCTCAGCTCCTCTCTTCACCCGAGTGTCCAGAACATATGGTCGCAAGTCCGATGACACGACTACAAAGTCAATCATCGAACTGCGACCTAGGGTGTCCTGGTGCCAAGTGCACTTATGGACACCCTTATGTTCGAACATGGTGTTCGTGATAGACAAACTATGACGAGCACAGAAGTCCAACAACGACACACCATTTGGATTCAGACTGGAGAGGCCGTACCTACCGATCACACCCTTCCAGGTCATACTATCATTGCCCACATGGGCGTTGAAGTCTCCCAAGACAACGAGCGAGTCTCCCGAGGGAGCGTTCTCCAACACCCCCCCCAAAGACTCCAAAAAGGGTGGGTACTCTGAACTGTCATTTGGTGCATAAGCACAAATAACAGTCAGGACCCGCCCCCCCACCCGAAGACAGAGGGAAGCTACCCTTTCGTCAACCGGGGAGAACCCCAACATTTGGGCACCGAGACGGGGGGCAACAAGAATACCCACACCGGCTCGCCGCCTCTCCCCATGAGCAACTCCAGAATAGAAGAAGGTCCAGCCTCTTTCGAGATGGATGGTTCCAGAGCCCAAGCTATGCGTTGAGGTGAGCCCGACTATATCTAGTCGGTATCTCTCCACCTCACGCACCAAATCAGGCTCCTTTCCCGCCAGAGAGGTGACATTCCATGTCCCGAAGGTCAGAGTAAGCAGCCGAGGATCAGTCCGACAGAACCCATGCCTTTGGCTGCCACCCAACTCACACTGCACCCGACCTCTAAAACTCCTCCCACGGGTGGTGGGTCCATGGGAGGGCGGACCCATGTCTCCTTTTCGGGCTGGGCCCGGCCAGGCTCCATGGGCATAAGCCCGACCACCAGGCGCTCGCCTTCGAGCCCCTCCCCTGGGCCTGGCTCCAGGAGGGAACCCCGGTGACCCGCGTCCGGGCAAGGGAGACTGCTTCTTTTGTTGTCTCGTGTCTTTAGGGGTTTGTTTTGAATCGCACTTTGTCTGGACCTTCACCCCGGACCTGTTTGCCTTGGGTGACCCTACCAGGGGCATTTGCCCCCGACAACATAGCTCCTAGGATCATTAGGTCACGCAAACCCCTCCACCACGATAAGGTGGCGATTCAAGGAGGCCTTTTTCAAATATTGTAATATGTTAGAATTTATTTCCTGTGTTAACAAACTATTAAAACTCTAGAAAATCAAAACAAATAATCAAAGATAAATGCAAAACTAGGCCTGCAGTGGCCTGGCGAGCTATTCAAGGTGTACTCCACTCTTGCTCAAAGTCAGCTGAAATGGACACCAGCCTCCCCATAACCCTCTTTAAGATAAAATGGCTTAAAAAACTAAATGAATAAATAAAATGCAAAAATATAAGAAGAGTTCACAACTTGGCAGGAATTTAATCATAAAAATACATTTTTTAAATAAATAAAAATACATTTTTTAAACAGGGGGCAGTGGCGGTCTAGTGGTATAGGGTGCTGGGTCGCTGATCCAAAGGTTGGGGGTTCGAGTTCCACTCTCCACAAGGTTGTCACTGTCCTCCCCAGTGCAGCTAACTGGGTTATCAAAGGCCGGCCATGTCTCTCTCTGTCTATGGTGTGAGGCATGTAAAAGAACCATTGCTGACTTTCGACAAGAGTAGGCTGCAAAGCCGTCGGCGTGTTTCCGCCCTGTGATGGCCTGGCAAGCTGTCCAGGGTGTACTCTGCCCTCGCCCGAAGTTGGCTGGGATGGGCGCCAGCCTCCCTGCGACCCTAATTAGGATTAAGCGGTTACAGAAAAATGAACTGAATATGTTTTAAATAAATAATAAAGGGTTCCATATCTATGATCAGTAAACTCTGTGAACCTCCAGCATTCATTCATTTTCTGAACCGCTTATTCCTAATTAGGGTTGCACGAACAGTGGGTGGGTGTCTCTGGGCAGAGTACACCCTGTACAGGTCACCAGGCCATCGCAGGGCAGAAACATGCTGACGGTTATGCAGCTACTCTTGACGAAAGTCAGCAACGGTTCTTTGACATGCCTCACACCAGAGACAGTGAGACATATGGCCGGCCTTTGATAACCCAGTTAGCTGCACTGGAGGGGACAGCAGTGACAACCGTGGATAGTGGGACTTGAACCCCCAACTGTCATGGTCTGTGCTGGCTGACGAACTAACTCTGCCTTAATTCATTGCAGGTGCTGGTGAGTTGCGTGGCGGTTGCCGATAGAGGAGTTTTCCGAGTTTCCACCTGGCCCTAATCTGCAATCAGCGGCAGCCAGCAATAAAAGGGAGCGGCATGCTCCCCTCCGCTGTCAGAAGATTGGTTCCAGTGACTCTGTTCCTTGACGTTCTCTCTGATCCCTGGTTCGTGCTCTGTGCTCAACCAGTTCTCTCTATCTGCATATTCTAGTGAATTTCAGTGCTTGATGTTTAATAAATCATTGAACCTTCCTTCGGTCTTCTGCATCCTTGGGTCCTATGCAAACACTCCACATACAACAGAATCTTCTGACCTGAACATGGACCCAGCGGAGACCGCTCAGCTCCAGCAGGCCTTATCCGACCAGGGAGCCCTGTTGGGACGACACGACTCCACCCTGCACCAAATGATGGATAATCTCCAGCGCATAACCACCAGCTTGGCGGAGCTCGGCAGAAGGATGGACGCCGTCGCCACTCACCTCGCTGCCGCAACCCCGCCCCCTCACCCTTCACCCTCCGTTTCGGCAGCAGCGCCAGCGTCAGTGATACCCCCCGCACAACAAGAACCACTCATCCCCACGCCAGCCAGGTATTCGGGCGCGATCGGCTCCTGCGCACAGTTCCTTCACCATTGCTTGCTCATCTTCAGCCAGCAACCGCTCACATACGCCACAGATCAAGCAAAAACTGCCTTCATCATGAGCTTACTTACGGAGCAAGTCTCGTCCTGGGCGCTGGCAGTCGCTACCCACACCCCGAAATTATGCTCCCAGGTAGAACAGTTCATGCAAGAAATGAAGGTGTTCGATCATCCGGCGAAAGTGGAGGAGGCAAGATCCCAGTTCCTACGAATCCGGCAAGGCACACAGTCGGTGGCAGAGTATGCCATCCGATTCCGGATTCTCGCCATCGAGAGCGGCTGGAACGACCCCGTGCTTCGGGGGGGGGCCTTCCTGCAGGGGCTCAACAAACAACTGAATGATGAGCTCGCGGCCCGAGACGAGACGACCACGCTGGAGGGATTAATCGCCTTGTCCACGAGACTGGACAACCGGATGAAGGAGAGGGATAGATCCCGGCAAGGACTGGGCTCGCTCCTTCCCTCTTCATCGACTGTACGACTGTGCCATCGACCTACTCCCAGGTTCCATGCTCCCTTCCCAGCGACTCTACAACCTCTCTAAGCCGGAGAAAGACACCATGGAGGCATACATCAATGAGTCGCTGGTTGCAGGTCTTATTCGGCCCTCATCTGCCCTGGTAGGTGCCGGCTTCTTGTTTGTTGAAAAGAGAGACAAGACCCTGAGATCCTGCATTGATTAGACAGGCCTGAACCAGATGTCTGTCTGTCTTCCTTTCGGCTTTTTTCCCTTTTACTCGGGAGTCGCCACAGCGAATCATCTGACTCGCACGTTTGAATTGGCAGAGGTTTTTACGTCGGATGCCCTTCCTGTCACAACCCTTTTTAGCAAGGGACAGAAACACGCTGACGGCTTTGCAGCCTACTCTTTACGAAAGTCAGCAATGGTTCTTTTACATGCCTCTCGCCATAGACAGTGAGAGACATGGCCCGCCTTTGATAACCCAGTTCGCTGCACTGGGGGGGACAGTGACAACCTTGTGGAGAGTGGGACTCGAACCCCCAACCTTTGGATCAGTGATCCAGCGCCCTATACCACTAGACCACCACTGCCCCACAGGCCTGAACCAGATCACCGTGAAAAATAAGTACCCACTCCCCCCAATCGACTCAGCCTTCACCCCTCTCCACGATGCCATCGTCTTTTCCAAGCTGGACCTGAGAAATGCCTACCACTTAGTCCGAATTCGGGAGGGGAACGAGTGGAATACGGCCTTCAACACACCAATGGGGTACTTCGAATACCTGTTTCAACTAACCAAGCCACCTAACAGCCCCCCCCCCCTCACACACACACACACACACACACAGTTGACATCACCCAAGACCCCGTTCCAGTGGTCCCCAAGTGCCCAGGCGGCGTTTGACAAGCTGAAGGCGAAATTCGTCCATGCCCCCGTACTGATCCACCCAGACCCCTCGCTGCAGTTCGTGGTGGAAGTCGACGCCTCGGACTCGGGTGGGTGCGATCCTCTCCCAACGGTCCCCCACAGACCAGAAGCTCCACCCATGCGCCTTCTTCTCCCATCGCCTGTCCCCGGCAGAACAGAATTATGATGTGGGGAATCGCAAGCTGCTGGCGGTTGTCTTAGCGCTCCAGGAGTGGAGGCACTGGCTGGAAGGAGCAGCTTACCCTTTCGTGGTCTGGACCGACCATAAGAACCTGTTCTACCTCCGTACAGCTAAGAGGTTGAACTCCCGTCAGGCACGATGGTCACTCTACTTGGGGCGATTCAACTTCACACTGACATACTGACTAGTCTCCCAGAACACTAAGCCAGATGCTCTCTCCAGGCAGTTCTCCTCGGGTGAAGACGTAACCGTGGAAACCATCATGCCCTCCTCCTGTATACCCGGAGGAGCCCAATGGGAGGTAGAACGACTAGTTCGGGACACCCATCAGGGGAGAACCGGAGCCCGTCGGGTGCCCCCAAGGCCAACTATATGTTCCCCCGCCGGCCATAACCCCAGCACTCCAGTGGACCCATGCCTCAAAGTCAGCCTATCACCCTGGAGCCCACCAAACTCTCTTCCTGCTCTGTCAATGCTTCTGGTGGCCAACGATGGCAGCCGACACTAGGGAGTTTGTGGGAACTTGCGTCACCTGTGCCCGGAGCAAGTCCTCCCATAGTGCACCCACGAGTTTCCTCCAACCCTTACCCGTTCCCCATCACCTCTGGTCGCACATTGCGGTGGATTTTGTCACCGGCTTGCCCCCATCCGAGGGCAACGCGGTCATCCTGACAGTAGTGGACCGATTCTCCAAGGCGGTCCATTTCGTTGCCCTACCCAAACTCCCCTCGGCAATGGAAACAGCGGGTCTCCTGATCCAACACGTCTTCCGCCTCCATGGCATCCCCCAGGACGTCGTGTCAGACCGGGCCCCCAGTTTGCAACTAGAGTTTGGAAGGGGGTTCTGCGACACCTTGGGGGTCTCCTGCAACTTGACCTTGGGTTACCACCCTCAGTCGAATGGGCAGGCAGAACGCGTGAACCAAAGCCTCGGGTCCACCCTGCGCTGCGTCGCCTCCCGCCTCCCAGCCTCCTGGGCCACACACCTCCCATGGGTAGAGTACGCACACAATACGCTGATCTGCACCACCACCGAGATGTCCCCCTTCATGGTGATCAATGGGTTCCAGCCCCCCCCTGTTTCCCAGCCAGGAGGTCGAAGTGGCCGTCCCGTCAATCCAGGCACAGTTCCACAGAGCACGTCGGGTCTGGAAGGAAGCACAGGCTGCCTTGGAGTGAACAGCGGCCCGAAACCGGAGGATTGCCGATCGCCACCGAACCCCGGAACCTCCCTACACGGTCAGACAACAAGTGTGGCTCTCCTCCCGGGATTTGCCCCTGCAAGTGGATTCAAAGAAACCATCTCCTCGATACAATCATAAACCCCAGCACCGTGCGACTGAGACTCCCACCCTCACTCAAGGTACACCCAGTTTTTCATTTCTCCCTAATTAAGCCAGTGGTACAAAGTCCCTCCCATCCCCCACCCCCCCGACTGATTGACGGACATCCCGCATACACGGTCAACCGGATCCCCGATGTACACAGGTGGGGCCGAGGCTTCCAGTATTTAGTGGACTGGGAGGGGTATGGTCCCGAAGAACAGTCATGGATTCCCCACACTCTAATCCTGGACCCAGACCTATTGGATGAATTCTATCGCCAGTTCCTGGCCAAGCCTGGTCGGGCGCCAGGTGGCACCCCTTAAAGGGGGGGTACTGTCATGGTCTGTGCTGTCTGACGAACTAACTCTGCCTTAATTCATTGCAGGCACTGGTGAGGGGCGTGTAGGTTGCCGATAGAGGAGTTTTCCGAGCTAAGCGCACCTGGTCCTAATCTGCAACCAGTAGCAGCCAGCAATAAAAGGGAGCAGCATGCTCCCCTCCGCTGTCAGAAGATTGGTTCCAGTGACTCTGTTCCTCAACGTTCTCTCTGATCCCTGGTTCGTGCTCCGTGCTCGACCAGTTCTCTCTATCTGCGTATTCTAGTGAATTTCAGTGCTTGATGTTTAATAAATCGTTGAACCTTCCTTCGGTCTCCTGCATCCTTGGGTCCTACGCAAACACTCCACTTACAACACTAACCTTGTGAAGAGTAATCCAGCACCTTACCGCTGGGCCACCACTCTATGATTAGCAAATAATTTGAAGATAAAATCAGAATCGGGATATGGCACCTTGGCATAGTGGTTAGTAGGTCCACTTCACAGAAAGAAGTTCCTGGGTCCAAGTCCCGGAATAAGTAAGAACGTTTTTGTGTGTGATGTTCTTCCTGTGCTTGCATGAATTTTGTTTGGATTCTTTGTCTTCCTCCAACAGTCCAAAGACATGTACATTCGGCTCATTGTCCCTAGGTGTGAGTGTGAATGGTTTTTAGTGTGTGTTTAACACAGAGAGAGAGAGAGAGAGAGAGAGAGAGAGAGAGAGAGAGAGAGAGAGAGAGAGAGAGAGAGAGAGAGAAAGAGAGAGAGTGAGAGTGATGGCCCAATGATGGATTAGCAAGACGTTCTAGATGGACCCCTCTTTTTCCTGGAGTAGACTGAGATAAATTCCAGCCTCCCTGTAACCGACTAGGATTAAACCATTAGCAAATTAATGAATGAAGTCAGGTGTCAGTAATTACCCTGTTTTATCTGTAAAGAGTTCGGACTCAAAAATTCAGCATATAACAGTCGTTCACACGCTCAATTTTCCATACAACACTGTTGTAAACGTGATTGAAGCATATAACACTCCCTTACTTATTCATTATTTTGCATTGTGAATTCATCATCTTGTTTTGCAAGTATTTAAATCCAAGTCAGGAATTCCAAATTCCCTCATTGAGTACAAACATCCTCATTGACATGTTACACAGGGATCTATTTTTCGCATGGTAATATCACATGAAAAATTGTTCCAAGTTGATTGTGTGACACCAACCTATCTGACTTGAATATATGCCTCAGTCATAATCAGGGATACGTTAATGTAAAATATAGAGATTACTAGTTCCAGAATAATGGTAACAGAACAGGAGGGGCCTTTGTGGTATTTTGTCTGACTGCATCTCATGAAGGTTTATAAATATTTGTTTATTTATTGCGTATTGAATATAAAATAAATATGAATACTGTATTTATTTGTTAATTTCTTATTAACTTGTTTATCATTGTATAGCAACCCATCAGCCAAAACAACATGTTCATTTATGGCTTTTTGACTTTTGGACTAACTGTTCGGACCTAAATAAATGTGCAGAAAGTAGGTTTGAGAAGGGTCATTCTCTCCTAACCCTCAACCGAGTCCAAAAGAAGGAGGAGGGTTTCTGTGTCAATAATCCGAAGCACTCAGTTGTAATAATCGACTGCCCTCCTTCGTCCCTCAGCTCAGAGGTTTCAGTGATGAACTCCCCATGCAGAGAAATCATCTTGAGTTTTTCATTACTGCTTAAACAACTCAATCAGGCTAGGGAAAATCAGTCTGACATTCATATATGAACAGGTGCAGAGGGTGAGATAAAGGCCTAATATTTGGGTATAAAATTGTACATCAATAATAAAGAGGGTGTTTTTGAGTGTGTGTGTGTGTGTGTGTAAAGAAAGTATGTTTACCTGTTTGTAAAGAGCACAGATATGGAGTGCTGTGTTCCCAGAGGCATTCTTAACATGCATGTCAGCTCCATAAAACAGCAGATGCTCCAAATGCTGGACATGGCCATAGCGACAAGCCTGCAGTGGACACACACACACACACACACACACACACACACACACACACACACACACACACATCTCTCTCAAGTTTTTTGAAGAGGGGGGGAAACACCCTGATTTTGTACAGCAAGGAAACAAAATTCAGAATATTAAAGTATATTACGAGTGGAATGTGTGTACCCTGAAAAGAGACAATGAGCCAAAACATGAACAAAATCAATAGTAAAATAGTATGAATCTATATTTTGCTCTAACCATTGTGGTCTGATTTGCAGTAGGCATTATGTGACATCTGGCAACATTACAACAGAGTTGTAAGAAAGAATGCTATTAAAATATGACTGAAAAGGTCCAAAAGCTGCTGAAAGGACATGAACGAGGTTGCGAGGTTGGATGCAGTTGTGTGGGCAAGTTACTCCAGAATATTTATATTTCATCCACAAAAAAACTAATTCAATATAAATATTACATGTTATAAATGTAATTTCCCCCCTCCAACTGCATTGAAAAAAATATAGAGTCAACATGGACAATACAATATTGGACTTCTAATGATTACTTTTTAACAAATATTGGTCGCTTCTCTATGTCAACATAAAATGGGTTATTGTTAGATGTAGGCAAGGTCGAGAGCAGGACCATAAGCCTCACTGTGTTTGGTTGGATAGTCAGGAAAATTGGTACAGATGGTCATCAACAACCAAGGCACAAGCATACCACTACCTGAAGGCTTCTGGTGGTAGTCAATCCAATGCATGTTCAAAGCAACGTCAAACGAAATCTACATCTCCAGGAACTAAATGATTGCTGTCTAAGATAGAAAACCCTGACATGATTGAAGTTTGCAACTAAGCACAAAAAAAAACCTCCCTGAAGAAACCTTTATGGATATAAAATGACAGCTGAAAACTTACCTTTTTCTACAATAAATAGATTAGCACTATGCACACACACACACACACACACACACACACACACACACACACACACATAAAATGCACTCAACTGAATGCATGAATGAATAAATAATAATAATAATAATAATAATAATAATAAGTTAATAACAATTAGTGGCTCATACTCTACCTCTCAGAATCTAACAGAAAAAAAAATCACAAACCAACTCTGGTAGGCAAACAGGCTTTCAGGTAAATACATATTTGTGGAGGAAATATTGAAATGTAAAGCTTGAGAGAACATGAACTTGTGAAACAGATACTTTGAACTTTAGAAATAAAGGTGTTGAAAAGCAAGCACGAGCTCGGACTGCAGACATCTTTCAGAAGCTCTGCATTTAAGCAGTGCCTGAATTATTATTACTTATTCTGCCAAGAATATTGACCATATATTCAATCACAATAATAAAAGACGTTTGTTGATAGACATCCAATGCACCTGGGCATGATGAACTTGCTAGGGGACATTCTAAACAACTTTATTTATAATAAGAAAGAAACATCTAAAATTATCAGAGATCTTGCTGATATTTTTGTCTATTTATTTAATCCTGAGATGGAAGAACCATAGCAATTTATTATATTCAGTCATTTTCTATGGGTGAACAACAGTTTGGTTTCATGCCAAGAAAGAGCACCACAGATGCAATGTTTGCCTTGAGGATGTTAATAGAGAAGTACAGAGAAGGTCAGAGGGAGCTACATTGTGCCTTTGTGGATCTGGAAAAAGCATATGACAGGGTGCCAAGAGAAGAACTGTGGTATTGTATGAGGAAGTCTGGAGTGGCAGAGAAGTATGTTAGAGTGGTGCAGGACATGTATGAGAGATGTAAGACAGTGGTGAGGTGTGCTGTCGGTGTGACCGATTTAATTCAAGGTGGAGGTGGGACTGCATCAAGGGTCAGCTCTGAGCCCCTTCTTGTTTGCTATGGTGATGGACAGGCTGACAGACGAGGTGAGACAAGAATCTCCATGGACTATGATGTTTGCAGATGACATCGTGATCTGTAGTGAGAGCAGAGAACAAGTGCAGGAAAATCTAGAGAGGTGGAGGTATGCCCTGGAAAGGAGAGGAATGAAGGTTAGCCTCAGAAAATCAGAATACGTGTGTGAATGAGAAGGACCCAGGAGGAACGGTGATGTTACAGGGAGCAGAGATAACGAAGGTGGAGGATTTTAAGTACTTAGGCTCAACAATCCAGAGCAATGGAGAGTGTGGAAAAGAGGTGAAGAAACGTGTGCAGGCAGGCTGGAATGGTTGGAAAAAAGTATCCGGTGTGATGTGCGATAGGAGAGAATGCAAGAATGAAGGGAAAAGTGTACAAGATGGTGGTGAGGCCAGCAATGTTGTATGGCTTAGAAACAGTGGCGCTGAGGAAAAGGCAGGAGGCAGAGCTGGAGGTAGCGGAGATGAAAATGTTGAGGTTCTCCCTGGGAGTAACGAGGATGGATAGGATCAGAAATGAGTATATCAGAGGGACAGCCCACGTAAGATGTTTTGGAGACAAAGTCAGAGAGGCTAGATTGAGATGGTTTGGACATGTACAGAGGAGGGATAGTGAGTATATTGGCAGTAGGATGCTGAGGTTGGAACTACCAGGCAGAAGGCCTCGAGGAAGACCGAAGAAGAGATTTATGGATGTGGTGAAGGAAGACATGAAGGTCGTTGGAGTCAGAAAAGAAGATGCGGAGGACAGGGTGAGGTGGAGGCGGATGATTTGCTGTGGCGACCCCTGAAGGGAGCAGCCGAAAGTAAAAGAAGAAGAAGTCATTTTCTATGCTGCTCATCTAAGCTGACTCTGGGTAAAGACAAAGAAAGCTTGCCAGGCCATTGCAGGGCCAACACAACCATTTACACTCACACCTAAGGGTGATTTGGAACAGTCAATTAGCATGTGCATGTTTTGGTGCTGTGGAAGGAAACGGGAGAACCCAGAGGAAACCATCACAAGCACATGAAGAAAATGCAAACTGTACACAGAAACGCTCAATCCAGGAAACAAACCCTTCTTGCTGCGAGGCAGACAAGCTAATCAATGTGCTACTGTGCCACTCATTGATTATATTAACAGTATTGTAACCTTGGAAAGCAACAATTTTACCAGATAGTATTTTGGTATGGTTGATTGTATAAAGTGGTTAAAATGTGAAAATTCTTTGATATCAGAAGTTAGAGATAAATAACCAAGATTGTGCATGGACAACAAATGACTCAAACACCTGCAAAAATATATACAGTAGGCCCTTGACTATTCGCGGTTTTGCACTCACAGTTTGCATATTCGCGGATTGCCGAGCAACTGTCACATCATTCAAATTCAGTCAATGGCTGTCCTCCTTCCTGCTGATTGGTTGAGATGAGTTGTCAATGAGCCTTTTTTAGTGCATTTTAATTACCAGTTAAGCTCTATGATGCCACTCAAACATGGGCTAAGCACCAGAAAAAGGTACTGACGTTGGATGTCTCTTCTGAAGAAATAAGACTTTCTCCGGAAGAAATAACAGTTTCTCATTTTGTTTTATTTATCCAATTTGTTACACTTCTTGTCCTTTTTGTTATGGTCTGTGTTTTTGGGGACTTTGAATTTGGCGGCTGTGCCTCTAACTAACTGTTTTCTCTCCGCTTCTCATGAGGGGCATAGCTGAGCTGCTCGGTGGCTCACACCTGACTTCACTATTCTCATCTGCTCACAATAAACAAAAGCACGTGCACCTCTGTGCCAGAGGATTAATTCGCATCACGTCACCGTTTCTTTGAATTGTAACGCCCTCTAACGCTCTCACTCTAAAACTCTGTTTTCTTCCCGCTCCGACGTGGCTGAGCTGCTCGGACGGAATGCAGTTCATACCTGAATTCAGTCATTTCGTGCCTCACAAACAATGCAATACCTTCCTCTAGTGGGCATTTTTGAAAACTACAGTGTTGTATGTTTCAAGGAGAATGCATTTAAAGATGTTCTCACACACATATATATATATATATACACACACACATACAGTGGTATGAAAAAGTATCTGAACCTTTTGGAATTCCTCACATTTCTGCATAAAATCACCATCAAATGTGATCTGATCTTTGTCAAAATCACAAAGATGAAAAAACAGTGTCTGCTTTAACTAAAACCACCCAAACATTTATAGGTTTTCGTATTTTAATGAGGATAGCATGCAAACAATGACAGAAGGGGGAGGAATAAGTAACTGAACCATCACATTTAATATTTTGTGCCCCCCCCCCCCCTTTTGGCAGCAATAACTTCAACCAGACGCTTCCTGTAGCTGCAGATCAGTCTGGCACATCGATCAGGACTAATCTTGGCCCATTCTTCTTCACAAAACTGCTGTAGTTCAGTCAGATTCCTGGGATGTCTGGCATGAATCGCTGTCTTGAGGTCATGTCACAGCGTCTCAATGGGGTTCAAGTCTGGACTTTGACTTGGCCACTCCAGAACGTGTATTTGGTTCTTCTGAAACCATTCTGAAGTTGATTTACTTCTGTGTTTTGGATCATTGTCTTGTTGCAGCATCCATCCTCTTTTTAGCTGCAACTGTCTGACAGACGGCCTCAGGTTTTCCTGCAAAACATCATGATAAACTTTTGAATTAATTTTTCCATTAATGAGTGCAAGTTGTCCAGGCGCCGAGGCGGCAAAACAGCCCCAAACCATGATGCACCCTCCACCATGCTTCACGGTGGGGATGAGGTGTTGATGTTGGCGAGCTGTTCCATTTTTCCTCCACACATGACGTTGTGTGTTCCTCCCAAACAATTCAACTTTGGTTTCATCAGTCCACAAAATATTTTGCCAAAACTTCTGTGGAGTGTCCAAGTGCCTTTTTGCAAACATTAAACGAGCAACAATGTTTTTCTAGACTGCAGTGGCTTCCTCCTTGGAGTCCTCCCATGAAAACTATTCTTGGCCATTGTTTTACATATAGTTGATGTGTGCACAGAGATATTGGACTGTCTGTCTGTCTTCCTTTCGGCTTTTTCCCCTTTTACTCGGGAGTAAACCATATATCAGATGATTTGCTGTGGCGACTCCCGAGTAAAAGGGAAAAAGCCGAAAGGAAGACAGACCCTTAGTCTAGCTTCCACTATTCTTTCCCATCACTTCATCATATGGCTCATCAACTTTATCCCTCTGTAGTTGCCACAACTCTGCACATCTCTCTTGTTCTTAAAAGGGAGCACTAGCACACTTCTCTTCCATTCCTCCGCCATCCTCTCACTCTCTAAGACCTTGTTGATGTTCTTGTCAGAAAATCTACTGCTACCTCTCCTAGACGCTTCCATATCTCCATTGGTATGTGATCAGGACCAACTGCCTTTCCACTCTTCATCCTCTTCGATGCCCTCCTCACCTCACCCTTACTAATCTTTGCTACTTCCTGGTCCTCAACGGTCACGTCTTCCACTCTTTTTTTCTCTCACATTTTCCTCATTCATCAGCTCTTCAAAGTACTCTTTCCATCTTCCCAGCACACTTCTGTCATCAGTCAATACTTTTCCCTCTCTGTCCTTTATCACTCTAACTTGCTCCACGTCCTTCCCATCTCTATTTCTCTGCTGTGCCAACCTGTATAAATCATTTTCTCCCTCCTTGCCGTCCAACCTAGCATACAAGTCATCATACGCCCTCTGTTTGGCCTTTGACACCGCTACCTTCGCCTTACGCTGTGTCTCCCTGTACTCCTGTCTACTCTCTTTGGTCCTCTCAATGTCCCACTTCTTCTGAGCTAACCTCTTCCTTTGTACACACTCCTGCACTTCCTCATTCCACCACCAAGTCTCTTTATCTACTTTTCTTGTAGAGGACATCACCAAGTACTATCCTACCTGTCTCCCTGATCACATTGGCTGTGGTTGTCCAGTCATCTGGAAGCACTTCCTGACCACCCAAAGCCTGTTTAAACTCTTCCTTGAAGACAACATGACACTCTTCCTTTTTCAGCTTCCACCACTTTGTCTTCTGCTCTGCCTTTGCCTTCTTCACCATCCACACCATCAGCATCATCCTGCACACCACCACCCTATCTTTATTCACTCTTTAGCTCATAGTGAGGAGCAGTGGTGGACTCATGGTAAAGTGCGCTAGAGCGCTGATCCTACGGTTGGGGGTTCAAGTTCCAGTCTCCACAGGGTTGTAACTGTCCCCGTGCAGCTAACTGGGTTATCAAAGGCTGGCCATGTCTCTCACTGTCTATGGTGTGAGGTTCATGTAAAAGAACCATTGCTGACTTTTGTAAAGAGTAGCTGCATAGCCGTCAGCTTGTTTCCGCCACTTGCTAAAAGGTTGTGTCAGGAAGGGCATCTCATGTAAAAAGCTCTGCCAAATCAAACATGCAAATCAGATGATTCATTGTGGCGACCCCTGAAAAAGGAAAAAAGCCGAAAGGAAAAGAAGACGACTCTTCAGCTCAGGGGTTCCCTGTAACATTTGAAATAAATATCTTCTTTTGATAAAATTTAGTATGATTCCACATCCTTTATCCTTGAACAAAGTATAAAATGTAGGAGGTGCGAAGTCAGAGCAAAATCTTTTTAGGGGTGCAGGAGTAAAAAAAAAAAAAGGTTGGGAACCACTGCTAGTTTTGATATTTGACTGTCTGTCTGATTTTAACTCTTTATTCTATATATCCTTATATATATATCCTTAAGTGTTTTTAGAAGCAGTTACTAGAGCTTTTATTGACATACTGGAGCATTGACAATAATACACTGTAAAATAGCTTTGGTCTACTTGAAATATTCTCTGGCTCTCATTAAACCTAAATGCCCCACTTCAATTTATCTGGTCTAGTCAGAGGCTGCCACAAAAATCACAGATAGAGATAATTCTGTTCGAGTCTGTATTGGTTATGTTTGTTCCCTGTTTGAATGATTTATTTTACTTCTCAGACACCTTATTCTGTCCAACTCCAACCCTCACCACAAGATGTCAGCGTGTAACAGCAGCGCTTAGGGTTGCTAATGATGTGAACACTTCAACATGAATGGATCGATTAAAAGAGGGGAAAAAAACAGCATATGCACAGAGAATTGCTTCCATGCTCCATGACATTGACTGTACATTTCTCTGGAATGATATTGGAGTCATGAATATGATCCATAATCACTCGGTTGTCCTTTTGTTCATAGTGGTAAAGAGAGCCGTCTTCAGAATCTCCCACAGTCCATCGCACATGGATGACATTATTATCATCTTAATCAAACTATGCAATAAATGACTTCTGGAACAGGGTGGAGACATCATTGAAGTGACATCTAAGACTAGGATAGAACTATTTCTTCGTAGGATAAGAGATAATAGTTATAAACACTTTTATTTGATTTGTGATGATTCTCCGCTTCGATTGCTGCACTAGAGCTCAGTTCAATCTGAATTTTGTCTACAGTTTTACATTTAAATCCATGTAACCACATATAGTTATTCACACCTTGGGATCCAGATGATGACAATATGATTTTTATATTCGGGTCACAGATGAAAAATGATAAATAAATAAATAACAAAAAATGTAAATTAAAACAAAAAATGTAAATTAAAACAACTAACCAACTAACTAACTAACTTTTAAATAAACAAATAAATAAATAGTGACATGGTTCAAGACAAATTACATTTATATTCCTTATTTCATGTCCATTTACTGGACATAAACTGGTCAAATTCATTTTTCTACTATTTAAACAAGCAGACTTTATTGACACATGCACCTCACATATTCAGAGGTAGTGAGAGGGTATTGAATGTTACTGAATACTGTAACTTATTTGATAAATGAAAGCTTCACATTTATGAACAATAAATTCCATGTTACTTCTGGTTAGTATCCTATTTTCTTGTGTTCCTGGTTCATCATGTTCTCTCGTACTTGTAATACCTGGTGAATTTCGTGCCAGCCATTCTCGTCATGGCAGGTCAAAGTGGCTTGAGCACGTAGTAACATCTCACAGCAGCTTGGGTCGCCCCCTACAGTCACAGTGTGGTAGAGTGGAGTCAGACCCTGACCATCCTTAAAATCCGGAGATGCTCCCAGTTCCAGCATGGCCTAGAGAATCACAGAATGGACATTCAGAGCAGTTAAACAAATAATTTTGGACAAATAAATGTTTGAATAAAACATCTTTGAACTCACTGAAAGTACTGTGTAAAAACAGTGTAATGAAACATTGTGAATATAAATCCCCATAATAATACTGTTTCAAATTACAAATATGAAAAAAAAACAGGCGGGACAGATGTGAAAGGAAAATAATCTATAGCAAGGTGAATTACGAATGAAGATTATTATTTTTTTAATAGCGGCCTGTCTAAGGTGACAATCAGATTTTATCATTCAATATCACTGTGATATAGATAATAAATAAATAAATAAATAAATAATATGTACACTGCAATGCCCTGGTGGGCTGTCCACAGTGTACTCCACTCTTGCTTGGAGTCGACCGAGATGGGCACTAGCCTCTCTGTGACCCTAAATAGGTTTAAGTGGTTCAGAAAATGAATGATTGAATGAGAACATCCACAATAAACACACAGCTTTGGTTGATAAATTAATTGTATACTCGCTAAAAGGAGGTGTGCAACCTTAAGCGTGATCTGGTTCTTGGCTCGAACAGCTTTATGGAGTGCAGTCATCCCATCCCGAGAACGGAAGTCTAAATGAGCTCCCCCATCTTTCAGTGCTGTTATCATCTCCACCATGTTGTCCTGATGAGCAACCAGTGTCAAAGGTGTCTCTGGGAAAGACAGTAAGAATAAGATTAATTGAATTTATAAGAGAATACAATGAAACTCTGACATCATCTTTTTGTTTCACGTATATCTCTTAATCAGACGAAAGAAATGTTAATAAATAATGACACAAACATACATAATTTGCCAATCAGCTGTTCAAATTAAACTTATTACACATTTCACAAAGAATTATTAGAAAAGTTTATTATTAGAAAGGATTATTCATATAGTGCTCATGATCAATTTCTTGACATGACTTAAATTTTAGCTGAAGGAATTGTAAAGGGTCATTTGGCATGATGGGTAATGTTTGGACGTGTGGGTTATGAAAGTTGGGAGGTAAACAAACCCTTCCTCCATCTTGCCTTAAAATATCTACAGTTTTCTAGCAGACAACATAGATTATGATGTTTTATACTATTCGCTTATATAACAATAAAAAAACAAAAGTATATAAAACAATTATTTGAAAAACATAAAGTGGATATCACAAAAAACGATCAGGCTACAGGCTGTTTAATATATCATCCACTCATGAAAATATGTAAGCAGATGTTAGCCTAGATTTTTTTACTGTCACAGTAAATCCACTAGCCTAGCAGTAGGAAATGAGAGCATTAACTCTATTTGGAAAAAAAATCTCACAATAATTGCATATTTTCCAGAATAACATAATGATAGGTGTTCCTTTGTTGTTGTGCAGGGTGCATTGAAATTTTTTTTGCACTAACACAGTACTTTATTTTCTCTGGCGCCCCCTCTCACAAGAAAAAAAGCATTTAACCCCCCACCCACCCCCAGCATAAATAGTATTATTTGTTTATAAAATTGTTATTGGTACACCTCTTCAGAACATTGTATCTTTATTAACATTAAAAACAAAAAACAAAGAAATATAGGTCAATTTACAATAAAGAAAAACTTCATTAATGTTGTTTTTTAATCTGTAACAGAAAAGATTTAAAGTGCACCATTGTGCCAAAATAAAAAAAAAATACATCCTTATTTAAACTCATTCAACTTATTTATGTCTTAATACCTCCGTCTCTCTTCACCTTTCTCTTTGTTCCTGTTAGAAAAATTTCCGTGTTGTTTCTTGAGGGGTTTCTTGTTTATTGCACTTCATATTATATATTTGCTCTAGCGAAAAACTGCTACACCATAGCACGCCACTGCCAACTACTGGAGTGGAGGCGCAATTACTCATACACTATTCCAGAAAAGCATGCTTCCCAGGCGAATGCTCCCCAGGCTAATACCCCCCCTTAACCCCACCCCGGCATCATACCTCAAGGAGGACGAGCCTCACTATTTGAGAAGCACTGCACTAATGTTAAAATGTATGTGGTCATATGCATTTCAAACCTTTGTAACTAATGCTATAAGCAGATCACCTAGAAATTCTGCAAAGCTGGATGTGAACAGGACCTTAGTACTGAATGACACATAATGCTAGAATATGATATGCTTCTCCTACTTGTTAATGGAATTAATCTATTCATTTTTTTTTATACTTTACACGCATAATATATGTCTAGTTTAGGTCCATTCCTATAAAAGTGTGTTATGCTTCATAGAAACTTTTTTGTGTGTGTGAAACAAAATAGCAATAAATTCTCACACAGGGAGGTGCCATTGTACTGCAAAAACTCACACATGACAAGTGGAGAAAGTTGTAAACAAGGAAGTGTTTTGCATTACAATGCATTGAGGTACCTACCATTCATTCCTGTATACAAACATGCAAGTGCCCACCATGCTAGCCTGCCTGTGATGATTTAAAAATATGGAATAAAAACTATAAAACTCTTGTTTTATATTGCCTTTTACTTATGTTTCATGTATTACTATATATACTAAAACACTTATTCACAATGCAGCCGTGGGGGGGGGACAAGCCATTGTTCACCCGGATAAATGCAGAGGGTTGCGACAGGAAGGGCATCCGACATAAAACTTCTGCCAAAATTCTCATGCAAATGATCAAAACGAACTTCATCCCGGATCGGTCGAGGCCCGGGTTAACAACGACCGCCATCAGTGCTGTTAACCAACAAGGTGCTGGTGGAAATTGGACAACTGTTGGTCGAAAAAGGAGAGGCGAGAGGCGTGTCCGTAGGTGGAGAAAGAAGAGGAAGGGGCGTCAGTCTAGGACTGAGAGTAGGGACTTTGAATTTTGTAACTATGAAAGAAAAAGCTAGAGAGCTGGCTGACATGATGCAGAGGAGGAAGGTGGACATACTGTGTGTTCAGGAGACCAGGTGGAAAGGTAGCAAGGCTACAAGCCTAAGAGCAGGGTTTGAGCTGTTTTATCATGGTGTGGATGGGAAGAGAAATGGAGTAGGAGTCATCTTGAAGGAGGGGTTTGTCAGGAATGTTCTAGAAGTGAAAAAAGTGTCAGACAGAGTGATGAGTCTCAAGTTAGAAATTGAAGGCGTGATGTTCAATGTTGTTGGTCCTTATGCCCCACAGGCGGGATGTAAGCTAGAAGAGAAGGAGAAATTCTGGAGTGAGTTAGATGAAGTGATGCAGAGTACCCCCAGAGGTGAAAGAGTGGTCATTGGTGTAGACTTCAACGGACATGTTGGTGCCGGCAACAGAGGGGACGAGGAAGTGATGGGCAGGTTTGGTATCCAGGACAGGAACACAGAAGGACAGATGTTGATCGATTTTGCAAAAAGAATGGAAATGGCTGTGGTGAATACTTTTTTCCAGAAGAAACAGGAGCATAGGGTGACTTATGAAAGTGGAGGTAGGAGCACACAGGTAGACTACATCTTGTGTAGGCGATGTAATTTGAAGGAAATCAGTAACTGCAAAGTAGTAGTGTGTGAGAGTGTTGCCAAGCAGCATAGGATGGTGGTGTGCAGGATGACGCTGATGGTGAGGTAGGTGAAAAAGGCAAAGGTAGAGCAGAAGACAAAGTAGTGGAAGCTGAAAAAGGAAGAGTGTCGTGTTGTCTTCAAGGAGGAGTTGAAACAGGCTTTGGGTAGTCAGGAAGTGCTTCCAGATGACTGGACAACCACAGCCAATGTGATCAGGGAGACAGGTAGGATAGTACTTGGTGTGTCCTCTGGAAGGAAAGTAAATAAGGAGACTTGAGGGCATATGATGACTTGTATGATAGGTTGGACAGTAAGGAGGGAGAAAATGATTTATACAGGTTAAAACAGCAGAGAAATAGAGATGGGAAAGACGTGCAGCAAGTTAGAGTGATAAAGGACAGAGAGGGAAATGTATTGACTGATGACAGAACTGTGCTGGGACGATGGAAAGAGTACTTTGAAGAGCTAATGAATGAGGAAAATGAGAGAGAAAAAAAGAGTAGAAGGGGTGACCGTTGAGGACCAGGAAGTAGCAAAGATTAGTAAGGGTGAAGTGAGGAGGGCATTGAAGAGGATGAAGAGTGTAAAGGCAGTTGGTCCTGATGACATACCGGTGGAGGTATGGAAGTGTCTAAGGAAGGTAGCAGTAGATTTTTTGACAAGAATATCCAACACGGTCTTAGAGAGTGAGAGGATGCCAGACGAATGGAGGAGAAGTGTGCTGGTGACCCCTTTTAAGAACAAGGGAGATGTGCAGAGTTGTGGCAACTACAGAGGGATAAAGTTGATGAGCCATACAATGAAGTTATGGGAAAGAATAGTGGAAGCTAGACTAAGGACTGCAGAGGTCAGCATTTGTGAACAACAGTTTGGTTTCATGCCAAGAAAGCGCACCACAGGTGCAGTGTTTGCTTTGAGGATGTTAATAGAGAAGTACAGAGAAGGTCAAAGGGAGCTGCATTGTGCCTTTGTGGATCTGGAGAAAGTATATGACAGGGTGCCGAGAGATGAACTGTGGTATTGTATGAGGAAGTCTGGAGTGGCAGAGAAGTATGTTAGAGTAGTGCAGGACATGTATGAGAGATGTAAGACAGTGGTGAGGTGTGCTGTCGGTGTGACAGATGAGTTCAAGGTGGAGGTGGGACTGCAGCAAAGGTCAGCTCTCAGCCCCTTCTTGTTTGCTATGGTGATGGACAGGCTGACAGACGATGTTAGACAAGAATCTCCATGGACTATGATGTTCGCAGATGACATTGTGATCTGTCGTGAGAGCAGAGAACAAGTGGAGGAAAATCTTGAGAGGTGGAGGTATGCCATGGAAAGGAGAGGAATGAAGGTTAGCCTCAGTGAGAAAGAATACATGTGTGTGAACCACAAGGACCCAAGAGGAATGGTGAGGTTACAGGGAGCAGAGATAAAGAAGGTGGAGGATTTTAAGTACTTAGGCTCAACAATCCACAGCAATGGAGAGTGTGGAAAAGAGGTAAAGAAGCGGGTGCAGGCAGGTTGGAATGGATAGAGAAAAGTGTCTGGTGTGATGTGTGATAGGAGAATATCGGCAATAATGAAGGGAAAAGTGTATAGGACAGTGTTGAGGCCAGTGATGTTGTATGGTTTAGAAACAGTGGCCCTGGGGAAAAGACAGGAGGCAGAGCTGGAGGTAGCAGAGATGAAAATGTTGAGGTTCTCTTTGGGACTAACGAGGATGGATAGGACAATTAATGAGTACATCAGAGGGACAGCACATGTAAGATGTTTTGGATACAAAGTCAGAGAGGCTAGATTGAGATGGTTTGTACAGAGGAGGGATAGTGAGTATATTTGCAGTAGGATGCTGAGGTTGGAACTACCAGGCAGAAGGCCTAGAGGAAGACCAAAGAAGTGAGTTATGGATGTGGTGAAGGAAGACATGAAGGTCGTTGGAGTAAGAGAAGAAGATGCAGAGGATAGGGTGAGATGGCGGCAGATCATTTGCTATGGCGACCCCTGAAGGGAACAGCTGAAAAAAAAAAAAGAAGAAAGAAGACTAAAGCAATTATTCACCTCAGGCTCGATAAATGTCATTAAATAGTCCGCTCAACATTCCATCTCAGGGACCAATTAGCAACATTTACCCCACCATCAGTGAGTAATTGAGGGCAGTGGTGGCTTGATGGTAAAGGGCGCTGGATCGCTGATCCTAAGGTTGGGGGTTCGACTCCCAGTCTCTGTCCCCCCGTTCAGCGAACTGGGTTATCAAAGGCTGGCCATGTCTCTCACTGTATATGGTGAGAGGTTCATGTAAAAGAACCATTGCTGACTTCCGTAAAGAGTAGCTGCATAGCCTTCAGCGTGTTTCTGCCCCTTTGCTAAATGGTTGTGTCAGGAAGGGCATTCGACTTAAAAATCTATGCCAAATCAAACATGTGAATCAGATGATTCGCTGTGGCGACCAGCTGAAAAAGGGAAAAAGCCGAAAGGAAAAAAAGATCAGTGAGTAATTGTTAGTTAATACTGTATGTGGCATATGCTGATAACAACTAAAAAAAAGGCAAAACAACTAAGCTTTACCTGAAATCTTCAGTTAGTTTTTTTATGAAACTAAATTCATGCATATTTTCCTTCACCTCATACAGAGCAAAAATAACTGATTTGAAGGTTACGTAATAGCTCGTCTCTGAAAACCACATCGTTTTGGGAGGATGGTAACAGCTCTATTGGAGCATTAAATTAATTCATCATAATCCCACCTGAGAGTGGCATCAAGGGAATGACCTCAAATCAGTCAGGGGCCAAGTTTTGTGGAAGAACCTTAGGATTTTTTTTTTCAGTACAGGATTTTACAGCTGAATACAAATGGTGCATTTAAAATGCTAGGAATTGTTTTGAACCTTTGTTATGTGAATTTAATGTAAGATTTTAGTGTGGGAACATGAAAACTGTCAGAAGACTGTTTCTTTTGTTACACAGCAGAATTGCAATTTATTCATGTCTGATTTTAAGATTGCATCATTCATAGGTTTTTTGTTTTTTTTTTTGGCTTTTTTTGAGACTGTGTGTGTGTGTGTGTGTGTGTGTGTGTGTGTGTGTGTTTTGTGTGCACGCACATACACGCACTCTTACTCTGGCTGTCTTTTTTTTTATTGTAAATGACACATAGAAACCCCGAAGGCGTCATTTTAAGCCATGGAACACAATTTATGTTAACAATAAACTGCTTTCATACATTTTTACATTCAAGACAGACTTCCATGCTTTTTCAAAATGCAAGCAGAAGAAATATCAAGTAACAAGATACTGTACCTTATTTTACTAGCTAAAATACAGCATGTAATTTAAAGGGGGGGGGGGAGCATCAGCTTTGGAAAAATTTGACAGCACAGAAAAAAACCCCACCATCATCACAGTTTCCCCTCATTTTAACTATTCTCTATCAAAAATAGAACAGAAGGTTTAATTCTTGAGTTCACAGATACTGCTCCCTGCAAGAGGTCATAGCTATCTTTACATATACTGTAAATACTGACATTTAAGATTTCTATTTAAAAATTATATAATGCACAGTAAACACTAATAAATGAAACTAATTCACTATTAGGTGTGATGACTTTTAGTTTAAAATATAACATCAGATTTGCAGTTTCACAAGTACAAATCTACCGGGGGTCTTACAAAACCAGCCATCGTTCTTCTGGAAATGTTAACTGTCACACTTTATATTTATTTGCAAATCGCAGCAGCCATCAATATATTTTTGTCTGAAAAGTGGTGTTGTATATTTAATATACTACCACTTTCTTTGTTGACATTTTGTGCTAACATTTTTATGGAACATTCCGGTTTGTGCTGAAAACTAATATTTGGAAATCTATAGTGTTTTTTGTACTAACATGCTAATATATTGATAACTCAATAATGATTTAAAAATGAGATTGACAATCTTTAATTTTACAGATCCTATGCTGTGCCATTTTATGGCATAACATAGGTTTTGGAATAGACCTCAGCTCATAAATAAAAATTTATCTAGAATTCTTACAACTGAGCATGTACAGATCTAGATCTGTTTGTAAACAGCAGTGTACCAGGTGTCTTAATCTCTGACATCTGATCCAGTCATGCATGTCCAGTAGGACACAAACCCAGATTGCACTGAAACAAACTATACACTGGAAAAAGAATAAGGCAGTTCTTTCCAGCTATCTGGAAAAAATTATATTGCATTATCATGGCAATCTGCCGAAGTGCTCTTTGTGACACTGATTGATTAAATACATGTTGCATGAAAAACACGCACATGATTAATTAAGAGAGGACGCAAAACCATGTGCTTGGTACTGCACTTTTTTCACATGGTTATGCCTAAAATTCACTTATGCCATGTGCTTCAAACAGTGCACTTAGATCATTAAAAAGGCATATAACTCCAGCAGCAATCTGTGGAGTCCAAGCAGCTTTTGTCAACATCAACTCCTATGCCTAGTTCTTACCAAATTGCATTAAAGAGAGGACAGATGAGCATACTTATCAACAGTAGATCCAAACAGTATGTGCATGATGCATAATAACAACCAATAAGAAGTGCCCTGCAGTCTGTAGTACATCTCAACACTGATGAACTCATCACACTATTTCCCTCCCAGGTGAATGATGTGTACCTCCAGTGTCTGAGTCATGGTAATTTGGGTCAAGACCTCGTTCCAACAGCTTTATCACTTTATCCACCTGATGATGCTGAACATATTCCAGAAACTTCTTCATGTTAGCCTGAGAAAGAGAGGAGAGGGAGAGAGGATATAATGCTATAAGGATCATTGCGACATAATGTCACTTTAGGGAACCTTAATAGTAAAGATTTAATTAAGTACTTGTTTGGTATTATAGTCAATCCTTCTTTCTCTTACTGTATCTGGTCATGGTTATATAACCATATATTTAATGTTAAGTGCCACCAAGCCTTGGGTACATAATTCTTTTAAGATCCGTGACACAGGAACATAAGCAGAAAAGCACAACAAAGTTTGATTTAAAATCATGATTTGTTTTTTAAAATGAGTTAAAATTTTAAGAAACAAACCATGAGTTAAAATCAAACTGTTTTAACTCATGGTTTGTTTCTCCCCTCCTTGAATCCCCACCTTATCGTAATGGAGGGGTTTGCATGACCTAATGATCCTCGGAGCTATGTTGTCAGGGGCATAATGCCCCTGGTAGGGTCACCCAAGGCAAACAGGTCCTGGGTGAAGGTCCCGACAAACTGCGGTTCAGAAGACCGCTATGCTAAATAAAAAAAGGACACAGTTTCCCTTGCCGGGTCACCAGGGTCTCCCCTTGGAGCCAGACCTGGGGGAGGAGATCGAATGGTGAGAGCCTGGTGGTCGGGCTTCTGCACATGGAGCCCGGCCTGGGCCCAGCACAAAAAGGAGACATGGGTCCGCCCTCATATGGATCCACCACCTGTGGGAAGTGTTATAGGGGTCGGGTGCAATGTGAGTTGGGTGGCAGCTGAAGGCATGGGTTCTGTTGGACCAATCCTCGGCTACTGACTCTGACTCTTGGGACATGGAATGTCACCTCTCTGGCGGAGAAGGATGCTGAGTGGGTGTGTGAGGTGGAGAAATACCGACTAGATATAATCGGGCTCACCTCAACGCATAGCTTGGGCGCTGGAACCTCTCATGTCGATAGAGGCTGGACCTTGTTCCATTATGGAGTTGCTCATGTGGAGAGGTGGCGAGGTGGTGTGGGCATCCTTGTTGCCCCCCCTTCTTAGTGCCCAAACGTTAGGGTTCTCCCCGGTCAATGAAAAGGTAGCTTCCCTCTGCCTTCAGATGGGGGTGGGTCCTGACTGTTATTTGTGCTTATGCACCAAATAACAGTTCAGAGTACCTACCCTTCTTGGAGTCTTTAGGTGGTGTGTTGGAGAACGCTCCCTTGGGAGACTCACTCATTGTCTTGGAAGACTTTAATGCACATGTGGACAACAACAGTGTGACCTGGAATGGTGTAATTGGTAGGTACGGCCTCTCCATTCTGAATCCGAATGGTCTTTCATTGTTGGACTTCTGTGCTCATCACAGTTTGTCTATCACAAATACCATGTTCAAACATAAGGCGTCCATACTTGGCACCAAAACACCCTAGGTCGCAGTTCAATGATCGACTTTGTAGTCGTGTCAGCGGACTTGCGGCTGCATGTTCTGGACACTCAGGTGAAGAGGGGAGTTAAGCTGTCAACTGATCACCACCTGGTGGTGAGCTGGCTTCGATGGTGGGGGAGGCTGCCTTCCAGACCTGGCAGGCCCAAGTGTGTAATCAGGGTCTGTTGGGAACATTTGGCAGTCTCCTGTTGGAGAGGCTTTAACTTCCACCTCCAGCAGAGCGGGCCATGTTTCGTGCCTCCATTTCTGAGGGGGCAGCCCACAGCTGTGGCCGGAAGGTTGTCGGTGCTTGTCGTGGCTGAAAACCCCGAACTCGGTGGTGGACACCTGTGGTGATGAGGGCCGTCCAGCTGAAAAAGCAGGCCTATCAGGTCTTATTGGCCTGTGGGACTCCCAAGGCAGCAGACAGGTACTGGTAGGCCAAACGTGCTGAAGCTGAAGCTGTCGCAGATGCAAAATCTCAGCCGTGCGAGGAATTCAGTGAGGGCCGGAGAGTGATTATCGATTGGCTTCAAAAAGGTTCTGGACCATCATTTGATGCCTCAGGAGGGGGAAGCAGTTCCCTACAAACACTGTTTACAGTGGAGGTGGAGAGCTGCTCACCTCAACTACGGATGTTGTCGGGAGGTGGAAGGAATACTTTGAGGACCTCCTCAATCCCACCAACACGTCCTTCGTGGAGGAGGAAGACCTGGGGGTTTGTGCGGGGGTTTGTCATCACTGGAGTGGAGATCACTGAGGGAGTCAAAAAGCTCCACAGTGGTTGAGCTCCAGAGATGGATGGCATCCGCCCAAGATATTTCAGGGCTGTGGATGCTGTAGGACTGTCTTGGTTGACATGTCTCTGCAACATCGCATGGTCATCGGGGGCTGTACCTCTGGATTGGTAAACCGAGGTAGTAGTCCCCCTTTTTAAAAAGGGGGACCGGAGGGTGTGTTCCAATTATCGGAGAATCACACTCCTCAGCCTATCCAGGAAAGTCTATTCAGGGGTACTGGAGAGGAGGATCCGACCGATAGTCGAACCTCGGAATCAGGAGCAAAATGTGGATTTTGTCCTGGCCGTAGCACTCTTGACCAACTTTATACGCTTCCACAGGATCTTGGAGGGGGTGTGGGAGTTTGCCCAATCTGTCCACATGTGTTTTGTGGATTTGGAGAAGGCTTTCGACTGTGTCCCTCAAGCAATCTTGTGGGGCATGTTCCGGGAGTACAGCAATTCGGATCCGTTACTACTGGCCATTCGATCGCTGTATCACTGGAGCCAGAGTTTGGTCCATATTGGTAACAACAGGTCAAATTCGTTTACGGTGAGGGTTGGAGTCCACCAAAGCTGTCCTCTGTCACCGATTGTGTTCATAATTTTTATGGACAGAATTTCTAGGGGCAGCCGAGGCGTTGGGGGGGTCCTGGTTTGGTGGCCATTGGATCTCGTCTCTGCTTTTTGTCTTGTTCACGAGGGAGAGAAGGATGGAGCGGGAGATCGCTGCGGCCTCTGCTGTAAAACAGAGTCTGTATTGGTCCATTGAGGTGAAGGAGCAGAGCCGCAAGGCAAAGCTCTCAATTTACCCATTGATCTACGTTCCAACCCTTACTAATGGTCACGAGCTTTGGGTAGTGACCGAAAGAACAAGACCGCGGATACAAGCGGCTGAAATGAGCTTCCTTCACCGGGTGGCGGGGCTCTCCCTTAGAAATAGGGTGAGAAGCTCTACCATCTGGCGAGAGCTCGAAGTAGAACCGCTGCTCCTCCGCATTGAGAGGGGCCAGTTGAGGTGGGTCGGGCATCTGGTGTGGTGTTTCAGGCATGTCCAACCGGGAAGAGACCCCAGGGTCAACCTAGAACACACTGGAGGGACTATGTCTCTCGGCTTGTCTGGGAACATTTAATCATTTATTTTTCCATTTCAAAGCAGGATAACACATCACCTATTTCTCTGGGATAATGTTTGAATCGAAACCACAACAAAAGAAAAAAAAACAGTTTTTCATGACCACTGACTCTGAAGTACTCTCAATTCAACAAACTGGCATCTTTTAAAAAATGAAGAAAGCTGAACAATATGGCACTCCTGTTGCAAGTTTTCATGTTTTATGAAACTTCAAATGAGTTTCAAAAGATGTCCAAATGAAATGTGTGTGACCCTCTGTGATGATCATGGAATGTGAATTGTGTATGCGTTAGCCCTTCAATATGCTGGTGACCTGTCCCATGCCCTTCTTCACACATGATTCTGATAGATAAGTGGAATAGAAAATGGATGGATGATAGTTACAGATCCAGAATTGATGCCTACGTAAAAGGTACAGCTGACATTATGGAGCATGGTGCAATGTGGTTGACATTAACAGTCCTTCTGTTTGATATTTGCACAACTTTGTTTGCATTTAAATGTAATATAAATGTACAACGCTGGCAAGAGCACCTCAATGCCTGATCAACATGAAATTTCACTGTTTTGAAAGCGAAAAAGTATGTTCAAGGTATTTGTAAAATCAGATGTGTAGCAATGTTTAATTTCATCATCGGCATCAATACATCATTGTGCTAGAAATCACACTATTGTGCCTGCTGTGTAATACACACACACACACACACACACACACACACACACACACACACACAATGAAGCAGCCTTTTGCCAGCTTTGCTTGTTTGAAGGATCTTTTTAATAACGAAATTTAAGGTCTCTGCATAAAAAATGGCTATTTGGTCATGGAATGACTGAATGAGTGTGTGAGCAAGCGAGTGAGGAGAATCAGCACCTCCAAGTCTAAGGATATGGTTCTCAGACAGAAAAGTGTAGAATGCACTCTCCAGGTCTTGAATGAGGTCCTGCCCCAAGTGGAGGAGTTCAAGTATCTCGGGGTCTTGTTCACGAGTGAAGGAAGTATGGAGCGGAGATCGACAGGCGGCTCGCTGCAGCCTCTGCTGTAAAGTGGAGCCTGTACTGGTCCATTGTGGTGAAAAGGGAGCTGAGTCATAAAGCAAAGCTCTCAATTTATCAGTCGATATACATTCCAACCCTCACCTATGGTCACAAAATTTGGGTAGTGACTGAAAGAACAAGACTGCGGATACAAGCAGCTGAAATGAGCTACCTTCACTGGGTGGTGGGGCTCTCCCTTGGAGATAGCGTGAGAAGCTCAGCGAGCTGAGGGGAGATCGGAGTAGAACTGCCGTCCCTCTGCATTGAGAGGTCCACTTGAAGCAGCTCGGGCATCTGGTTAGAATGACTCCTGATCACCTCTTGGTGTGGTGTTTTGAGCATGTCCAACCTGGAAGAAACCCCAGGGTCAACCTCGAACACGCTAGAGGGATTATGTCTCTCAACTGGTCTGGGAACGCCTCAGTGTCCCCCCGGAAGAGCTGAAGGAAGTGGCTAGAGACAGGGACTTCTGGACCTAATTCATTAGGCTGCTGCTCCTGTGAGCGAACCCCAGATTAAGCAAAGGATGATGATGATGATGATGATGATGATGAGAAAGAGAGTGAGAGAATGACTGACTGACTGGGGATAAATGTTAAACGTCTCTTTATACCTATTGCCTCCTTCACCATGAAATCCCAGGGACACATATGCCCGTTTTACCAATTCAGGTTAAAAATAGATAGCAAGAGACAGCTACCAGTATAGAGAGGTGGGAGAGTAGATGATGGAATAGGAGAGGAAGAGAAATAATACACAGCTGAGAGTTTGAAAAAAAAAAAAGAGAGAGATGGTCAGGGACCACAGGAGACATTAACCTCTGATCACTATTTCCCACTCGCACACACACACACACACACACACACACACACACACACACACACACACACACACACACACTCTCCACCATGCCAAAAAAGAAAGCAAAGACCATTAAATTCTATATACCATACTGCAAACCTCACCAGAAGCCTTTAATAATTCACCAACTTCATCTCCGTATACAGTAAATAAAAAACAAGGTCAATAAATTAACATCTTAAACTAAGCAACAAGAGATGAAAAATGTAAAAAAAAAAAAAAAAAACTACAGATACAGACAAACACATGAACAGGGATAGATGATGTTTCAAGTTAAACTCTACCATGAAACACACTTTTATATAAATAATTGTGTTTATTTGGAAGTTTTTTTTGATACTGTAGTTTCACATTGAGTTTTTGTAATGTATATGTGAAAATTCAATGTGATGTATTTTAGTCTAGGCCTGCTTTAAAATTGTTTATGCTCAATAATTCACGTTCTATTCTACTCTGACATTAAGCAGACAAGATCAACATGTTCACAATGTCATAACCCTGTCAATACCAACTGAAAACACATCACTGCATACAGATTGCACAAAACAATATTTTAAAAAAACTCAGTAAAAATCTGTGTTTTCAAGAATTCACCCTCCAGAGTCTAGCTTGGAGCACCAAGTCCATTACAGGAGACAACAAATTCACCTCTTAACCACATCGATAGAAACTAAAAACAGACACACACACACACACACACACACACTCAAAGCCAAAATACTCCAAGCAACGTTTTCCTACATCACATTTTGCAATGTGCTGAAACTGTCTATTTTAATATGGATTTATTTAGAGGATTCTTCAGCCCATTTATCAGACTGCAACTGCATATGAACGCTGAAGGAGTACTCTATATCCAAAATATGATAATCATGCCCCCCCAAATAAATAAATAAATAAATAAAAATAAAAATTGGACACCTAAGTCACACTTATAAAAAGTTATTTATGAATTCCCTGCAATGAAAAACGCTGTTTATTAGGTATGAAATCACAAACACAAATTGTTAATCCACAGTAAAGGCTGTTTGTTTACTAACCAGGTCTATTCATTCATTCATTTTCTGAACCACTTAATTCTATAGGGTCACGGGGAGGCTGGCACCCATCTCAGTCAACTTTGGATGAAGGCAGAGTACACCATGGACAGCTCTCAGGTCTATTAAAGAAACATAAAATACATTGTTTCTCTTGGAAATAAATCTACCACAATGCCTTTCTAATGTTGACATGGACCTTTCTAATGCCTTTCTAAAACCATTTTGCACATCATTTGAGTACCAGGTGCAATAATGAATGCGCTTGAGTTGGAAGCAGGTATCAACAGCTTTCAGATCTTCTTCTAGGCAGAAATCAAGCATACGTAGGCCGTAATCATTTGTTTCATGATCCACAAAGAATCTTCCCACTGCATTAGCATGCGAATTGTGTGAAGTCAAACTGAGAGTGGCATTGGCATCCGTTAACACTACAGTGATATCGTGTGTGGAAACCTGGCCCACTAAACTTGACAGTATGTCATAATAGCGGTCCTTGTCATGATCAGGCGCAACGTTGGTAGGAGCATATGTGACGATATGAGTAACTTTACCTCGACGGTGCTTAAATCGGGCAGTAAGAATTCGTTCATTTACCGGATTCCAACTAATCAACGCTCTCTGAGATGCAGGTGTGAGGGCTAAGGCAACACCAGCTTGTCCAGTTCTAGGGCCATTCTGGGCGGTGGAAGTCACACCTGACCATATGAATCGGTGACCATTAACGACAGTTTCTCCTGATCCATTCCATTTACATTGGCAAAGTCCCAGCATATTAATTTGCAGGCGGTTCATTTCTCTGATCAAAAGCTCCAGATGCCCTGAGAGTCGTAGTGTGAGAACGTTCCAAACTCCGATATTCATATTAGTCCGCATATCCAAATAATTGTTCGTCCTTATGACATTTCCGAGTCTAATGCACTGATTAACAATTTGGTTTGTGTCTCGTGTTCTGTTCGTAACAAGTGGGGGGTTCACTTGGCCGGGTTGTTAGCCCTGCGCAAGCTGGATAGCATGGTGGTTGAACCACCTGAGGTGAGTCATCACGCCGATTGACAAACATTAGCACTGGCGACCAAATCCGGATGCCAGGGGAAGCCTGATGGGATCGAGAGAGGGGTCGAAGGTTCCTTGTCATTCCACCGGAGGCTGTCTGTCACTCCCCCCATAGTAGACAACTATGGTGGGATCACACTCCTTCCGACTGTGCAGAAGCTATATGCATCCATCCTCCTGTTTCGTGCGCAACCTGCCCTCTCTTGCACCAGGCGTCTTAACCAAGCCGGATTAGGAGAAAATAGATCAAAAACAGAGCATATTTTTGTGGTGAGGAACGTTATTCAAAAAGTGAATGAATTCAAGCGCAGCACTACAGCTTATATAGGATTTATCGATCTGAAGGCAGCGTTTGATCCTGTCCATGGATCATCACTCTGGAAATGCCTAGACTTGTCAGGGCTCCTTGCAAAGTTAGTGAACTTATTCTCTGATCTTTATCACCATAGTGAAAGCATGGTGCGGATAGGGAAACAAGGAAGCAACTGGTTTCGACATCACAGCTGTTGTGCCACCGCACCGGATTTATTCAACTGTGCAATTGACCGTTGGATGAACTATATTGTTCAAAGAATCCCAGGTATCGTGTTTGGTGATTACCAGCTTCAAGACCTATTCTCCCCTTCTTTGGAATAGCTGCGGCTATAAATCAGGGTCTGTCAGGAGGAAGCAGCAAAGCTTGGGCTTCGAGTCAATTGGAGTAAGACCCGAATTATAGCTGTCGGCAATGGTGACCAACCGCCCTATGTCACTGTCAATGGAGTAGACGTAGTTATTACTTCAGAGCAAGAATATTTGGGCTCTGTGATATCAACTGATGGAAGCTGCGGCAAAGACATCTACCGACGTATCGGAAAGGCAACAAGTGTCCTCAAGAGCCTATAATCACAACTTTGGTCTCAGTGAGCTGTCTCAAGTGAAACAAAGTTGAGAATATACAATGCTGCAGTCCTGCCAGTGCTTTTGTATGGCTCAGAAACCTGGACCTTCTCAGTTGCGCAGGTGAGAAAACTGAATGCCTTTGATACCCGTGCACGCCGTCGCCTAGAGATAATTCTCTGGAACGACTTAGTCAGTAATGAAGTTGTTCAGAGTCGCACAAACACCGTGCCACTCAAAAGAGTTATCCGCCAACGCCACCTGTCCTGGTTTAGCCATCTTCTGAGAGGGCCCAACAGCCCAGCAAAGTCTTTGTTTCAGCTGAATCCTCCATCAGCTTCAGATGGAGACACTTCCCTGGCCGTCCACGACTTCGCTGGGAAGATGCGGTGAATGAAGACCTTCTTGGTCTTGGAGTGAGACCAGAAGACGCTCCAGTCCTCGCCTCCGATCGAACAATTTGGTGTCAGCTTGGGTCTCATGTTCTCTCTCCGTCATCCCGGCATGAGACCCGATGATGATGATGATGATGCTGACCTACCACTTACATTTGTTTATTTTCAGGTCATGAAAGTAATGAAATCAAACCTGTAGAATTCACTGATGGATGTGAGATTTACAGGATAGTGATCCATGGTGGACAGCTATCTTTTAAAAGAGCACTTGCCAAAGCCCTAACACGAACCCCACACAGGATCATTAAAAACTAATAAACAAAGAATTTAAATAAACTTTGAGGAAAGTTCCACAACAAATGTTCATGCTTAGACAAATCAAAAACTTATGTGAAACAAAAAGATGGTAAATTAAATCTCAACACTGCAATTGTTTAAAGAAGATCCACCAGTGTCCAAAAATATTTTTCCAGTTTAGTATTCCTAGCATATAATAATAAATACTACATAGAAATGGAACAATTCTGATTTGTCTACTATCTATTGGGGACAGCATGAGCAGATCTCACTTGCCTCTGCCATGGTTAACATTAGTACACATAAACTGCACAAACTTTGATATTGAACTAAATATAGTTATGTTTGAGTTTGTTTAACTTTATGTTTCTGTGTATCATATATTGAAAACTCTAAATGGTAAAACAATAATAACAATGATTAAGCCTGATGATTAGGATCAAAATTTGAATCCAATAATTTTATTAATTATTCTTCAGGTCTGGTCAATATATATTTTTCTGTTTTACATTTGCTTCATAATGCTAGACTTGTTGGTGCTCTCTGAGTGGTCCTTTGTTCTATATAAAGTATATTAAATTATCTAATCCGTATCAGTTATTACCAAAATGAAATAGTTTTTCCTGCCCTCGGGCCTGGATATGAAACAATGTGACATTAATGAGTAACTGGATGTGGGTTGAACCGCATCCTCCTTTTTGAGGAAAAGTCAGATAAAGAAAAAATCGGATAAACTTCTTCTATTCACAGAGCTGTATAGTTTTTGATGATCAGTTTTCTCAACCATCACAAACTTGGTTCATGGTCTTCTCTTCAAGGCTCTAGTGTTGAAGTGAAGACATTCACCACCTTAAGAAAATCCAAAAACGGAAACCCAATTTGCTGCTAACAAAGAGCCAAGAGAGAATTAAAAGACCGAGCACTAAAGCATAACCACATGAAAACAAAGTTCAATGCAAACACAATACATGACCTTCACAATTAAACTCTTACTTCAACTCATTGCATAAAAAAAAATCACTATGATTTGCACGGGTGACTATCTCTGGAATCAAAGAGTATGTAAATTTTCGAGAGCATTGTAGCTTGATACATTATTTATGAATCCTAGCACAGACTTTTTTCCTCTTAACACCTGGCATTTCAACATACCTGGCACTATTAACCCAATTTGCATAAAAATCTAAATATGCACCATTCATGTTAGTGCTGGTGCTAGTGCATTAAATTCTAACATCAGCCTGTTAACTGACCGCTACCAGCTCTTCATGAATCAGTTCATGGTATTGTCAGACTTTGAGTTTGAACCTTGGTTGCCATGGAGGTGAACAACAGTTAGTATCATAGAGCTAGAAGAATACTCGAATACAGACAAACTTAAGCAAACTGGATTGGTTTATTTAAAAAAAATCCAAAAGTCTAAAAAACACAAAGATCCGGACAAAAGCAAAGTTAAAGAAGGTGGAAACGACAGAGACAAGAAGCTCTGAAGTGATCAAGTTTGAAACAGTCTTCTTCTTCCAATATATTCACTATCCCTCCTCTGTACATGTCCAAACCATCTCAATCTAGCCTCTCTGATTTTGTCTCCAAAACATCTTACATGGGCTGTCCCTCTGATGTACTCATTAATTGTCCTATCCATCCTCGTTACTCCCAAAGATAACCTCAACATTTTCATCTCTGCTACCTCCAGCTCTGCCTCCTGTCTTTTCCTCAGTGCAACTGTTTCTAAACCATACAACATTGCTGGCCTCATCACCGTCTTGTACACTTTTCCTTTCATTCTTGCCGATACCCTCCTATCACACATCACACCGGACACTTTTCTCCAACCATTCCAACCTGCCTGCACACGCTTCTTCACCTCTTTTCCACACTCTCCATTGCTCTGGACTGTTGAGCCTAAGTACTTGAAATCCTCCACCGTCTTTACCTCTGCTCCCTGTAACCTCACCGTTCCTCTTGGGTCCTTGTCGTTCACACACACGTATTCTGTTTTACTGAGGCTAACCTTCATTCCTCTCCTTTCCAGGGCATACCTCCACCTCTCTAGATTTTCCTGCACTTGTTCTCTGCTCTCACTACAGATCACAATGTCATCTGCAAACATCATAGTCCATGGAGATTCTTGTCTAACCTCGTCTGTCAGCCTGTCCATCACCATAGCAAACAAGAAGGAACTCAGAGCAGACCCTTGATGCAGTCCCACCTCCACCTTGAACTCTACTGTCACACCGACAGCACACCTCACCACTGTCTTACATCTCTCATACATGTCCTGCACCACTCTGACATACTTCTCTGCCACTCCAGACTTCCTCATGCAATACCACAGTTCCTCTCTTGGCACCCTGTCATATGCTTTCTCCAGATCCACAAAGGCACAATGCAGCTCCTTCTGACCTTCTCTGTACTTCTCTATTAACAACCTCAAAGCAAACACTGCGTCTGTGGTGCTCTTTCTTGGCATGAAACCAAACTGTTGTTCATAAATTCTGACCTCTGCCCTTAGTCTAGCTTCCACTATTCTTTCCCATAACTTCATCGTATGGCTCATCAACTTTATCCCTCTGTAGTTACTACAACTCTGCACATCTCCCTTGTTCTTAAAAATGGGCATCATCACACTTTTCCTCCATTCCTCCGGCATCCTCTCACTCTCTAAGACCTTGTTGAATATTCTTGTCAGAAAATCTACTGCTACCTCTCCTAGACACTTCCATACCTCCACAGGTATATCATCAGGACCGACTGCCTTTCCATTCTTCATCCTCTTCAATGCCCTCCTCACTTCTCCCTTACTAATCTTTGCTACTTCCTGGTCCTCAACAGTCACCTCTTCTACTCTTTTTTCTCTCTCATTTTCCTCATTCATCAGCTCTTCAAAGTACTCTTTCCATCTTCCCAGCACACTTCTGTCATCAGTCAATACATTTCCCTCTGTCCTTTATCAATCTAACTTGCTGCACGTCCTTCCCATCTCTATTTCTCTGCTGTGCCGACCTGTATAAATCATTTTCTCCCTCTTTACTTTCCAACCGAGCATACAAGTCATCAAACGCGCTCTGTGTGGCCTTTGACACTGCTACCTTTGCCTTACGCTGTGTCTTCCTGTACTCCTGTTTACTCTCCTCGGTCCGCTCTATGTCCCATTTCTTCTTAGCTGACCTCTTCCTTTGTACACACTCCTGTACTTCTTCATTCCACCACCAAGTCTCCTTATCTACTGTACTTCCAGATGACATACCAAGTATTCTCCTACCTGTCTCCCTGATCACATTAGCTGTGGTTGTCCAGTCATCTGGAAGCACTTCCTGACTACCCAAAGCCTGTTTCAACTCCTCCTTGAAGACAACACGACACTCTTCCTTTTTCAGCTACCACTACTTTGTCTTCTGCTCTGCCTTTGCCTTCTTCACCTTTCTTACCATCATCCTGCACACCGCCATCCTATGCTGTTTGGTAACACTCTCACCCACTACTACTTTGCAGCTACTGACTTCCTTCAAATTACATCGTCTACACAAGATGTAGTCTACCTGTGTGCTCCTACCTCCACTTTTATAAGTCACCCTATGCTCCTCTCTCTTCTGGAAGAAAGTATTCACCACAGCCATTTCCATCCTGTTTGCAAAATCTATCAACATCTGTCCTTCTGTATTCCTGTCCTGGATACCAAACCTGCCCATCACTTCCTCATCCCCTCTGTTGCCTGCACCAACATGTCCATTAAAGTCTGCACCAATGACCACTCTTTCACCTCTGGGAGTATTCTGCATCACTTCATCTAACTCACTCCAGAATCTCTCCTTTTCTTCTAGCTCACATCCTGCCTGTGGGGCATAAGCACTAAAACAGTAGATGAGTTTATTATTAAAAAACATCCACAGTCAAAAAGCTCCAAAAAAAAAAAAAAAATCCAGAAAAAAAACAAAAAGTAAACAAAAATGGAGAAAAGTCTGCAGAGGCCAGGAAATTAATTTAAATCCAAAGTCCAAAATCACAAAACAAATAAAAGGCCAAAGTCTGGTGCAGGAAAAACAATTGGAGAATATGCAAACAGGAAAATGCTAAAAGAGTTTACTATGAAATAAACAGGGTCAGACCAGGAAGGCAATTTAAAGAGAGCAGAGAGAACAATAAGGCTTGAAACTTGTGAGACACTTGGGACTCACAAATTCTTAGCAAGAACTTATAGAATACATAGAAGATAGAAGACAGGACTTAAATACACAGAGTTAACAAGACACGAGACGAAAACAATATGGTACAGGTGGTCTAGGCAATGAAAAAGTGGAGACAACATAACAATAAGGAGTCTGTGGTGACTCTGGTGGTCAGAATAGAGAAACCCATGAAAAACATGACAAAAGAACAAAATATATGTTAGATAACCAAATGTAATCACTGCAAAATCCACACAGACAGTGCTGAAAAAAGTGTTCATGTCTATGTTGACCAAACGTATTCCGTCAACTTTCTATTTAGTAGAAAAGAAAACAAGGCTTGGAGCTAAATGAGTGTAACATGATATAAAGCAGACCTATTTTATGTATAACAAAGTCTCACCTGCGTATGTAGTTTTTCAATCTGCTTCTCATTGACATTGGCATGCTGGTACACCCGACTCTTGTAGCGAAACTGAAAAACAAAAGCAGGGAATGAGCAGTAAGATACAAATATTAAAGCATTAACTTCCACAGATTGGGTAAAAAGTAATACATATTCAGCTGTGTGTGTTACTGTGAAGCATGTGTAATGGAAGTGTTCGACCTTAAATCTTTTAAGCCAATAAGTAATTACAAGCTTGTGTGCTTTTTAAATAACAAATAACAGCCAGAAAGGACAAAGCAAATAGGGCATATTCAATCAACAGAGTGGCATAGCATCACAACCACTGTGGTGTCTGTCACATCACCTCCCTCTGTAAAAAATCAAAAGTTGGAAGTCCTGACACCTTTCAGGACGCTAGAATAATGTAAAACAGAACATGATTATATTATATGTGTGAATACAAACTAACGTAGATAGTTTTTATAACAAACAAATATAAATAATAAATGAATCAATAGATGAATAAATTAATCAATAAACGACCCTTTGTTCATGGAGGTCTTGGAGGCAATGGCGCCTCTTCTAGCAATAGAGAGCATCTGCACATGCATCATTGGCTCCCTTTATGTGTGTTATAGCCAGATAATACTACTAGCGGACTAGACTCCATAATAGCAACCTTCTGTTCTTGGCCTTCATCTTCTGCAGGAATATCAGAGGGTTGTGATCGATGTACATCAGCATGGGTTCTTTGGATGAGGATAGGTATACCTTGAAGTGCTGTATGGCTAGCATCAGCATGAGTGCATTCTTTTCGATGGTGGAATAGTTTTTCTGGTGGGTATTGAATTTCTTCTAGAAAAAGCAGACTGGATGCTTTAGGCCTTACTTGTCTAGCTGCAGCAGGATGGTGGTGCCTCTGCCCACGCTGCTGGCGTCTATAGCCAAGCGGAAAGATTTAGCAAAATCCAGGGCCTCAAGAATGTTTCGCGGGATCTCAAAGAAGGCACTTGAATGCCAGCAAAGAAATCCCAACACTCAGCCTGATCAAATGATCACCAGCTAAGGTGGTAGTTTCCTCCAGTTTGGTATTGGGGCTGCCGTTCAATACCAAGGCTTCATCTCTTCTTTGGTGGTACCTTTTTTAGCATGTTGATGTGACATAATCAAGAGGTCTTGCATCAGTCAGGTGTCTTTAAGATATTGTTGATGTCATTAATTTGCATGATGACCTCATAGGATCATGTTATTTCACCTATAAGGGACTTCCAGGGATAGGTAGCAGTGGAGCAATCTTAGGGGTTGAAGGAACATTGCTCACTCTGGCAATCGAATAGCTGTTTCATCTTCTGCTGAGCGAGTTTGCATGTTCTCCCTGTGCTTGTGGGTACTCCGGTTTCCTCTCACAGTCCAAAAACATGCACAGTAGGTTAATTGGCTGTTCCAAATCGCTCCTAGGTGTGAGTGTGAATTGATCCTTTGATCTCCTTTGTAGACCAAACAGTGTGAAGAACTTAATCAGGTCTTTTGCAAAGTTACAGGTTTGGAAACTAACTTATAATGGTTATTAAGTACTGATTACCGGACTTGGTTTTGGGTAATGAGTCCAATACAGTTGATGATGGCCTGATTAAATGGCTCTTCAAAGGCTGGTATGGGCCTCAGAGGTGTGGCAGAAATCTTCTGGTTCGGTTTCCTGATCATCTGGCATGTGTGGTAGGTCCTGTTGTAAGTCTTGTTTACGTCCAGGGAGCCTCCGAGAGGGTGCCAATTGCAATATGAAGTTGGAATCAATCTGGTAAAAAGTGTCAAAGTCTTCAGAAGCTGGGACAGCTGGAGTTTTCCACTTTCTCATTAAAACTCCATGCCTTAAAAAAACAACAACAACTGGGGCTTCTGGGAGGGCACGTCAAAGAGAGGTTTTAAATTGGGATCATCTTTCTATTCCTGATTAGTTTATCTATTGGCAAAGACATACCTGTTTCACATGTAGGTGACATCTTGTGGCCCTTATCCTGGTATTCATTGGAGTCTGCAAATATCTGTGGTAAATGTATAATGTCATCTTCAGAATCGTCTCTCTGCGACTCGACCATTCTCTTGGCCAGGGAGAGAAGGAAGCACTTCCTGCTTATCTTCTCTAATTCTCTCATTCTTTGATGATGGCATTTGTTTATGGGCCTCAGGCCCAACATCGGCCCTCTAGTAACATTTGACACCTGCCAAATTATTTCACAAGAGAAGTGAGATGCCCTCTACTCCTATATGTTGCATGATGACAACCGCCATGTGACCTGACCTAAATCTGACTTCAAGTCAGTGTTGTGTTAGGGAGTTTTGGCGCAGCTACCCTCAAACATTTGCAACATTGAAAACTCACTGATGACTGAGCTTGAGTCCAGAGGTAGCACACCCTCTAGTAACATGGAATGAATGTCCCAGTGTCAGTAAGATCCTAATAAACACAGAGCTTATTTTGAAAAATGACTATTTTTGACATTGCCACAGAAGCACTTAAAGCCCTTCTTCCGTTTCAAACCACGTATCTTTGTGAGGTGGGGTTTTCTGTGGTGATGGCCACTGAAACAAGACGAGGTTGTAGACACTAACTGGTCAGTAAAAACATTTTCATACGTAAAACTGGTCAATGATGCAAAAAAGATTGGGGACCACTGGCATACAGGTCCTGATCTGATCTGGCTCCTCTCAGGTTTCTTTTCTTGGGTGTTGGGCTTTCTGTAATTGCTGGGGAACTCAGATGTTTGGCTTGAAATAGGCTTTGGCTTTTTGTCATCATCAGCTGTCTGGACGAAGAGCTTCTTTTTCCTTAGGATGTAGCCGTCGACAAGTACGGCAGCATCTCTAAGCATATTGATGTTGCGCTGGCCCAGGTGTGCTTCAAGGTGGTCACAATATATAATTATTTGTGTCAAACACACTTTCGCAAAACTTTACAATGAAACAAATTTGTAATCATTTTTAATTAAATACATTTTAAAGGTGTGAGGTGTGAGTGGCAGTGGTGGCCTGGTGGTAAAGGGTGCTGGATCGCTGATCCTAAGGTTGGCGGTTTGATTCCCACTCTCTACAAGGTTGTCACTGTCCCCCCCAGTGCAGCTAACTGGGATATCAAAGGCTGGCCATGTCTCTCGATGTCTATGGTGAGAGGAATGTAAAAGAACCATTGCTGACTTTCCTAAAGAGTATCTGCATAGCCGTCAGCTTGTTTCTGGCCCGTGCTAAAGGGTTGTGTCAGGATGGGCATCCGGTGTAAAAACCTATGCCAAATCAAACATGCGAATCAGATGATTCACTGTGGTGACCTCTGGAAAAAAGGGACAAAGCAAAAGGAAAAAGAAGAATTTTAAAGGTGTGAGTTTTGAGACAATATCCAGAAATGGGCATAACCATATTCATTAGTTTCGGCTTTACTTCTTAGGAAAATGTTTTTGACATCACTTAATGTGTGCCAGTTTATCTTTGTTAAGCTTATGTTTTCACCAGATTACCCATTTAAAGCCAAAAGGGCTCAGCAAAGGCAAATAAAAACAAATATGAGTGGAAGTTAAGGTGTGTACTCAGAGGAAACCCACGAAAGCATGTGGATTCATTTTCTAAACCACTTAATTCTAACTAGGGTGCTGGGGACTGGTCGGCGTTCATCTCAGCCAACTCTGGACAAGGGCAGAGTACACCCTGGACAGCTTGCTAGACCATTTCATGCTGACTCTTTACGAAAGTCAAAAATGGTTCTTTTACATATCTCTCACCACAGATATGGCCTGCCTTTGATAACTCAGTTAGCTGCACTGGGAATACAGCAGTGACAACAGTATCAATCAGTAATCTAGCAACATACCACTGGGTCACCACTGCCCTGTGGAGAATATGCAAACTCCAGAGAAAACCGATCTAGCCCAAGAATTGGACCCTGTTCTTCTTGCTGTGAGGCAGACGTGCCAACCACTGTGTCACCGTCCTACCCAGATGATGAGTTTTATATATATTATTTCTAAAGAAAAATTCCTACCTAAATATCTCTAACAAAGAGGTTGTTTATATGATTTGCACTAATTAACTAAGTCCTAAGTAAGTATAAAATTATGTATTCTCTCTTGTTTTTTCAGGAAATTACCTCAAGGGTGGGCACATCCTTAGTGGTGGGGAATGAGTGATCACACAGAAGCTTCTCCTCCTCCAAGAAGGTGCTCTCTCTGCCCTCTACAGCCGGCTGAAAAAGGCCATAGTTCAACACGTCTCTAAGGCTTTGCGTTAGTGTGCAGAGGATCTGCTGCTTGGCTGCCCAGACTGTACAGTCAATCTTGAACCTCATGGATCTCTGCCAGATGGATACCAACATACACAAAAAAATAGCTTTATGAGGTTTAAGTTTCGTACACATGGACTGGGGGAACAGCATGGCCGATCTTTTCTATACCGGGGCATTTGACTGTGAATTAAACAGGTTGATCTTTCATATGAATCACTGTTTATAATATGCAATGTAGAACAGATAATTACAGACTATATTACTGCATTTTAGACAGCTTTAGGCAGACTTGCAATCTTGTCCATTGCGGAAGATATTCACGACCTTCTTTTTCTGAAAAAGGGTTTCTATTGTCAATTGTGGGGAAAAAACATATGCAAAGCTATATACATATGCATATACATATGCACTAATCAGCCATAACATTAAAACCATCTTACTGGTCTATGGCTAAGCAGCCCTTTCCACAGCAATCTGCAATGCACTGTGTTTTAAATTCTTGCCAAAATTAACGGGTCTTTTGGGGTGTTCGCGGAATGCAGTGGAAAGTACCTACCAGTGGTGGTCCAAGTGAACTGGCAAGCGTGACATACCTGATGCTTATTGATGCGCATATGAAATGAAGGCTAGTACATTTGGTGTAATCTCGCAGAAGAACTACTGTACAGCACAATCTGCTGAAACTGTTAATGCTGCATATGATAGAAAGGAGACAAAACACACAGTAATTTGCGATTTGTTGTGTATGGGGCTACATGACTGCAGTCCAATCAGATGGTGTTAATGTTATGGCTGATCACTGTATATATTTTAATTCTCTATTATATTGGGAAATGATTCCCAGCAAAGCAGTACCATACAGCATTCATGTTGTGATTGCTGTATTTATTGCCTCGAGCTTATCTTTTTTTTCTTGTTGTATTTGTAAAACTTTTTTAGTGATGCTATCTATATATGACGAAAGAGAGAGAGAGAGCGAGAGAGAGAGAGAGAGAGAGAGAGAGAGAACTTGACAGATTGAGTTAGGAACAAAATGCTGACAACAAACCTTATTGTTGTAGTTTTAGGAAATACTTTGCAAGGAGAAGGCAAGAAAAAAACATGCTATCCTAGATAAAAGCTGTTTTCTGGAGGTTATTTAATGATGCAGGGCACTATCTGTGTAACAATATTGAAATGCTGCAAATCAATATAATAGGTCGAAACCGGTTAAATGAGCCTGATCTCATAAATGACAAAAAAACCTTTAGAAAACATATATTCACAGGAAAAGGGTGACAAACTGTGAGGAAATGCATTTTTATACACAGCCAACTTGCATTATTCAACACTGCAGAAGAATATACAGTGAATAAATAGACGTTAATGGGGCTGCAATTACGAGAAAGTCTTCTGGCCGCGAAGGCAGGCTTCAGGGATTGCAGCTTTATTTCTGAATTTGCATCCATAAATATTTATCCTTTCTGAGTTTGCATGAAAAAAGAACAGGTGGGTTTCAGAATTCACTTCAAGGCTTTTACCAAATTCATTTACTAAATCCATTGGTTCCGTGTTGAAATTTGGGTGTAAAAACCTTCCTAACACAATTATCAGTATAAGAACTGGTATAATAATAATAAATCCATTGTTTTATAAGCACTTAGTTTTGCATATTTGCATTATAATATTTAGCTACCCACCATTACTCATTAGGGAAGTGCATGCATTTGATTAGGGAAACTGAAGAGTTTTATGATGACTTTAGCAGTTCAAAAAAAACAATATGCTGTAGAGATACATGTGTCATATGTCTTGTTGTGTGTTTCAAGTGACAGTCATTAATAAATATGTTCAACATGGGAAAGAGGGCATATAATTCCCTTACCTAAATTATTTAAAGGCTTGTTGCTAGCCAACTGAGCAATACAAACAGAGCCTCGTCTAGCTTATGACTTCGCTAACTAGCAGCTAGCTAGACGTTCATCATGCTAAAAAAATCATAAGGAACTATGTTCACTTATTCCTTGCTGATGCGTCTCGGTAGCTTATAGTCTTTTACAAAATTAGTTTTTATTGATTGGAAAAAGACTGTAATGCATTTATTTACACGTTTTGGTGGTCCATAATGGTAAGCGTCTGGTGACCTGGTCAGAGTGTACCTTGCCTTTTATGCAAAGTGACCTTGGAATTGCTTCCAGCTTCCTCCAAAAACCTGTGAATAAGCAGCGTGCATGATGGATTCATGGTTCCCAGTAACATTCGTAATTATTATTGAGCTCTGGGGTTCAGATTCAATAGTTGGATTTAATGGTATCATTTATTCACTGCCCTTTATGCCTACTGGGATGTGAGGAAACAACAATGGACTTTCTTTCAGTTTAATTATTTCATTATGTTTACATTTGTTTTGCACATTTGTATGTTTATTAATAAAATTAAATACTATACATTAAAACACATCTCAGGCTTGATGAACGACTGAAGAATCCCAGAGATGTAATGGGACAAGTTAAAGATACTCATGGATTCTGAAGTGAATAACTGCAACCATAATTGGAACCACCAATTTACCAAATTTGCATGACTTTGGACTATAACAACTGGATGAAACTGGAGTAAACACATGCAAGCACAGTGAGAATATGTAAACTCAAAACAAAAACTCCCTCCTCAAACCCAGGACCTTCCTAGTGTGGTAGATGTGCTGGCTACTACACCACTGTGCGAATATAATAACAGTGCAAATAAAATTGAAAACCCTTTCTCATTTAAACAAAATAAAGTGGTCAGGTCTTTGTGACCTCTGAAAAAAGGGGAAAGCAGAAAGGAAAAGAAGAAGAAGAAGAAGAAGAAAGTGGTCAGGTCTACCTGTTTATAACTTTTATAATACATCCAGTGGGTGGCAAGTTGGTGTGGTGCAGTCATAAATTATTAGCTGTAACGCCCCCTGTAGGAAGAAAAAAATATATATTTCATGCACCCCCCTTTTCCCCGCACATGACTATAAATAGTATTATTTGTCTATTAAATTATTAGTACACCTCTTCATAACATTGTATTTTTATTAACTGCGAAAAACCTCTGCAGCATAGCATGACAATGAGAATGCACTGCCCAGTACTGTAGTGGATGTGCAATTACATGTAATTCTAGTTCAGTATGGCAAAAAAGCACATGCGTTCTCAGGGTCATACAGGCCCACTTTGCACCACACCGCACCCCCCATAGGGGACCCCACTATTTGAGAAGCACTGGTGTTGTGGGCAGCACATTCACCTTATAACAAGATAGTCCTAGGCTTGAGTAACTGCTTGGGCATTTTTGTGTGGCATTTGAATGTTTTCCCTATACTTGTGTGGGTTTCTCTGGTTGCCCACAGTCCAAAGACATGTACATTATGCTACTTGACTGTTTCAAATTGAGCCAAGGTGTGCGTGTAAATGGCTGTGTGTGTGTGTGTGTGTGTGTGTGTGTGTGTGTGTGTGTTGCCCTGGGATGGTCTGGTGAGCTGATCAGTGTACCTGCCATCGCCCAGTGACGGCTGTGATAGGCTCTAGTCTCCTCCGACCATATTATAATTAAGCAGTTCGGAAAAATTAGTGAGAAATGAGTGAATATATGCAGTAACAGAAATTTGTTCTGTGGATTTTTCAGAACAATGTGTTTCTAAATGGATAAACATGGATACAGTACAATGCGTTATTGTGTAACCACTTCAGGGTGGGATCAGTATCAGTAGATTATGCAAGACATAATGTTCAGTGAGTTAGTCATCATTATGAATTGAGCCCTCTTTGGGGATCAGGACCCCAATTACACTCCCCTGAAGGGATTTATTTTTAGTTAATTTCCTGCTGTACATGATCCCACTTATTACATGACTACTTAGAAAAGACTGATTTAAAGGTAATTATATTGAGTTAATGATGTTTATCATTTATCAGTATCAACACACCTGTTTCACATTTTGTTGAAGATTTCTACAGTAAATCTGGATCTCAGCATCATAAATACTGGAAGGGCAGTGGTGGCTTGGTGGTACGGTACTGGTTCAAGGCCCACTCTCAACGGGTTCTCACTGTCTCCCCCCCCGCCCCTCCTGAAGCTAACTGGGTTATCAAAGACTGGCTGTCTATGTCGTCACTATCTATGGTGAGAGGCATGTAAAACAAAAAACAGTGCTGACTTTTGATGAGAATAGCTACATAGCTGTCAGCGTGTTTCTGCCTGTATGGTACATCTGGGACAGCTCACCAGGCCATTGCAGACCCAACACTCATACAACCATTCATCCTCACACTCACACAGGCTGCATAAATTGACAAAGATTAAGACAAAAACAATTAAAATTAAGACCCCTCCCTGAATCGCCACCTTATCGTGGTGGAGGGGTTTGCGTGACCTAATGATCCTAGGACCTATGTTGTCGGGGGCATAATGCCCCTGGTATGGTCACCCAAGGCAAACAGGTCCTGGGTGAAGGTCCAGACGAAATGCGATTCAGAAAACCCCTATGACATCTAAGAGACATCAAAGGAAGCAGTCTCCCTTGCCCAGACACGGGTCACCGGGGTTCCCTCCTGGAGCCAGGCCCGGGGGAGGGGCTCGAAGGTGAGCGCCTGGTGGTCGGGCTTCTGCCTATGGAGCCTGGCTGGGCCTAGCCCGAAAATGAGACATGGGTCCGCTCTCCCATGGACCCACCACCTGTGGGAGGAGTTTTAGGGGTCGGGTGCAGTGTGAGTTGGGTGGCAGCCAGAGGCATGAGTTCTGTCAGACCGATCCTTGGCTACTTACTCTGACCCTCGGGACATGAAATGTCACCTCTCTGTCGAGGAAGGAGCCTGATCTGGTGCGTGAGGTGGAGAGATACTGACTAGATATAGTCCGGCTCACCGCAACGCATAGCTTGGGCTCTGGAACCATCCATCTCGAGAGAGGCTGGACCTTATTCTATTCTGGAGTTGCTCATGGGAAGAGGCGGCGAGCCGGTGTGGGTATTCTTGTTGCCCCCCGTCTCGGTGCTCAAATGTTGGGGTTCTCCCCGGTTGACAAAAGGGTAGCTTCCCTTCGTCTTCGGGTGGGGGGACAGGCCTTACTGTTATTTGTGCTTATGCACCAAATGACAGTTCAGAGTACCCACCCTTTTTGGAGTCTTTGGGGGGGGGGGGGGGTGTTGGAGAACGCTCCCTCGGGAGACCCACTCGTTGTCTTGGGAGACTTCAACGCCCATGTGGGCAACGATAGTGTGACCTGGAAGGGTGTGATCGGTAGGTACGGCCTCTCCAGTCTGAACCTGAATGGTGTTTCGTTGTTGTCTATCATGAACACCATGATCGAACATAAGTGTGCCCATAAGTACACTTGGCACCAGGACGCCCTAGGTCGCAAATCACTGATTGACTTTGTAGTCGTGTCATCGGACTTGCGACCATATGTTCTGGACACTCAGGTGAAGAGAGGAGCTGAGCTGTCTACCAATCATTACCTGTTGGTGAGTTGGCTTCGGTGGTGGGGGAGGCTGCCTTCCAGACCTGGCAGACCCAATCGTGTAATCAGGGTCTGCTGGGAACGTTTGGCGGAGTCCCCTGTCCGAGAGGCAGAGTTACAACCATGTCCCGGATCAGGCAGGGGACATGGAATCCGAATGGGCCATGTTTCGTGCCTCCATTGCTGAGGCGGCAGCCCATAGCTGTGGCCGTAAGGTTGTCGGTGCTTGTCGTGGCAGTAATCCCCGAACCCGGTGGTGGATACCTGCAGTGAAGGGGGCCATCCAGCTGAAGAAAGAGGCCTATCAGGTTTTATTAGCCTGTGGAACTCCTGAGGCAGAAAACAGGTACCAGCAGGCCAAACGTGCTGCAGCCGAGGCTGTCACAGATGCAAAATCTCGGGCGTGGGAGGAGTTCGATGAGGGCCTGGAGAGTGATTATCGGTTGGCCTCAAAAAAGGTTCTGGACCGCCATCTTACGCCTCAGGAGGGGGAGGCAGTTCTCCCCAAACACTGTTTACAGTGGAGGTGGGGAGCTGCTTTCCTCGACTGGGGATGTCGTCGAGAGGTGGAGGGAATACTTTGAGGACCTCCTCAATCCGACCAACACGCCCTCCGTGAAAGAGGAAGACCCTGGGTGTTTGGGTAGGGGTCTGCCCATCACTGGAGTGGAGGTCACTGAGGTTGTCAAAAAGCTCCTCGGTGGTCGAGCTCCGGGGTTGGACGAGATCCACCCAGAATATCCCAGGGCCCTGGATGCTGTAGGACTGTCTTGGTTGACACGTTTCTGCAACATCGTGTGGTCATCGGGGGCTGTACCTCTGGATTGGCAAACTGGGGTGGTGGTCCCGATTTTTAAGAAAGGGAACCGGAGGGTGTGTTCCAATTATCGGGGAACTACACTCCTCAGCCTACCTGGGAAAGTCTATGCAGGGGTACTAGAGAGGAGGATCCAACCAATAGTCGAATCTCGGATTCAGGAGGAACAATGTGGTTTTCGTCCTGCCGTAGCACTCTTCACCAACTCTATATGCTTCACAGGATTCTGGAGGGGGCATGGGAGTTTGCCCAATTTGTTCACATGTGCTTTGTGGATTTGGAGAAGGCTATCGACCCTGTTCCTTGAACGATCTTTTGGGGCGTGCTCCGAGAGTACGGCATTCTGGACCCATTGCTACAAGCCATTCGGTCGCTGTATCACTGGAGCCAGAGTTTGGTCCGTATTGGCAATAACAGGTCAAATTCATTTCCGGTGGGAGTTGGAGTCTGCCAAGGCTGTCCTTTGTCACCGATTCTGTTCATAATTTTTATGCACAGAATTTCTAGGCGCAGTCGAGGCGTTGAGGGTTCTGATTTGGTGGCCATCGGATCTTGTCTCTGCTTTTTGCGGATGATGTTGTCCTTTCGGCTTCATCAAGTCAGGACCTCCAGCTCTCATTGGAGCGATTCGCAGCCGAGTGCGAAGCAGCCAGGATGAGGATCAGTACCTCCAAGTCTGAGGCCATGATTCTCAGTCGAACAAGGGTGGAATGTACCCTCCGGGTCGGGAATGAGGTCCTGCCCCAAGTGGAGGAGTTTAAGTATCTTGGGGTCTTGTTCATGAGTGAGGGAAGGATGGAGTGAGAGATCGACAGATGGATCGCTGCAGCCTCTGCTGTTAAGCGGAGCCTGTACCGGTCCGTCGTGGTGAAGAAGGAGCTATGGTCACGAGCTTTAGGTAGTGACCGAAAGAACAAGATCACGGATACAAGCAGCTGAAATGAGCTTCCTTCACCGTGTGGGGGGGTTCTCCCCTAGTGATAAGGTAAGAAGCTCTACCATCCGTGGAGAGCTAGGAGTAGATCCGCTGCTCCTCCCCATTGAAAGGGGCCAGCTGAGGTGGCTCGGGCATCTGGTCAGGATGCCTCCCAGACGCATGTCCAACCGGGAAGAGACCCCGGGGTCGACCTAGAACATGCTGGAGGGACTATTTTCTCTCGGCTTGTCTGGGACCACCTCGGTGAGAGTTGGAGGAGGTGGCTGGGGAGAGGGACGTCTGGACCTCTTTGCTTAGGTTGCTACCCCCGTGACCCGACCCTGGACTTAGCGGAAGATGATGATGATGATGATGATGATGAAGACCAAAACAAGCTCTTAATGTTGATTCTGTTTGCTGCAGTATGAAAGTAAAAAACTCTGAAACAACACTTTGATCTCATCAATCAGACTTTATACAGGCTTATTGAATAATGTATACAGGGAACAAGGCTTAATATTTCCATCTGCAGACTTGTTCTTCACTCTTGGAGTGAATACTTTACACATCTAAAGCAAGTAAAAGCTTCCATGTATTTTACTCCGTATAAGTCTATCTTTGATTTCGATATACTAGTACTTTATTAATCAGACAAGGGAAATTATTTCCTCTGCGCTTAACCCATCCAAAGTGAGCACACCCACACACACACACACACACACACACACACACACACACACTCACACACTTAGCAGTGAACTGCCACATGCATTGGGAGTACCCAGAGAGCAGTTGGGAGTTAGATGCCTTGCTCAAGGTCACTTCAGCCATTTATGTGGAGGAAGGGAAAGTGCTGCTCACACCCCCACCACCACATATTTTTCCTGCTGGTTCAGGAATTGAACCAGCAACCTTTCAGATCCAGAGCCGCTTCTTTAACTTTTAGGCTATGGCTGTCCCAATGTAGTAGTAATATGTCAATTTCAAAAGAGTCATCACTAAGATTGCTCTTTTGGATTACCATTGAAAATAGCCAAAGTTTGATATATATATATATTAGTGTCAGAGATGTGTTAGACTTTCAGGTGTTTATCTAAGGGTATTCCCTGCATTACTACTTGCTTAAAAAACTTTTTTAAAGTCTTTTAGATATTGATATGAAGATCTACCAACAGCGTAAACAATTTATGTAAATATTTTAGACTGCAATGAAGACGGATAAATTGAAAGCAGAGTAAAACAATTTAAAACTTAATTTTAACCACAGTTATAAAAAAGACCCATGGATCATGGAGGAGGCATAGGACATCACCCAATCTCTCCACATGTGTTTTGTGGATTTACAACAGGTCGAATCAGTTTCCGGTGAGGGTTGGTCTGCCAAGGCTGTCCATTGTCACCAACTCTGTTCATAATTTTAATGGACAGAATTTCTAAGCGCATCCAAGGTGTTGAGGGGTTCTAGTTTGGTGGTCATCAAACCTTGTCTCTGCTTTTTGCAGATGTCCTTTTGGCTTCATCAATCCAGGACCTCCAGCTCTAATTGAAGCGATTCACAGCTGAATGCGGGTTGGGATGGAATAAGCACCTCCCCCATCCAAAGCCATGGTTCCCGCCAGAAAAGGTTGGAATGCATCCTCCGGGGTCTGGAAGGTGGTCCTGTCCCAAGTGGAGGAGTTCAAGTATCTCTAGGTTTTGTTCACAAGTGAGGGAAGGATACAGCAGGAGATCGACAGGCGAATTGGTGCAGCCTCTGCTGTAAAGTCCGTCGGTGAACTCTCCCTTAGAGATATGGCAAGAAGCTTGGCCATCTGGGTGAAGCTCAGAGTAGAACCGCTGCTCCACTGTGTTGACAGGAATCAGTTGAGGCGACTCAGGCATATGTTTAGAATGCTCCCTGAACACCATGTAGTGTTTCGGGCATGTCCAACCAGGAAGAGAGCCCGAAGTTGACCCAGAACATGCTGGATGGGCTATGTCTCTTGGCTGGACTGAGAACACATTGTTGTCCCCCTTTATGAGCTGGAGGAAGTAAGTGGCTGGGGAGAGGGATGTCTCTACCTAGGTGGCTGACCCTGCGACCTGATCCCAGATGAAGCAGAAGAAGATGATGCCTTCTACCCAAAGGCTTTATATAAATTTGAGTTGAAAATAAACTTTAAGTAATACCTGGATGACAATTAAGGAAGGAACTTAAGGAAAAAAAAAACATCATCCCTTCACATTTCTTTACTTTGAACAGCACAATTTTGTGAAATGCACCTACAGAGTTCTTTGCTTTATGATGATGAATGGTAAAGTGAGATTGTCAGGTTGAAATGAGTACAGTACTTCATCCTTGAATGAATATTGCTTTAATAGCTGTTTTTGGAGACCAATGGACTCCTACTGTGCTTTTAGGAATGAGTTAGTGTACATCCAGTTATTATTCTCCCAGAGGCCCAAAGCTTTTTCAGTCTGTGCCCTCATCAGGAAGCTGCTACAGAACCAGAAGGCAATTTACAATAATAATATAATGCAGGCCAAAACATATATCCCCAAAACCTAGGGAAAATAGGAGCACCGAGCTCACTGCTTGGGTGTGTGTGTGTGTGTGTGTGTGTGTGTGTGTGTGTGTGTGTGTGTGTGTGTGTGTGTGTGTGAGTACAAGCATACCTATATTTTAAATGTTTTAATAGGGACAAAACATATTCTCGATCCCAGTCAAGAAGGTGTGGATCAGTCACAGTGAAGGGGTATTGTTTCTGTGTCTGTCAGCCACAGTTAACCTAAGGCAACATTGCCTTTCAGCCACAGTGAAATTGTGGCTTCAGTGCCTGTCAGTCACAGTCAATGAGGTGTGGCTTCGGGGCTTATCAGTCACAGTAAAAGAGGTGAGGTCTAAATGCCTGTCGGCGACAGTGAAGCTCTGGTTTCAGTGACTGTCAGTAGCAGTCAAGGAACTGTGGTCTCTTTGCTTGTCAGTCACAGTGAAAGAGGTGGTCCCAGTGGATTTTGGTCCCAGTGAAGTAGGTGTGGCCCCAATGCCTGTGAGCCACAGTAAAAGAGATGTGGTTTCAATGTCTGTTGGTTGTATTGTATAATTATCTGTGTGTGTGTGTGTGTGTGTGTGTGTGTGTGTGTGTGTGTGTGTGTGTGTGTGTGTGCGCGCTCACAGATTGCTGCAGGTCAGGAATAACCACACAGATGAGTAAGGTGTCACCGCGGCTACTACTTGGTCGCTCAACACGCAGCCGCTCATCTTTCAAGCTGTCTGATTCCGAGCTGCCTGAGTCAGAGAAACTCTGAGCCATCTCCTCCTCACTGGACATAAGACTCCGTGGCATAGTTAGCACTGTATTGAGAGAGAGAACACACACACACACACACACACACACACACACACACACACACACACACACACACACACACACACACACGTATATATATATATATATATATATATATATATATATATAGTGAGGAAATTGGTATGAGGATGCTGAGGTTGGAACGACCAGGCAGAAGGCCTAGAGGAAGACCAAAGAGACGATTCATGGATGTCGTGAAGGACATGAAGGTAGCTGGTGTAAGAGAAGGAGATGCAAAGGATAGGGTGAGATGGAGGCAGATGATTCGCTGTGGTGATCCCTGAAGGGAAAAGCCGAAAGGAAAAGAAGAAAGAAGATATATATATATATATATATATATACTAGTCCTTCTAAAAAATTAGCATATTGTGATAAAGTTCATTATTTTCTGTAATGTTCTGATAAAAATTTAACTTTCATATAGTTTAGATTCATTGCACACCAACTGAAATATTTCAGGTCTTTTATTGTTTTAATACTGATGATTTTGGCATACAGCTCATGAAAACCCAAAATTCCTATCTCAAAAAATTAGCATATTTCATCCGACCAATTAACAAAAAGTGTTTTTAATACAAAAAAGGTCAACCTTCAAATAATTATGTTCAGTTATGCACTCAATACTTCGTTGGGAATCCTTTTGCAGAAATGACTGCTTCAATGCGGCATGGCATGGAGGCAATCAGCCTGTGGCACTGCTGAGGTGTTATGGAGGCCCAGGATGCTTCGATAGCAGCCTTAAGCTCATCCACAGTGTTGGGTCTGGTGTCTCTCAACTAGTTTTATCAGTACATTACAGAAAATAATGAACTTTATCACAATATACTAATTTTTTGAGAAGGACTAAAAAAAAATATATATATATATATATATATATATATATATATATATATATATATATATATATATATATATAGAGAGAGAGAGAGAGAGAGAGAGAGAGAGAGAGAGAGAGTCGGCCCTCTACTTCCGAAATTAATCCGTTCCAGAGCCTATTTGAACCCAGAGTTTTCGTAAGTAAAGGTGCATTTTACATGTAAAACACGTGATTCATTCCAAGGCTCCCAAGACTACCACATTAACATATTTATTAATTAAACCATTATTAAACATTTTTTATTAACGCACGCACACACACACACACACACACACACACACACACACACACACACACACACACACACACACACACACACACAAAACACTGTCTCTCTCTCTCTCTCTCTCTCTCTCTTTCTCTCTGTCTCACTCTCTCTCTCACACATACACACACAAAAAACTCTCTCTCTCTCTCTCTCTCTCTCTCTCTCTCTCTCTCTCGCTCTCTTTGAGTGCGCACCCTGCCTCACGGAGTTCTAACACGTGTAAAGGACAGAGTTACTGTTGTTTCGTGAGTTTTTTGAGTGTGCTCATTGCAACTTTATTTTTTGGCTAAGGCTTTTAACCTTGCCAACCATTTGTAAGATTATAAATCTGCTAAGAAGACATGGTCAACACACGCACACACGCATGCATGCACGCACACACGCACGTGTGATTACCGGTGAAAGTGATTCCCGATGCGAATGAAAAAAGAAGTGGGCTTGTGGCATGTGGTTCAGTGACATTGCAAAGGAATATGGCCAAACCCATCTACCATTGGTACGATATTGAAGCAGAAGGAGGCCTTAAATGGTATACTTTTATCATTTTTTAAAAGGTTAAGGGGGTAATATTGGGGCCTTGGAACGAATCAGGCCTTTTACATGTAAAATGCTTCTTAACTTACGAAAAAATCATGTTACGAAACCACTTCTGGAACGGATTAATTTTGTAAGGTGAGGTACCATTGTATATGTATTAATTCATGCATTCATTTTTTTGAATCACTTAATATGAATTAGGGTCATGTTGAGGTTGGCTCCCATCTCAGCCAACTCTGAGCAATGGCAGAGTACACCCTGGGTGGCTCACCAGGCCATCACAGGGATATATACTAGTGTGTGTGTGTGTGTGTGTGTGTGTGTGTGTGTGTGTGTGTGTGTGTGTGTGTGTGTGGACACACTGGACTCCAAAAAAGTTGGCACACTATACAAATTGTGAATGAATAAAAACTGAATGCAATGATGTTGAAGTGCCAAATTTCAATATTTTATTCTCAATAGAGCATAGATGACAGGGTCAAAAGTTTAAACTGAGAAAATATGTTGGGAAAAATATGTTGATTGTAAATTTCATGGCATCAACAAATCTCAAAAAAGTTGGGACAAGATCATTTTCACCACTGTAAGGCCTCTTCTTCTTACAACAGTCTACAAATGTCTGGGGATCAAGGAGATAAGTTTCTCAAGTGTAGAAATAAGAATGCTGTCCCATTTTTAATACAGGCCTCGAACTGTTCAACTGTCTTGGGAAAAATCTGGACTGCAGGCTGGCCATTTCAATACCTGGATCCTTTTCCTACGAAGCCATGATGTTGTAATTAATGCTGCATATGGTCTGTCATTACCATGTTAAAAAATGCAAGGTCTTCTCTGAAAGAGACGACGAACGTCTGGATGGAAGCATATGTTGTTCTAGAACCTGAATATTCCTTTCTGCATTGACGGTGCCTTTCCAGATGTGCAAGCTGCCCATGCCACATGCACTCATGCAACCCCATACCATCACAGATGCAGACTTCTGAACTGAGCGCTGATAACAACTTGGCTTGTCCTTGTCCTGTTTAGTTCGGATGACATGGTGTCCCAGTCTTCCATAAAGAACTTCGAATTGTGATTCATCTGACCACAGAACAGTTTTCCACTTTGCCACATTCCATTTTAAGTTACCTCTGGCCCAAAGAAAGTGCCTGCGCTTCTGGGTCCTGTTTAGAAATGGCTTATTCTTTGTACGGTAGCGTTTTAGCTGGTAACGGCGGATGGCACGGTGGATTGTGTTCCCTGACAATGGTTTCTGGAAGTATTGCTGAGCCCATTCTGTGATTTCCCTTACAGTAGCATTCCTGTTTGTGGTGCAGTGCTGTTTAAGGGCCCGAAGATCATGGGCATCCAGTATGATTTTTCAAACTTGACCCTTACGCACAGAAATTGTTCCAAATTCTCTCAATCTTTGGATGATGATAACAGTCCAGTGATCAGGAGCAGTGGTGGCCTGATGGTATAGGGCACTGGATTGCTGATCCTAAGGTTGGGAGTCCCCCCCCAGTGTAGCTAACTGAGTTATCAAAGACTGTCCGTATCTCTCATAGTCTATGGTGTGAGGCATGTAAAAGAACCATTGCTGACTTTCGACAAGAGTAGGCTGCAAAGCCGTCGGCATGTTTTGGCTCTGCAATGGCCTGGTGAACTGTCCAGGGTGTACTCTGCCTTCGCCCGGAGTCGAGTGGGATGGGCGTCAACCTCCCCGTGACCTTAATTAAAATTAAGTGGTTACAGAAAATGAATGAATGAGTGTGAATCGAACAAACAGTCAACTCATTCAACTCAGTCTTGTCAAATATGACAGATAACCTGATTGGCACTATTCGAGTTTCACTTATATACTCAGCTTGTTGCAAATAGATTCAAACATTTCTGCATATTTCAGATGGATTTTAGTTAAACGACTGTACTGTATGCTTAAATGTTTATGCTGATATCTTAGAGCTATGTCACACACTCACATATTTGAGAGTTGGTGTGATAAAATTATTTTATTTTTTCCTCGCAGCTCGGCCTGCTCAGGTTTTCTTGTTAGCAGAGCAGAAAACTCGAAGGAGGCATTTTATTTGCCCATCAGTTATTTCATCTGACAGTTTAAGACACACCCCCATTGTTTTCAGGCATCCTAGGCCAAACATTGGATGTGCATGTGTTCTAAAGACTTGTTTTTAAAAGAAGCACGGGAATGATGGGCTGCAGTTGTTTTGGATGGTGAGTTACACAACAGCCAGCTTCAGCTAACTTCCACTAAAAATCGCTGACTTTATTTCCAGACTTTCTCAACTATTCTTTTTATGACATCGATTCCTGGAAATCTTAATAAGCTTACTCAGCACTCACAGGCCTCGTATACAATACAGCTGACTTTCCCAAAGGTAGAAAAGACAAACTGAATTTCAGAAGAGTTATTATCTAAGAAGCTTTAATGAAGGCACATTGTGTGTAATGTTTTTGTAAGGATAGAAAAGATAAATGAGGAAAGGCAGATAAAAAAAGATCGAGTAGGGTTGAAGGAATGAACTGGAGAGGTTGTACCACACCCTTATAATAGAACGCAATGTTTCAATAACTAGCACTAGGAAGTGTAAATGTGTGATTTTTCAATACACATACAGAATCAGGATCCACCATAATCTGGTTTCTTCAAATTAAAACATAACATGAAATTACCATCATTGTGAATGACTCATTTGCACTCTCACAGTATTCAACTTAAATGAGTGTTTCATCCCGTTCAAGGTAATCATGGATTTATAGCTTATACCAGAACCAGGGTGCGAGACCGGAATACGACATTCCATCAATCCATTTTAACACAATACTATTCATGGTTTTGTGTAACTAATGCACTTAAAAACATATTTTTTGGAAGGACACTAAGAGGAAACCCAAATTACCTTGGGGAAAAAATATATGTAGGTGCTCCAAGTAGACAACAGTTTAATCCTAGAATTGAACTGGGACAGTGACCACTAAAACTACTAATAAAGCATTACTTTAATAAACAAAATTTTATTTTTTAAATTACATACATTTGTACAGAAAAATAATCAGATTTTTGGAAGTGCAAATATCATGATAATAGGTTTCACACATGCTCCCTTGACAGTGTGCTTTACCCTGCAGTATGACAGCTACTTCAAGGGAGGTTTTAGTGGAATTAGATTTCCCAGCATGCTAAACAAAACCTGTGTATGCGTAGTCGAGCACAGCACAGCTGCAGCAAACTAAGGAACTGATTAACTCGTATATTTAAGGGCACTGTTTTTGTTTTCTCATAGCTAGGCATTGTTTCATGTCACAATGTATTCATTCAATGAAAAATCATTGGCTCAGAATCAGTAACTTCTATTGGCCAAATTTACGAGCAGAAAATCATCAATAAAGTGCAGAAAATTGTAAATTACTGTTCTCACTTTCTCTATTTTGCTTTTGAATTTCTTCCATCAGGATGCCATCTGCATATGCCGATAGCCAGAACAAACAGGTTCCGTCATTCTTTTGTACCAGCTTCTATTCGTTGTATTAATGATAGTTAATCATTCTTATTACTTGTCTGCCATCTTAGTATTTTTTTAGTGGATATTGTCTGTGTGTTTTTTCATGCAAGTTAAGTACAGTCGGCCCTCTACTTACGAAAATCTCTGAATACGAAAAATCCAGGTTACTAAAAACAATTTCCTAAATTTTCGTCCTCTGTATATGAAACAACTTCTTACGAAAAGCGCCAAACGCGTCATTGAAAAATTCAAACGCGACATTCAAAAATGAAAACGCGCCATTCAAACATTCAAACAATGCATGAGTTGCTCTTTCATTGGCTATTTTCCAACATCCCATCCCGCTGGCCTCCCATTGGCATCCAATTGGCCAGGAGGGAGCTGAATCTCCAGAGTACTGCACCCATAAAGCTTGTTTGTCACAAGCGTAAAGGAGAGCTGTACTGTTGGTTCATGAGTTTCGAAAGTGCTCATTGCAGCCTATTTTTCATTTTTTAAGTTGTTTAATTCAGTAAATGTTGAATAAATGTGGCATGCTCTGCTGAATGTGGGCAAAACACAGCTCATCCGGACGTCCGATCCCTCAAGCAAACAGGTGAATGTTGAATACTAAACAAGTGTTCAAAGCGCACTTGCCTGCCTGACAGATCGGAAGTCCGGACAAGCCGTGTTCCGCCCCAAAAGCTCCGGTGTCGGCTGCGACACCTCCTACACTTCGGAGCACGTCAGAAATGTTTACTAATGCTTAATATCGTTTGGTTTGGTTAATAAAAAAATTGATTAATAAAAAATGTTTAATAATGGTTTAATTAATAAATATGTTCATAAAATGGTTTAATATGTTAATAAAATGTTTAAATGGTTTAATAAATAATTTCTTTTACTTTTAACACATATTTCATACAAAATTGGTGTACTTTTATCATTTTTAAAGGGTTTATGGGGTAGTCTTGGGAGCCTTGGAACGAATCACGCGTTTTACATGTAAAATGCGCCTCTACTTACAAAAACTCCAGGTTACGAAAAAGGCTCTGGAATGGCTTAATTTCATAAGTAGAGGGCCAACTGCATTAACGTTTAAACTTCTGCGAATGCATCCCAATCAGCTCCATAGAAAACTTTATCCAAATCCATGACAATAAGCAAAATTATATATACAGTATGGACTGATATTTGTTAGATAATATTGTCAAACTCTTTGCTTAAATGAGATACTTTTATCCAAATCTATAGTTTTTTGCCATTTTACTTAAACATTAATAGGTTTCCCCTGTCATGCAATTTTCATGTGAAAAGCACTCAGGAGAGGGAGTGAAGAACATGGCCTGGCTTGGACTTTATGAAAAGTGTCTTGAGTGAATTTTCTTTAAGAAACATACAGTAATCAGGAATACTGCAAATAATAAAACTTACTGTAACACTGAACCCCATTTATCAAACTAGATGTAAAGAGACGTATGAGTAAATCTTTTGTATGAGAATTTACAGAGCGAATCTGTTATTATTGAACACCCTGTGATTTCAGAAGGCACAAATCTTATCCTACTTTTACTCCTGAGTATGAACTATCTGTTATATAATGTATCATATGGCATGTGTCGCCAATCAGTAAACCCAGCGAAGAATAGATACTGTTGGTGTATTCTATCCAGGAATGGCATGATCTGTTTGGTTCACTATCTAAGGAAACAATATTATTCTGAGTTGAAATTCATTTAAATAGTGCTTGTTGCTTTCTGTTGTATGATGTACTGAACTGTAAATGAGTAGGCTCAGAACACGCTGTTAGCATCACAGGACATACCTCAGTCTGAGACGTACTGACCTCCCTAACCAGCCTTCGTCATGGTTATGCAAATAAAATTACAAAAATCTTGAATTAGTTTGTTTGTATGTAGTATATACTAAAACTCTTAAAGAGTGTTAAAAGAGATGCTGCTACTCAGCCCTTGTGTCTAGTTGCTTGTGCATTTGCTGCTCACCTGCATCCATCATAATTTAAAAGAAATATATGAAATAAACCATAAAAATCTCAGTTTAATGTGCTTTGTCTGCTTGTGTTCATGTAAAATATATACACCAATCTGTGTTCTGTGTCAGGGACTATTCAGCAACATTCATCTTGCCTGTGGTGCGTAATTGTTAATTAGCTACCAAGCTTGATCAGGTAAAAAAAAAAAAAAAAAAAAAAAAAAAATCACAGCACAAACCAATGGACTCATGACTAAGGAAAAATGGCAATTTTCTGAGGATAAAAGTTCTGGTCCTTTGTCTAAATGCATAAGAAACCCTTTCTATATTTCCCCACTTATCTACCATCACCACAAGTCTGTCTGGTCACAGAGTGATTTACTAACACCAGACAGGATCATTGAAACTCTTTATAAACAGGTAAGAAGGATGTTATCTTGGCTTTGGTGTAGTCCACAGCCATAAGAGTATAAAATAGGCCATGCTGGCATCCCTCTGTCCCCTGAGCACAGCTGTATCATTCATCAAGCCTGTCAGCTGCTCATCCCTCATCGACCTCTCTCCGGGAACAAAATGTCAGCAATTTAGCATTTTCACACCAAACCTTTTGGCAATTAGGAACTTCAGTATTAACAATGAAATGTGCAATTTTGTATAAAGAAGTCATCATTAATTCACATAAACACACACAGATACTACTCAAACATGGTTTCCTGTCTCACCGACACTGGTTATAAACCACATGGGGAGATGCTCATTATAAATGCTAGTGAAATTTAAATTTCAGTTTTATGGGACTAGTATTGCATGCATTATTAATGTATGATGATTTATAAATAGCCTGTAACATAATGGTATAATTGAAAGCATGTCCACCTCACAGCAAGAAGTGGCTGGGTTAGAATCCTGGGCCCAGCAAAGGCACTTTGTTGTTTGAACTGTGCTTGATGGGTTTCATCCAGGTACTCCTGTTTTCTCCCACAGTCCAAACACATGCATGTTAGGCTAATCAACTGTTTTAAAATGTTCCTGAGCGTAATTGTGAGTGTTTGTGTGTGTGTATGTTGGCCTTATGATGGACTGGCGAGCTGTTTATGGTGCAGCTTGCCATTGCCTGAAATTGGCTGAGATAAGCTTTAACCTCCCCGTGATCCAACTCATATAAAACGGTTTGGCAAATGAACGAATGATTGAAACTGAAACATGTGTATATGCCACTGAGTGAAACAAAGCTTGGCATGTGATTATAGCTAATGACAGGCAGTAACCAATGACACCAAAAGATAACCAGAAAATATTTAGCTTCTTTGAAATCATAAATATTGTTATAGATATGAATAGCTGTGTGAGACTATGCCAGAGTATAAAATAAAGAGGTTTTCCCTTTGGGCTGTTTAAGTTATTTCAGTAATATTATTTTATTAATTTTATTTTCAATCATTTATTCATTCATTTTCTGAACCACTTAATCCTAATTAAGGTTGTGGGCAGGCTGGTGCCCATCTCAGCCGACTCTGGGTGAGGGCGGAGTTCACCCTGGACAGCTCATCAGGCTATACGCAGGGCCAACACTCACATATCCAGTCATATTCACACACCCACGGGTGATGCGGAACAGCCAATTAACCTACTGCGCATGTTTTTGGACTTTGCGAGGAAACCGGAGTCCCGGAGGAAACCCACAGAAGCTCAGGGAGAACATGCAAACTCCACACAGAAACGCCCAAACTGGCAATCAAACCCAGAACCTTATTTCTGTGAGGTGAATGTGCTAACCACTATGACAACGTGCTGCTCTTAATTTTATTTATTTTGCTAGGCACCATTGCATCATGACGTGCTCTGTCACCCCCCCCCCCCACCCCGCCAAGGCAGTTTGCTTAGTCAGCTATCTCAACTGTCATCTGAGATAGGCTCCAACCTCCCTGTAACCTATGTATTAGAAAGCAGTACCTAATGAATGGAAGAAATACTTTCATTCATTTTGTACTGCTTTATAATACAAAGGGGAGGCTGGAATAGATCTTGAAGGCAAATCTACCATAGTAGAGCTTGAAGGCAAGTCTTCACCCAATGAGTCCTTAGTTATTTGGTAAAATGTTTCATGCATTTATCATTATTTTGCTTTCTTCTGCAGAGATATCCCTTTCTGCATTACCTTGAATTGTAATTGGTTCCATTTGTTTGCATAAGAAACTTGCAAGTGAAATACCAGATTCCAATGATGTGAATAAATGCAAAAATATAAGGTTAAGTGAGTGTATATTTGTCTAAATATGCAATTTATCAAATAAATTAATATTCATCACTTTCCTCAGTTGAGTAGTAGGAGCTGATAGTTCCATGCTTAGGACTTGAAACAACTCCTCAGCTCTGTGCATGAAAAATCTTCTATTTAAACTGTGCTGGATAAAAGTGTTTGCTATTGGGAGGCAGTATTTCATGCTCAACATGGAGGGGTTAGAACTGTGGGGAATTTCATCCTGCTTACATTTCTGCTCTGAAGGATTTCCAGGCCCTGTTTTCATCTTTGCATGGCTGCATGCTGCTGATTCTGAATGCAGCCGTGAGGGGGGGGCACAAACCAGTGTCTCTCCCTCACGCCGGTCCCAAGCCCGGATAAATGCAGAGGGTTGCGTCAGGAAGGGCATCCGGCGTAAAACAAATGCCAAATAAACTATGCGAATCACAAGAAAGAATGACATACCGGATCGGTCGAGGCCCGGGTTAACAACGACCGCCATCAGTGCCGCCAACCAACAGGGTGCTGATGGAAATTGGACTACTGTTGGTCGAAGACGTCGAAGAAGGAGAGGCGGGAGGCGTGTCCGTTGCCAGAGAGAGAAGAGGAAAGGCATGAGTCTAGGACTGAAAGTAGGGACTTTGAATATTGGAACTATGACAGGAAAAGGTAGAGAGCTGGCTGACATGATGCAGAGGAGGAAGGTGGACATACTGTGTGTTCAGGAGACCAGGTGGAAAGGTCGCAAGGCTAGAAGCATAGGAGCAGGGTTTAAGCTGTTTTATCACGGTGTGGATGGGAAGAGAAATGGAGTCGGAGTCATCTTGAAGGAGGAGTTTGCCAGGAATGTTCTAGAAGTGAAAAGAGTGTCAGACAGAGTGATGAGTCTCAAGTTAGAAATTAAAGGTGTGATGGTCAATGTTGTTAGTGCTTATGCCCCACAGACAGGATGTGAGCGAGAAGAGAAGGAGAGATTCTGGAGGGAGTTAGATGAAGTGATGCAGAGTACCCCCAGAGGTGAAAGAGTGGTCATTGGGGCAGACTTCAATGGACATGTTGGTGCAGGAAACAGAGGGGACGAGGAAGTGATGGGTAGGTTTGGTATCCAGGACAGGAACGCAGAAGGACAGATGTTGGTAGATTTTGCAAAAAGGATGGAAATGGCTGTGGTGAATACTTTCTTCCAGAAGAGAGAGGAGCATAGGGTGACTTATAAAAGCGGAGGTAGGAGCACACAGGTAGACTACATCTTGTGCAGGCGATGTAATTTAAAGGAAGTCAGTGACTGCAAAGTAGTAGCGGGTGAGAGTGTTGCCAAACAGCATAGGATGGTGGTGTGCAGGATGATGCTGATGGTGAGGAAGGTGAAGAAGGCAAAGGCAGAGCAGAAGACAAAGTGGTGGAAGTTGAAAAAGGAAGAGTGTCGGGTTGTCTTCAAGGAGGAGTTGAAACAGGCTTTGGGTGGTCAGGAAGTGCTTCCAGATGACTGGACAACTACAGCGAATGTGATCAGGGAGACAGGTAGGAGAATATTTGGTGTGTCATCTGGAAGGAAAGTAGATAAGGAGACTTGGTGGTGGAATGAGGAAGTGCAGGAGTGTGTACAAAGGAAGAGATTAGCTAAGAAGAAGTGGGACATTGAGAAAACCGAAGAGAGTAAACAGGAGTACAGGGAGACACAGCGTAAGGCAAAGGTAGCAGTGTCAAAGGCCAAACAGAGTGCGTTTGATGACTTGTATGCTCGGCTGGAAAGTAAGGAGGGAGAAAATGATTTATACAGGTTGGCACAGCAGAGAAATAGAGATGGGAAGGACGTGCAGCAAGTTAGATTGATAAAGGACAGAGAGGGAAATGTATTGACTGATGACAGAAGTGTGCTGGGAAGATGGAAAGAGTACTTTGAAGAGCTGATGAATGAGGAAAATGAGAGAGAAAAAGAGTAGAAGAGGTGACTGTTGAGGACCAGGAAGTAGCAAAGATTAGTAAGGGTGAAGTGAGGAGGGCATTGAAGAGGATGAAGAATGGAAAGGCAGTTGGTCCTGATGACATACCGGTGGAGGTATGGAAGTGTCTAGGAGAGGTAGCAGTAGATTTTCTGACAAGAACATTTAACAAGGTCTTAGAGAGTGAGAGGATGCCAGAGGAATGGAGGAGAAGTGTGCTGGTGCCCATTTTTAAGAACAAGGGAGACGTGCAGAGTTGTGGCAACTACAGAGGGATAAAGTTGATGAGCCATACGATGAAGTTATGGGAAAGAATAGTGGAAGCTAGACTAAGGGCAGAAGTCAGCATTTGTGAACAACAGTTTGGTTTCATGCCCAGAAAGAGCACCACAGATGCAGTGTTTGCCTTGAGGATGTTAATGGAGAAGTACAGAGAAGGTCAGACGGAGCTGCATTGTGCCTTTGTGGATCTGGAGAAAGCATATGACAGGGTGCCGAGAGAAGAACTGTGGTATTGCATGAGGAAGTCTGGAGTGGCAGAGAAGTATGTTAGAGTGGTGCAGGACATGTATGAGAGATGTAAGACAGTGGTGAGGTGTGCTGTCGGTGTGACAGAAGAGTTCAAGGTGGAGGTGGGACTGCATCAAGGGTCAGCTCTCAGCCCCTTCTTGTTCGCTATGGTGATGGACAGGCTGACAGACGAGGTTAGACAAGATTCCCCATGGACTATGATGTTTGCAGATGACATTGTAATCTGTAGTGAGAGCAGAGAACAAGTGCAGGAAAATCTAGAGAGGTGGAGGTATGCCCTGGAAAGGAGGGGAATGAAGATTAGCCTCAGTAAGACAGAGTACATGTGCATGAATGCCAAGGACCAAAGAGGAACGGTGAGATTACAGGGAGCAGAGATAAGAAAGGTGGAGGATTTTAAGTACTTAGGCTCAACAATCCAGAGCAATGGCGAGTGTGGAAAAGAGGTCAAGAAGCGTGTGCAGGCAGGTTGGAATGGTTGGAGAAAAGTGTCCGGTGTGATGTGTGATAGGAGGGTATCGGCAAAAATGAAAGGAAAAGTGTACAAAACGGTGTTGAGGCCAACGATGCTGTATGGGTTAGAAACAGTGGCCCTGGAGAAAAGACAGGAGGCAGAGTTGGAGGTAGCAGAGATGAAAATGTTGAGGTTCTCTTTGGGAGTAACGAGGATGGATAGGATTAGGAATGAGTACGTCAGAGGGACAGCACATGTAAGACGTTTTGGAGACAAAGTCAGAGAGGCTAGATTGAGATGGTTTGGACATGTACAGAGGAGGGATAGTGAGTATATTGGTAATAGGATGCTGAGGCTGGAACTACCAGGCAAAAGGCCTAGAGGAAGACCAAAGAGACGATTCATGGATGTGGTAAAGGAGGACATGAAGGTCGTTGGTGTAAGAGAAGAAGATGCAAAGGATAGGGTGAGATGGAGGCAGATGATTCGCTGTGGCGACCCCTGAAGGGAAAAGCCGAAAGGAAAAGAAGAAGAAGAAGAAGAAGAAGATGCTGATTCTGGATGTGAATGAATAAATGAATGACTGTATATTTTGAATATGTATAAATAGTTTTCACTCAAAATTGCTGATAGATAGCACAAATATACCAAAAACACTTAGATAATTAAATAAAATGACCAAAGTAAAATGACCAAAATAATAGTTATTGCAATAACAACAGTAAGAACAATGAAAGTAATCATCGTACAATATTAATACTGATAATGTAACCCATATAAATACATGTTTACTAATTTTATTGGTAAAAAAACCCCTAATTTCCAGCTCCCTGAAAGCACTATAGTTTTCCTAGTCCCCTTGAACGCATCATAAGCACATGCTGCATGCACCTAGCTAAGCACAGCAGAGCGTGCTGCAGAGCAGGACACACAGAGCACTTGACAAGCTACACAAGTGAGTCAAACGATCCAAAATGTGTTGAAGTGAACTTTTAACAAGTTTTAACTAAGTTTATGTACTTTTCAGAGCCTTGTATGTGTTTTGTTCTCTCTCAATCAAACCGGGTGGAGTGTGTTTGTTTTATTGGAAACTCCAGTGAGTCATTACAACATGAAGCTAGCTTAAAAACCTATGCTAACTTTACACATGGTGTCTTTTAAAACTGTGTGCACTATTTTTTGTCTCTAAAAAACTAAAACCAGTCGGAGTACACAACAAAAATTGTGCCGTGCACAAAATGAGCCTTACATTTTACTTTTCTAAATGCTTTTGTTGAAGCACTTTTGCTAATGCACTAAAGTAGTGCAGATAAGCACTTTTGTTTGTATTACATTCCATTCAGTGCCTTTCATGCACTTTTTTCATTTCATTTTTGTGTTATTTCATAGAAATAAGTTGTTAAAAACAATTAAGTTACAAACTTGAAATAATTTAATTTCATATGCCTTGAAAAAAGGGTTAAATAAATATTGTGGTTGTTTGTTATGCTACATAGCAATACATTTTGAATTAATGGAAGTAAAACCAGTGTTAAAACAGCAATGTAAAAGATTTTGAACATTTTATGAGATCTCATTTTATTTAGAAACTACCGTTAAGAAATATTTTATTCATTGTGTCTGTACTGCATGTGCAGACTGGTTTTTTAGTGGATCTGGATTTGATCTTGAAGCTGGTTTCGGACACGGATGGCGAGCTAAACCCAGTGAGAACTCTTTGCGAATCCAGAAGCAGTGTGGCCAACTGCTCTCTGGATGTGAGAGTAGATCTACAGACCCCACCACTTCAAATCACAGGATCCCAGATAAGAACAAATAAAACACCTTTATCCCAAACGGATCAAAATCCTGGAAAAGACCTCCCGAATTCACACAAATCAAACCTTAAGGAATCGAACTCTAAGACTCTAAGACTAAAGACTCTAAGCCTATTTTATTTTTATTTTTATTTTGTAAAGAGCGTTCTACAACATTGTTTGCACTGTTTCTTGTGCTATTGTAAATTGTAATAAATCTGCCGGCTGTTCAACTTTAAATCTCCACAATTCATTCTACTCCTCTAGAACCTAGCATATAATCTAGCACAGCTATACTAAGCTGGTGTTACAATAATAAACACTGAAATGTATGAAGCAAATTAAATTGATAACTGTAACACATTTGAAGGGCAAAGGGAAGATGAATAATCTTATTTAATCCCACCCCGCACCTATCAATCCATGACTGATTATAATATACCCGATTCTCAGTTCGTTTTCTGTAACCGCTTAATCCTAACTAGGGTCGCGGGGAGTCTGGTGCCCATCCCAACCAACTCCGGGCGAGGGCAGAGTGCACCCTGGACAGCTCACCATGCCATCGCAGGGCCAGTTAATATCTTTCATTTGGAAATCCCTCACACCTCAAAACATAGTCAATTCTACCAAAAAAATTTTATAAATAAAGAACTCACAAAAATACATAAAATAAATACTATAGAATACTTTATACAGTCTACTAGGAAGGAATTAATAAAATAACTCAATAAGTAACAGAATGTAAACCATATGCTTGAAAACATGTTATTACCTACCTACCCCCCATCCCCCTTCATCCCTGTACCCATGAAAATAATTTCTTTATATTTGATTTTAAACTGTTAATGTTTAATGGAGCTTGCTTAAGGTCCACATTCATACTGTTGTAATGATTGAGATACAAAAACGTTTTATTTTTGTGGGTTCCCTATTATATTTAAAAATTAATTAACCCTAAAATTGTACCTTCCCTCTGTATTCCTGAATATATGTTGATTATTTCTCTGAAATACAGTATATTAATTTTGGCTTTGAACATTATTTGCACTGTTTGATATTTTACAAGAGCTGTCAATTTTAATAATTTCAAGAATAATGAGTTTGTGTGATCAGGGAACCCAGCATTATGAATAATTTGTATTGCTCTTTTGGAGAGTTAATAATGAATGCAACAAACCTTTGTAATTATTTTTCCAGACTTCCACGCAATAATTGAAATATGTTAAAACTATTGAACAGAACATGATGCGGAGTGATTTATGTACAAAATGCTTTGCTTTGTTTAATACTGAAATGCACCTTGATCGTTTAGTCTGCTTATATTCTACTGTCTACAATTACCCCAAGAAAATTCGTTTCATGAACTATTTCAATTTTAACTCCACCTAGTTGTATCTGAACATGTGTTTATTCTGTAACTATCGAATAGCATTTTTTTTGTTTTGCTCAAATTTAAAGACAATTTATTTACACAAAATCATCATCATCATCATCATCATCATCTTTTTCTTCTTCTTCCATTTATTCCAGGGACAGTTCACTTTGGCAGCAGCCTAAGCAATGAGGTCTAGCCTTCCCTCTCCCCAGCCACTTCCTCCAGCTCTTCCAGGGGGACACCGAGGCGTTCCCAGACAAGCCAAGAGACATAGTCCCTCCAGGGTGTTCTAGGTCGACCCCGAGGTTTCTTCCTGGTTGGACATGCCCAAAACACGACATCAGGGAGGCACTCGGGAGGAATTCTGAGCAGATGCACAAGCCACCTCAACTGGCCCCACTCAATGTGGAGGAGTAGCGGTTCTACTCCGAGCTCTCCCTGGATGGTTGAGCTTCTCACCTTATCTCTAAGGGAGAGCCTGGCCACCCGGCGAAGGAAGCTCATTTCAGCCGCTTGTATCCACGATCTTGTTCTTTTGGTCACTACCCAAAGCTCGTGACCATAGGTGAGGGGTGGAACGTAGATCGACTGGTAAATTGAGAGCTTTGCCTTGCGACTCAGCTCCCTCTTCACCACGACAGACCGGTACAGGCTCCGCTTTACAGCAGAGGCTGCAGCATTCCGTCTGTCGATCTCCCGCTCCATCCTCTCTTACTTGTGAACAAGACCCTGTGATAATTGAATGCCCCAGACTTGGGCGAGGACCTCATTCCTGACACGGAGGGTGCATTCCACCCTTGTCTGACTGAGAACCATGGCCTCGGACTTGCAGGTGGTGATTTTCATCCCAGCCGCACCTGACTGTGAATCGCTCCAATGAGAGCTGGATGTCCCGGCTTGATGAAGCCAACAGGACAATCTTCTTCTTTTCTTCTTTTCCTTTCAGCTGTTCCTTTCAGGGGTTGCCACAGTGAATCATCTGCCTCCATCTCACCCTATCCTCTGCATCTTCTTCTCTTACACCAACTGCCTTCATGTCCTCCTTCACCACTTCCATGAATCATCTCTTTGGTCTTCCTCTAGGCTTTCTGCCTGGTAGTTCCAACCTCAGCATCCTACTGCCAATATACTCACTATCCCTCCTATGTACATGTCTCAATCTAGCCTCTCTGACTTTGTCTCCAAAACATCTTACCTGTGCTGTCCCTCTGATGTACTCATTAATGGTCCTATCCATCCTCATTATTCCCAAAGAGAACCTCAACATTTTCATCTCTGCTACTTCCAGCTCTGCCTCCTGTCTTTTCCCCAGGGCCACTGTTTCTAAACCATACAACATTGCTGGCCTCAACACCATCTTGTACACTTTTCCCTTCATTCTTGCTGATACCTTCCTATCACACATCACACTGGACACTTTCTCCAACCATTCCAACCAGCCTGCACACACTTCTTCACCTCTTTTTCACACTCTCCATTGCTCTGGATTGTTGAGCCCAAGTACTTAAAATCTTCCACCTTACTTATCTCTGTTCCCTGTAACCTCACCGTTCCTCTTGGATCCTTGTCATTCATACACATGTATTCTGTCTTACTGAGGCTAACCTTCATTCCCCTCCTTTCCAGGGCATACCTCCACCTCTCTCGATTTTCCTCACTTGTTCTCTGCTCTCAATACAGATCACAATGTCATCTGCAAACATCATAGTCCATGGGAAATCATGTCTAACCTTGTCTGTCAGCCTGTCCATCACCATAGCAAACAAGAAGGGGCTGAGAGCTGACCTTTGCTGCAGTCCCACCTCCACCTTGAACTCATCTGTCACACCGACAGCACACCTCACCACTGTCTTACATATCTTATACGTGTCCTGCACCACTCTAACATACTTCTCTGCCACTCCAGACTTCCTCATGCAATACCACAGTTCATCTCTCAGCACCCTGTCATATGCTTTCTCCAGATCCACAAAGGCACAATGCAGCTCCGTCTGACCTTCTCTGTACTTCTCTATTAAGATCCTCAAGGTAAACACTGCATCTGTGGTGCTCTTTCTTGGCATGAAACCAAACTGTTCTTCACAAATGCTGACCTCTGCCCTTAGTCTAGCTTCCACTATTCTTTCCCATAACTTCATTGTATGGCTCATCAACTTTATCCCTCTGTAGTTGCCACAACTCTGCACATCTCCCTTATTCTTAAAAATGGGCACCATCACACTTCTCCTCCATTCCTCTGGCATCCTCTCACTCTCTAAGACCTTGTTGAATGTTCTTGTCAGAAAATCTACTGCTACCTCTCCTAGACACTTCCATACCTCCACCGGTATGTCATCAGGACCAACTGCCTTTCCATTCTTCATCCTCTTCAATGCCCTCCTCAATTCACCCTTACTAATCTTTGCTACTTCCTGGTCCTCAACAGTCACCTCTTCTACACTTTTTTCTCTCTCATTTTCCACATCAGCTCTTCAAAGTACTCTTTCCATCTTCCCAGCACATTTCTATCATCAGCCAACAGGACAATGTCATCCACAAAAAGCAGAGACGAGATCCGATGGCTACCAAATGAGAAATTCTGTCCATAAAAATTATGAAGAGAATCGGTGACAAAGGACAACCTTGGTGGACTCCAACCCTCACCACAAAATAATTTGATCTGTTGTTCCCAATATGGACCAAACTTTGGCTCCAGGGATACAGTGATCGAATGGCCTGTAGCAATGCGTCCGGAATGCCATACTCTCGGAGCACGCCCCACAAGATAGCCTGAGGGAAATGGTCAAAAGCATTCACAAAATACACAAAACACATATGAGGAGGTTGGGCAAACTCCCATTCCCCCTCCAAGATCCTGTGGAGTGTATAGAGTTAATCAAGAATGCCACGGCCAGGACGAAAACCACATTGCTCCTCCTGAATCCGAGGTTCGACTATCGGTACAATCCTCCTCTCCAGTACCTCTGCATAGACTTTCGCGGGTAGGCTGAAGAGTGTGATTACACAATAATTGGAACATGCCCTCCGGTCCCCCTTTTAAAAAGGAGGACTTCCAGCCCAGTTTGCCAATCCAGACGTATGGCCCCCCGATGACCATGTGATGTTGCAGAGATGTGTCAACGAAGACAGTCCTACAGCATCCAGAGCCCTGCGATCTACCCCCGGGGCCTGACCATCGAGGAGCTTTTTGACTACCTTGGTGACCTCAGCTCCAGTGATGGGCAGACCCCTGCCCAAAGCCTAGGGTTTTCCTCCTCCACTGAGGGCATGTTGGTTCGATTAAGGAGGTCCTCAAAGTATTCCTTCCATCTCCCCACTTCCACCGTAAATAGTATTTGTGGAGAACTGGTTCCCCCTCCTGAGGTGTCTTATGGCAGTCCAGAACCTTTTTGAGGCCAACCTTACTCACCAGGCCCTCGCCGAACTCCTCCCACACCCAAGATTTTGCATTGGTGACAGCACTGTTTATACTCCATATTCCTTTAATATTATTTTTGTTGTCATCTAATATTTACTAATAATATTTTTTCTTTCGTGTCCTTATAATTTTATTTTCTTATTTTTACATTTGTTCTATTTACGTTCTGCTTCTTTAATTCTCTGACTTATAAACTCTCTGTAAAGTGTACTTTTCTTTTTACAGACATTCTGTAATCCCTTTGTGATCCATGAGCAAGTTATGTATTTTAGTTTTCTTCTGTATTGTTTTATGTCCCAGGTCTGTTCCACAAGATAATTTTAGATTTTTTTATAGATTCCTCTGGCCTTACTCTCCTACACTCAGTTTGCTTTTTAGGTATATTGTAAAACCCTTCATAAACTGAAAAGACTGGCACGTGATCACTGATTAATAATTCACTTATTGTCTTGTTTTTTATGTCATTGGAAAATGTTATGGATCAAAGTGGCACATGGGATATAATTATTCTGGGTCTTAGAATTAAATTAAGCTATACATTGTCAATAAATTCCTCTATACTCTCATGTTTGTTTGGATTCAACGAATCAATATGGAAATTCCTACATATAAAAGTTATTTTATTACTCTTTTTTGTAAACTTTCCTTCCATCCAGTCCTTGAATTTATCAATATTGCACTTGGAACACGCTGCTGATTATGACATTTCTATTTTTTTTATGTTGATTTCATTTGTTATACTTTCTAAAAGATTATCTCACAGTGGTTGTCAGTGACATGCATTCAGAGGAGGCAGGTGAGGCAAAGCCTCCCCTGTCAAATTTGAAAAGAAAAAAAGTTAACCGTAAAATATAAATGTTAATATTTGTCAGCTGTTATGTATTACAAAATATTTTACTGTGCGGATCCAATTTTAAAATTATTTGTTAAAAATAAACAAAAACAAAACAGAATTCCCATATGTGCCGTTAAAATACAGGGAAGAGCTGCACCTTGAGGCAGCACTTTGCTGTGCCTCCCAGTGGATGGTGGAATCCCTCAGAAACTGCACTGGTATGCAATTCAAATAGTGTGTCGTGTCCCTCTATGTATCGCAGATGAAGTGCCTCCAAACACTCAGATTATATGTTCTGATTATATATGTTGCCTTTCATCATCTGGATAATGTATAAAATGTATTTCTCTAATGTGTTTAGGCTGCGGATTAATCATGAAACCCAGTTTAAAAAGTTCCTTGGTGAGGCGAACAGCTCCCCTGACTCATGGCGGAAGGTACTTGTGAGCCCACAGATTCTTCCATAACTAACACGCTTCTTCCTTTGCTGTTATATTTTCTGTATATTCCTCCTGATCAGAATGGAAAAATTGCAAATCCAAACTTTCAATCAAAATAAGTGGTAATAACTAAAGGAAGACAAGTGCAGTTGAAATAAATTTTCACTTCAAATGAAATATGCGGGGCAGTGGTGGCCTAGTGGTATAGGTGCTGGATCACTGATCCTAAGGTTGGGGTTCAAGACCCAATCACCACAGGTTGTCACTGTCCCCCCAGTGCAGCTAACTGGGTTATCAAAGGCCGGCCATGTCTCGCACTGTCTATGGTGTGAGGTTCATATAAAAGAACCATTGCTGACTTTCGACAAGAGTAACCGCAAAGTCGTCAGCATGTTTCCGCACTGCGATGGCCTGACGAGCTGTCCAGGGTGTACTCTGCCCTCACCTGGAGTCGGCTGGGAACGGTGCCAGCCTTCCCGCGACCCTAATTAGGATTAAGCGGTTCCAGAATATGATGAATGATGAAATATGTGTCATATATTGGTGGGAAAATGCTAATATGAAATATAAAACAGCGCATTGCCGGAAAAAAATCCATTTATATTAAAAGGTATTAAAAGATAAGGAAACATGATATTGGGCTGCATTGCACCACACATCAAACAGCAAACTGATTGTATGGACAGTCGTGTCAGTGCTTCTCTCTGTGGTATTGATTTGATGTCTGTTGTGATTCAAATGAGGAATAATATTCTCTTTTGAGTTAATTTGTATTTGTAAATCTGACTATAAAAGAGTCAGTGCCTCAACCTCTGTTAACCTCACCACATGTCACTGGTGGTCATACAATCCAAAACTCCAGAGATTTATCAACATAAATAGCTACTGCTCAGCCACCCTTACTCTGTCTGTTTTTATATTTGAGTTCATGCCCAGCCAGCTAAAAGTCCATCACATTTTGAGAATTTATCCAGGTTTGAGATATGGCAATAATGTTAAACGGTTGCAAAAACTGGTGGAAATAACACTTGACGTTATGAAAATTTCTTTACAGACTTCCACTAATAAAGTGAATAATTGAAAATGTGTCCTTGGAGTCAATATTCTGGTTGTATTGCTCATTACTGTAGTAGCAGTTATTTTTTTTTGTCTGGGTCAATGTCTTGTTCCACATGTTGTTGATTGTGATTTGTATTGCTTTTGTTTTGATATTTACCTTTGCCAACTAGGTCTGTTTGTTAGCAACTTTATGTAAAAATGTGTAAGTGAATGTAGTAACTTTTTAAGATCAAATAATAATGCTGTCTTTATCAAGTGTCACTTTTTTTTAACCATCACTTTATGTTGCAGTTGATCCACATAAAATTTTGCATTCAAGATTTTTTTTTCAAGATTTTTTAACATTGTGCGATCATTTGGAAATATAGCCCAGCAGAGAAAGCATGGGGTTTTTCAGCTTGACGGCGGTTTGCATTCTATAAATGATAAAACTGCATTCTGCGCAACTTTAAAGAAATGGTGACAATATTTTTTAGTGAAACACTTTGATCTTTCCTCCATATTCATGTATCCATATTACTCCTTTATTTAAATGCATTGCTGGAGGTGTGCACTCTAAAAACCAACATTTATCTTGCATGGCATGAAAGATTGCACATTTTAGATTATGCCATACGATTTTGGTTTTCCAGGATACATGGATGAATTATGCCCTGCAAAGTTCTGTCAAAAGCAAAATATTATAAGAAAAGCAATATAAAAAAAGTACTTAACACTCTGATGACATACTGGTTTGGAGAAACACTAATTTCAGTTAAAGTTGATCAGAGTATCTAGGAACATTTAATTAGTAAATCATCACTTCCCGTTTTCCTGGGGTATAAATATGATGTGAAATACATATGATGTAACTCTTTAACATGGGAAAGACAAAGAAACACACCATTCAAGTAATCCAGACGTGTGTCGACCTTCACAAGTCATGCAATGGCTACAAGAAAATAGCCCCTTGCCTGCACCTGTCCATATCTACCATCACAGGTATCATTAAGAAATTTAAAACAACTGTAACAGTAGTAAACAAGCCTGGAGTAGGATTCAAGGTTATTTTCCCACCACGCACAGTGAGGAGGAGGGTAAGAGAAATAAGTGCTCCAAAGCTCATTGTTAAAGAATTGCAATAAATGGTAGCATTTTGGGGTCACAAAGTCTCCACAACAACCATCAGACGCAAACTATATGCAAACATGCTGTTTGAGAGATCTTCTTCTTTTCCTTTCGGCTGTTCCCTTCAGGGGTCACCACAGCAAATGATCTGCCTCCATCTCACCGTATCCTCTGGATGTTCTTCTCTTACTCCAACAACCTTCATGTCCTCTTTCACCACATCCATAAATCTTCTCTTTGGTCTTCCTCTAGCCTTCTGCCTGGTAGTTCCAACCTCAGCATCCTACTACCAATATATTCACTATCCCTCCTCTGTACATGTCCAAACCATCTTAATCTAGCCTCTCTGACTTTGTCTCCAAAACAACTTACATGTGCTGTCCCTCTGATGTACTCATTCCTGATCCTGTCCATCCTCGTTACTCCCAAAGAGAACCTCAACATTTTCATCTTTGCTACCTCCAGCTCTGCCTCCTGTCTTTTCCCCAGGGCCACTGTTTCTAAACCATACAACATCGCTGGCCTCATCACCGTCTTGTACACTTTTCCCTTAATTCTTGCAGATACTTTCCTATCACACATCAGACCGGACACTTTTCTCCAACCATTCCAACCTGCCTGCACACGCTTCTTCACCTCTTTTCCACACTCTCCATTGTTCTAGATTGTTGAGCCTAAGTACTTAAAATCCTCCACCTTCCTTATCTCTGCTCCCTGTAACCTCACTGTTCCTCTTGGGTCCTTCTCGTTTGAGAGGTATGCATGGAAGAAAAATCTTTTCTAACTCACAATCATAAACAAAAATATCTGGAGTTCATTAAGCGGTACTGGGACTTAAACAGCTTTGGGAACATGAGATCAAGATAGAGATTGTTGCCAACAAACACTGGCGAACACAAAACATGAGTATGCAGAAAAGCACCTCATGCTCACTTTGAAGTATGTCGGAGGACTGGTGCTGCTGTGGGCCAGTTCTTCTTCCAGAAACCCTAAGAACCTTGTTAGGGTGCATGGCATCATGAACACTTTGGAATACCAGGGCATTTTAAATCAAAATCAGGTGGCCTCTGTCCAAAAGCTGAAGATGGGCCATCACTAAGCCTTTCAATAAGATAATGACTAAACATGTAGACAAACATACAAAGAAATAGTTCACCAAACACAGACTAAAGCTCCTCCCATGGCCATTTCAGTCCCCAGACTTTAACCCCATTGACAACCTGGGGATTGAGCTGAAGAGGAGAGGACCAGGTTGCTGGCTGATTTAGTGAGATGTGCAACGAGGAATAGTTCAAGATCCTTCTTTCAGTATTCTCCCATCTCATGACACATCAGAGGAGAAGATGAGGTTCTGTTTTGTTGGCAAAAGGGGTATACACATGATTTGTTATAAAATAATGGTTTCTTAACGTGGGATCCCCCCCCCCCCCCCCCGAATAAGTGCACTGGAATTAAAGTTTGGATTTCCCTTTTTTGTTGTAGTCCTATATATAATGCAGCCATGGGGGGGGGGGGCACTAACCAGTGTCTCTCCCCCTTATGCCGGTCCCAAGCCCGGATAAATGCAGAGGGTTGCGACAGGAAGGCCATCCGGCGTAAAACTTCTGCCAAAAAAAAAAAAATGCAAATTATCAATACAGAATTCATACCGGATCGGTCGAGGCCCGGGTTAACAACGACCGCCATCAGTGCTGTCAACCAACAGGGTGCTGATGGAAATTGGACTACTGTTGGTCGAAGAGGTCGAAGACGTCGAAGAAGGAGAGGCGGGAGGCGTGTCCGTAGGCAGAGAGAGAAGAGGAAATGCGTGAGCCTCGGACTGAGAGTAGGGACTTTGAATGTTGGAACTATGCAAGGAAAAGATAGGGAGCTGGCTGACATGATGCAGAGGAGGAAGGTGGACATACTGTGTGTTCAGGAGACCAGGTGGAAATGTAGCAAGGCTAGAAGCTTAGGAGCAGGGTTTAAACTGTTTTATAATGGTGTGGATGGGAAGAGAAATGGAGTAGGAGTCATCTTGAAGGAGGGGTTTGTCAGGAATGTTCAAGAAGTGAAAAGAGTGTCAGATAGAGTGATGAGTCTCAAGTTAGAAATTGAAGGCGTGATGGTCAATGTTCTTAGTGCTTATGCCCCACAGGCAGGATGTAAGCTAGAAAAGAAGGAGAGATTCTGGAGTGAGTTAGATGAAGTGATGCAGAGTAACCCCAGAGGTGAAAGAGTGGTCATTGGAGCAGACTTCAATGGACATGTTGGTGCAGGCAACAGAGGGGATGAGGAAGTGATGGGCAGGTTTGGTATCCAGGACAGGAACACAGAAGGACAGGTGTTGATTGATTTTGCAAAAAGGATGGAAATGGCTGTGGTGAATACTTTCTTCAAGAAGAAACAGGAGCATAGTGTGACTTATGAAAGCGGAGGTAAGAGCACACAGGTAGACTACATCTTGTGTAGGCGATGTAATTTGAAGGAAGTCAGTGACTGCAAAGTAGTAGTGGGTGAGAGTGTTGCCAAACAGTATAGGATGGTGGTGTGCAGGATGACACTGATGGTGAGAAAGGTGAAAAAGGCAAAGGCAGAACAGAAGACAAAGTGGTGGAAGTTGAAAAAGGAAGAATGTCGTGTTTTCTTCAAGGAGGAGTTGAAGCAGGCTTTGGGTAGTCAGGAAGTGCTTCCAGATGACTGGACAACCACAGCCAATGTGATCAGGGAGACCGGTAGGAGAGTACTTGGTGTGTCCTCTGGAAGGAAAGTAGATAAGGAAACTTGGTGGTGGAATGAAGAAGTGCAGGAGTGTGTACAAAAGAAGAGGTTAGCCAAGAAGAAGTGGGACATTGAGAGGACCGAAGAGAGTAAACAGGAGTACAGGGAGACACAACGTATGGCGACGGTAGCGATGTCAAAGGCCAAACAGAAGGTGTATGATGACTTGCATGATAGGTTGAACAGTAAGGAGGGAGAAAATGATTTATACAGGTTAGCACAGCAGAGAAATAGAGATGGGAAAGATGTGCAGCAAGTTAGAGTGATAAAGGACAGAGAGGGAAATGTATTGACTGATGACAGAAGTGTGCTGGGAAGATGGAAAGAGTACTTTGAAGAGCTGATGAATGAGGAAAATGAGAGAGAAAAAAGAATAGTTGAGGACCAGGAAGTAGCAAAGATCAGTAAGGGAGAAGTGAGGAGGGCATTGAAGAGGATGAAGAGTGGAAAGCAGTTGGCCCTGATGACATACCAGTTGAGGTAGGGGTAGATTTTCTGACAAGAATATTCAACAAGGTCTTAGAAAGTGAGCAGATGCCAGAGGACTGGAGGAGAAGTGTGCCTGTGCCCATTTTTAAGAACAAGGGAGATGTACAGAGTTGTGGCAACTACAGAGGAATAAAGTTGATGAGCCATACAATGAAGCTATGGGAAAGAATAGTGGAAGCAAGACTAAGGGCAGAGGTCAGCATTTGTGAACAACAGTTTGGTTTCATGCCAAGAAAGAGCACCACAGATGCAGTGTTTGCTTTGAGGATGTTAATAGAGAAGTACAGAGAAGGTCAGAAGGAGCTGCATTGTTCCTTTGTGGATCTGGAGAAAGCATATGACAGGGTGCCGAGAGAAGAACTGTGGTATTGTATGAGGAAGTCTGGAGTGACAGAGAAGTATGTTAGAGTGGTGCAGGACATGTATGAGAGATGTAAGACAGTAGTGAGGTGTGCTGTCGGTGTGACACAAGAGTTCAAGGTGGAGGTGGGACTGCATCAAGGGTCAGCTCTCAGCTCCTTCTTGTTTGCTATGGTGATGGACAGGCTGACAGACGATGTTAGACAAGAATCTCCATGGACTATGATGTTTGTAGATGACATCGTGATCTGTAGTGAGAGCAGAGAACAAGTAGAGGAAAATCTAGAGCAGTGGAGGTATGCCCTGGAAAGGAGAGGATTGAAGGTCAGTCTCAGTAAGACAGAATACATGTGTGTGAACGACAAGGACCCAAGAGGAACTTTGAGGTTACAGGGGGCAGAGATAAAGAAGGTGGAGGATTTTAAGTACTTAGGCTCAACAATCCAGAGCAATGGAGAGTGTGGAAAAGAGGTGAAGAAGCACGTGCAGGCAGGTTGGAATGGATGGAGAAAAGTGTCCGGTGTGATGTGTGATAGGAGAGTATCGGCAAGAATGAAGGGAAAAGTGTACAAGACAGTGATGAGGCCAGCAATGTTGTATGGTTTAGAGACAGTGTCCCTGGAGAAAAGACAGGAGTCAGAGTTGGAGGTAGCAGAGATGAAAATGTTGAGGTTCTCTTTGGGAGTAACGAGGATGGATAGGATCAGAAATTAGTACATCAGAGGGACAGCACATGTGACAAAGAGAAGATTTATGGATGTGGTGAAGGCGGACATGAAGGTCGTTGGAGTAAGAGTAGAAGATGCAGAGGATAGGGAGAGATGGAGGCATATCATTTGCTGTGACAACCCCTGAAGGGAACAGCCGAAAGGAAAAGAAGAAGAAGAAAGAAGAAGATATATATATATATATATATATATATATATAAACTGGATTCATTAGCTGGCAGTGGTGTGGTGGCCTGGTGGGAAAAGCTGCTGGATCACTTATCCTAAGGCTGGGGGTTCAAGCCCCACTTTCAATGGGTTTTCACTACCCCCCCCCCCCCCCCCCAAGTGCAGCTAACTGGGTTATCAAGGCTGGTCATGTCTGTCACTGTCCATTGTGTGAAACATGTAAAAGAACCACTGCTGACCTTCGACAAGAGTAGGCTACATAGCGAGTTGTCCAGCGTGTACTCTGCTGTTGGCTGGGATGAGCACCAGCCTCTCCACAACCCTAACCAGGATTAAGCGGTTACAGAAAATTAATGAATTTATTAGAAGAAAAAAAAAAAACCACATCTTAACCAGAGTGCCAATCATTATGGACAGTAGTGCATTTGCTCAAAGGTCTGAAAGTGGAGCATGAGCAGTCACTGTTCCACTGCTCCTTTGAATAATAAACATCAATTGGAGACTATTTCATCCATTAGATTGTTAGGTATTTATATCTGTCAAACTCAAACAGTCACTTCAGTTATACGCAGAGATTTTATTAAGTCAAGTGTTGTCTCATATAAATATTTAATAAACTCTTTCATGATTTTTCAGAATGGGAATGTTCATTCATTTGCTGAACCACTTAAGCCAAAGTGCCCTTCCTTCATAGCCAACTCTGGGCAGGGTCTGAGTACACCCTGGACAACTTTTCAGTTCATTGCAGAGCAGAAACACATTGACAGCAATGCAGCCTATTCTTATCAAAAGTTAGTGATGATTCTTTTACATTCCTCTTATCACACACAATGAAAAACATTGCCTGCCTTTGAGAACCCAGTTAGCTGCACTGGGAGGCAGGGTCAGCAGTGACAACCCATTGATAGTGGGGCTTGAGCCGCTGGTCCTAGGTTCAGTAATGCAGCACCCTATCACCAGGCCACCACTATCTTTGTTTCAGAACACTGGCTCTTTTTATTTTTTGGAATTGGCTTGTCAGTAAATCCTGGCAGCTCTGATAATAAGTGCAGATGGGGGATCTCTTCATTTAAAAGAAAAATCTTATAATATTTTACTTTATACTATTTGCTCTATAATGGTATTTTTAAACTGTACTCAATTTTTAATATGTATTAAAACAAACTCCATGATGAGTTTTAATGTAATTTATAATTACTACTGTTTAGAAAAAAATAATTATCCCATTAGATCCCCATTCGATTCACTGTCTTACTTGTTTTGTTGTTATTTAAAAAAGCAGCTGTTTGTTTTCAGCTTTTTATTTCCTTGTGTGTTATTTAACACCACAGGGCGCATCTTAAAGGTGAGGTGAAAGTTCTACCAAACCATTTCTCATAAATTGTGAATGTTGTTTTATTTACTTGGCCCTTAATCATTGCTTAGCAACTATCGAGAAATGTGCCTAGAAGTAAAAGAATGAAGTACTGTACGTTACTTATTTTCATTGACTTATTTATTTATTTGTCCCAAGAATCTTGCTGATTCTGTATGTATCAATAAAACACACTGGAAAAAATTCACAAGTCAGTAGTGTCACAAAAATGGAAAACTCACACATAAACATATTTTCTACAAATTCTTAAGAGGTAGAACTTCTTGAAAAAGCATGTGGGGAAAAGAACAAGCATCACTTTTGGTTTGTGCCACAGAGAAAATGCCCAGCTCCAGGGCACCCAGCTAAGAGCTGCTTCGCTACATTGTCGGAAAGCAAAGAAATCAGACAACCACACACACACACACACACACACACACACACACACACACACACACACACACACACACACACACACCCCCCAAGGGCAGAAACCTGTCGTTCTCGGAACACCGTGCACTTTGACAGAACTTGCCAGCGGAAGAAGATTCTCAGTGAGGAAATACTTGACAAGGCTGAACCATTTGCTGAGGAGAACCTTTAATATTTCATAAACAAGTTACAGTATCACCCTGGAGCTTTATAATACTGAAGACATCATCACAATATTACATACTTAACAACTTCATAAAAAGAAGACTGAAGTGAGAGAACAACACTAATGAAACTACCATTGATTGTAAAAACTAGGCTGAACATGCTCTCTCTCTCTCTCTCTCTCTCTCTCTCTCTCTCTCTCTCTCTCTCTCTTTCTCTCTCTCTCTCTCGCTCACTCTCTGCATGTGTATGTGGGGGGGTGGAAAAGTAAAAGGGACTAAAAAGGAAAATAGAAAAAGATGGAAAGATAGGTGGAATAAACAACTGAGAGGTGGGCAGAAATGGAGAGACACAGAGAGATTGATAAATAAACCCAGACAGAGAAAAGGAGAGATGAAGGAAGAATGCTGGTGGGTGAGCAAGACATTGATGGAACCAAGAGGGAAATAAAATAGACAGATGATCAGAGATCGACAAACAAAGGGATATAAAGATATAAATATGAGAAAAAAATAACAGATAAAAGAAAAGAATTTGAAGAAAATTGAGGGGGGGAGAATGAGAAAGAGAGTGAGTTGGTAAGAAGCACATGAGGAGAAGGTAAAAGAGGGGGAAAGAACAGATGTATGCAGAAATAGAGACAGAGAAGAGAGACAGCAATGGAAAAGAAAAAGAGATAGAGAAAGAGAGATATGATTTATTGAGACGAACAGAATGAGAGTACAAATACAGAAAATGAGAGACAGAAATGAAGGGTGAGATACGTGATGTAAAAAGATGCACAAAAACAAAGATAAAGACTAAAAGGCACAGAAATTTTGGAGATTGTCTGAAGGGAGAGTGAAGGGAGAGAAGACATGGGTGCAAAAAAAGTCAAGAATGAGAAACAAAGAGACAGACAAATACAGATAGCTGTACAAAAAGAGGAAACTGAAAAAAGAGGTACAGAAAAAAAGACAATAGCTGTACAGTATATGGAGGAAAAAGAAAAAAAGAAAGCCAAAAAGGGACAAAGACTCGCACAGAGTGATGGAGAGCAAAAAACTATAGACGGAGAGAAATAGTCTGACAGCGTGACAGAAAAAGGCAGAAATATAGCGAAAGGACAAGACAGATTGTGAAAGTCAGAAAGTGAGTTGGACAAAGAAGAGACTGCACAGCTAGTCAGCAAAAGAAAGAGAAAAGGGGACAAAGAAAGATGTAGAAAATGAGAGAGAGAGATCTATTAGCATTATTATCACAGTGGAAATGTAATTGCTCTGGCAACATTGGATTTGCCAATACACTACATTAAACTGAAAAACTAAAATGATAAATGACAGAGAGAAAGCAAGAGAGAGAGAGAGAGAGAGAGAGAGAGAGAGAGAGAGAGAGAGAGATGGTTTCTTGGCCTGGATCTGTGTGTGCTTGCCATTTCCCAGGTGAATTTAGAGCAACACACTGCAGCTTTAAAATAGGACAGAAAAGAGAGCACAGCAACACTGAGGTGGCACGACTGAAACGCATCATCCTGCAGTTTCCCAAAACTGCAAGCAGGAAATACTGTAAACTCGAAACTCGTACATGTTCACACTGTAGGGTAAATTATTACACTGAGTCATTATTGGAAATCACAACACACAAGCAGTAAAAAATAATACAGAAAGGACTGTGCTTCCACGTGAAAAACAACATGCAGAGCAGTTATCAGCCCAAAGGGTATGATTTTACACTCCAAAACCTGTTTATCTACTTATAATGCCAGCCAAGAATATAGGAATTTACACACTTTCAGGGATAATTTTCATGGACAGAATTTCTAGACGCAGCCGAGACATTGAGGTTTGACATTGGTGGCCATCGGATCTCGTCTCTGCTTTTAGCGGATGATGTTGTCCTTTTGGCTTCATCAAGTTGGGACCTCCAGCTCTCATTGGAGCGATTCGCAGCCGAGTGCGAACCAGTACCTCCAAGTCTGAGGCCATGGTTCTCAGTCGGACGAGGGTGGAATGCACCCTCCGGGTCGGGAATGAGGTCCTGCCCCGAGCCCCAAGTGGAGGAGTTTAAGTATCTTGAGGTCTTGTTCACGAGTGAGGGAAGGATGGAGCGAGAGATCAACAGGCGGATCGCTGCAGCCTCTGCTGTTAAGCAGAGTCTGTATCGGTCCGTCGTGGTGAAGAAGGAGCTGAGCCGCAAGCCGAAGCTCTCAATTTACCAGTCGATCTACGTTCCAACCCTCACCTATGGTCATGAGCTTTGGGTTTTGACCGAAAGAACAAGATCGCGGATACAAGCGGCTGAAATGAGCTTCCTTCGCCGGGTGGCGGGGTTCTCCCTTAGAGATAAGGTGAGAAGCTCTACCATCCGGGGAGAGCTCGGAGTAGATCCGCTGCTTCTCTGCATTGAGAGGGGCCAGTTGAGGTGGCTCGGACATCTGGTCAGAATGCCTCCTGGACGCCTCCCTGATGTGGTGTTTCGGGCATGTCGTTGACCTAGAACAGGCTGGAGGGACTATGTCTCTTGACTTGACTGGGACCGCCTCTGTGTCCCCCTGGGAGAGTTGGAGGAAGTGGCTGGGGAGAGGGACGTCTGGACCTCTTTGCTTAGGTTGCTGCCCCCGCGACCCGACCCTGGATTTAGCGGAAGATGATGATGATGATGATGATGATGATGATGACACTTTCAGGGATTAAGGTTTAAAAGTTCATATCAAATAAACTAATCATCGATATGATACCAAACAATTTGTAGTTTAGAGGTGAGCATCCTGGCTTGATGATAAGTACCCGAAACATTCATTGATTCATTTTCTGAACCGCTTACTCCTAAATTAGAGTCACAGGGAGTCTGGCACCCATCTCAGCCGACCCCAGGATTATCCAGATACTTCTGTTTCCGGAGGAAACCCACGCAAGCACGGAGACAACATGCAACGCCACACAGAAACACCCAGGCTGGGAATCAAACCCAGGCCTTCTTGCTGTGAGGCAGACATGCTAACCACTACGCCGCTACACCCGAAACAATAGAAATTAACTCATTTTGATGAAATATATTGTTCTGTAAATTCCATAGTTTGAATTTAGAAAAAACAAAACCATATATAATATATTAGGATGGTCAATTTTTTTTAAAAAAAAGGGTGGCACAGTGACGTAGTGGTTAGCATATCAACCTCAACACTTGAAGGTACTTGGCTCCGAAAGGATGCTTCTGTGTGGGATGTGCATGTTTTCCCTATGCTTGTGTGGGTTTCCTTTGGGTACTTCAGTTTCCTCTGGTTGAAGTGAAAAGACATGCACATTAGGTCATCGGTCTGTTCCAACTTGTTCTATGTTCGGCTGAAATTGTGAATGGTTGACTGTGTATTTTGCCTGCAATGGACTAGCAAGCTGTTTAGGGTGTTCCCAGCCTTTGCTCAGAGTCAGCTGGGATTAGATCCATGCCTCTTTGCAATCGTTATAGGAGTAGGCAGTTCAGCAAATGAATGAATGATTGAATGAATTTGGCTCCTGGTTTTAGTCTTGTCATTCTTGCCATTCCCTTATCAGTTGTGAGCTTTCATTTTTATGGAACTGTTTGGCATCACCAAAAGCAATTGATATTCCTCAACATGCACACGAGTATAAGTAGTGTTTCCAAAACCTTCGTAAAGATGAGAAAAAAAATTGGTTTAACTATTTTAAAATTCCACATAACTATACAAAAAGGTTTTAAAATATATGTTCAATGCCAGTAAAAACTCTCACATCTAAACATATTACATTCACATGTTAAAAGCATTGCACCCATTGTTTCAGATAGTGTGGACTAATATTTGTTTGAAAGCAGAGGGGGTTTTATGTTTGTTTGTTTGTTTGTTTGTTTGTTTAGGAGTAGATGGGGCTGGCATAACAAGGGGGGGGGGGGTATTTCTCAATTTGCATAATCATAGATCTCTGCATTCCCACAAAAGAATACAGCTGTGGAAGAGTCCTAGTTCACTGTTGGCAAATTTAACAAAATGTAAACAATTTTCAAACATTTTTATTAATTTTCATGGATACTTTTCACACTGCAAAAAAATACAATCTTTCAAGCAACTTTTAATGTGAAGGAATGTTTCCCCTTATTACAGATTCATCTTTAATAATGCATACTTTATATATTTATACTTCTCACTAACCTGTTGTAATCAGTTATTCATTCATTTATTTTCTGAAGCACTTCATCTGAATCGGGGTCGTGGGGAAACTGGCGCCTATCTCAGTCAACTTTGGGCGAGATCAGACTACACCCTGGACAGCTTGGCAGACCATCGCAGGGCAAAAACATGCTGACGGCTATGGAGCCTACTGACAAAAGTCAGAAATGGTTCTCTTCCCTGCTTCTCACCATAGACAGTGAGAGACATGGCCTGCCTTTAATAACCCAGTTAGCTGCACTGTAAAATGTAGACAGCAGTGACAACCGTTGACAATGGGGCTTGAACCTTGAATATGCCTGTGGGTGTACGTACACGTGTTAGTGCCACTGACTGTCCAGTGGGTTTATCAATCAGCCAAGGCTAGAAAGTGGATGATACAGCACATAAAAAGTCGTTTCTCTCCCTTCTTATCCTGAGGGACAACTGCTGGCACTGAGTGCCTGTCCTGTTGCGGTAATTATTAGAGATCCCTATATGGCTGGAGGGGATCATTACATCTACCGGAAGCGGAGTGTACCACACAATTGGCAGCAAAACCAGGAGAGTCCACTTTTATCCACTTGGTCTGCAAAAAGCAAAAATGAAGCACATAAAATAACATAAAAGGTATTGGGTCAGGTAAAAATAAAATACACTGAAGGTTGATAATGAAATAAGTCTGTGTGTCTGTTTTGTTCTGGTTCTGTTTCAGGTCCAATTAATAATGATTTTTCTGTTTATCACATTGTGATTGCAATAAGAGATGATCATTTTTTCTTCTGCCCTCCCCAGCAATAGATGCACTGCACGAATAATAAGTATTTTTACTTCAAAGTTCAAGCGATTCAACTGGTTCATCACCACAACAGTTTAAAAACCTTGATCATTCAGTGAGTTAGCACATTCCTCATTCACCCTCACTCATTCATATGCCAAATCTGACAAATTTCACATGTTCTTTATTTTAAACCAAATCTTTCTAAATTTATGTTTATAAAATATATTTAATTTGCTATCTATGAATTACACACACAAAAACACACATGCATTCGCATGCATGCAGACACACACACACACACACACACACACACACACACACACATATATATATATATATATATATATATATATATATATATATATATATATATATATATATATATATATATATATATATATATATATATATATATATGGGGTAGTGGTGGCCTGGTGGTAAAAGGTGCTGGATCGGTAATCCTAAGGGTTGGGGATTTGAGTCCCACTCTCCACGGATTGTCACTGTCCCCCAGTGCAGCTAACTGGGTTATCAAAGGCCGGCCATGTCTCTCACTATTTATGATAAGAGGCATATAAAAGAACCATTGCTGACTTTTGTAAAAAAAATAGCTGCATAGCCGTCAGCGTGTTTCTGCCCCTTGCTAAAAAGGGTTGTGTCAGGAAGGGCATCCGACGTAAAAAAAAAAATACCTATTCCAAATCACAGCTCCGAATCATAGATTTGCTGTGGCGACCCCTGAGAAAAAGGGAACAGCCGAAAATAAAAAAAAAAAAAAATAAATAATATATATATATATATATATATATATATATATATATATATATATATATATATATATATATATATATATATATATACACACACACAGAGATCTCTCACTTTAATTGGGACCGAGATCCCCCCGCGACCGTCAAATTCCGCGAAGTAGGATCAACCCCCCCCTAACTGATGTATACGTACATGTGTATATATGTGTTTTGGGTTGGATTTTTTTGTCTGTTTGTTTGTTTGTTTGTTTTTTGCATTATAGGCCTTGTTTTGTGGCTTTTTCCTTAACTTTCCCCCTATTCTGCCTTAATTTCCTTATTTTTTTCATTCAATGAATATTTACAAAAAAAACACGATGGACTGAAGCTGCATGAACTGAAGCGCGAAGTTGCAAGGTATAGTGTATATACAGTCGGCCCTCGACTTACAAAATTAATATGTTCCAGAGTCTTTTTCAGAGCCTGGAGTTTTCGTAAGTAGAGGTGCATTTTACAAGTAACACACGTGATTCGTTCCAAGGCTTCCAAGACTACCCCATAAACCCTTTAAAATGAGAAAAGTACAGTTAGCCCCCAACTTACAAAATGAATCCGTTCCAAAGCCCTTTTCGTATAGCGGGGGTTTCATAAGTAGGGGCCACGTCTTACATGTTAAACGCCTAATTCGTTAATGATAAAAGTACACCAATTTTGTATGAAATATGTGTTAAAAGTAAAAGAAAATTATTTATTAAACCATTTAAATATTTTATCAACATATTAAACCATTTTATGAACATATTTATTAATTAAACCATTATTAAACATTTTTATTAACACACACACACACACACACACACACCTCTCTCTCGCGCTCTCTATTTCTCTCTCTTTCTCTTGGCGCGCACGGCGGGCCACGCCCACAAGAGGTAGAATTCAAAGCGCATTCCCTGCTTGACAAACTCAACTTTAATTTGATTCCTTGAGGGATCGGAATTCCAGATAAGCTCAAATGCGCCCACATTTGTTAAACATTTACTGAATTAAACAACTTAAAAAATTTAATTAAAAACTAAAGAGTGAAGCTTCCTTCTGTCTCTATCTGGGAGGCCAGCGGGGCGGGATGTTGAGAAACAGCGAATGAGAGAGCAACTCATGCATCGTGTGAAATTTTGATTGGCCATTTAAATTTTGAATTTCTTTTCGTAAGAGGGGGTTGTTTCGTATCTCGGGGACAGAAACTCAAGAGAATGTTTTTCGTAACCTGGGGATTTCATAAGTTGGGGGCCGACTGTACACCAATTTTTGTATGAAATATGTAAGAAATATGTGTTAAAAGTCTTCTTCTTTTACTTTCGGCTGCTCCCTTCAGGGGTCGCCACAGGAAATCATCCGCTTCCATCTCACCCTGTCCTCTGCATCTTTTTTTCTGACTCCAACGACCTTCATGTCTTCCTTCACCACATCCATAAATCTCTTCTTTGGTCTTCCTCGAGGCCTTCTGCCTGGTAGTTCCTTGGTAGTCACTGCCAATATACTCACTATCCCTCCTCTGTACATGTCCAAACCATCTCAATCTAGCCTCTCTGACTTTGTCTCCAAAACATCTTACATGGGCTGTCCCTCTGGTATACTCATTTCTGATCCTATCCATCCTCATTACTCCTAGAGAGAACCTCAACATTTTCATCTCCGCTACCTCCAGCTCTGCCTCCTGCCTTTTCCTCAGCGCCACTGTTTTTAAGCCATACAACATCGCTGGCCTCACCACCGTCTTTTACACTTTTCCCTTCATTTTTGCTGACACTCTCCTATCGCACATCACACAGGACACTTTTCTCCAACCATTCCAGCCTGCCTGCACACGCTTCTTCACCTCTTTTCCACACTCTCCATTGCTCTGGATTGTTGAGCCTAAGTACTTAAAATCCTCCACCTTCGTTATTTCTGCTCCCTGTAACATCACCGTTCCTCCTGGGTCCTTCTCATTCACACACATGTATTCTGATTTTCTGAGGCTAACCTTCATTCCTCTCCTTTCCAGGGCATACCTCCACCTCTCTAGATTTTCCTGCACTTGTTCTCTGCTCTCACTACAGATCACAATGTCATCTGCAAACATCATAGTCCATGGAGATTCTTGTCTCACCTCGTCTGTCAGCCTGTCCATCACCATAGCAAACAAGAAGAGGTTGACAGCTGACCCTTGATGCAGTCCCACCTCCACCTTGAACTCCTCTGTCACACCGACAGCACACCTCACCACTGTCTTACATCTCTCATACATGTCCTGCACCACGCTAACATACTTCTCTGCCACTCCAGACTTCCTCATGTAATACCACAGTTCTTCTCTTGGCACCCTGTCATATGCTTTTTCCATTGTTGCCAAATGCACAATGTAGTTCCCTCTGACCTTCTCTGTACTTCTCTATTAACATCCTCAAAGCAAACATTGCATCTGTGGTGCTCTTTCTTGGCATGAAACCAAACCGTTGTTCACAAATGCTGACCTCTGCCCTTAGTCTAACTTCCACTATTCTTTCCCATAACTTCATTGTATGGCTCATCAACTTTATCGCTCTGTAGTTGCCGCAACTCTGCACGTCTCCCTTGTTCTTAAAAATGGGCACCAGCATACTTCTCCTCCATTCCTCCAGCAGCCTCTCACTCTCTAGGACCTTGTTGAATGTTCTTGTCAGAAAATCTACTGCTACCTCTCCTAGACACTTCCATACCTCCACAGGTATATCATCAGGACCAACTGCCTTTCCATTCTTTATCCTCTTCAATGCCCTTCTCACTTCACCCTTACTGATCTTTGCTACATCCTGCTGCTCAATGGTCACCTCTTCTACTCTTTTTTCTCTCTCATTTTCCTCATTCATCAGCTCCTCAAAGTACTCTTTCCATCTTCCCAGCACACTTCTGTCATCAGTCAATACATTTCCCTCTCTGTCCTTTATCAATCTAACTTGCTGCACATCCTTCCCATGTCTATTTCTCTGCTGTGCCAACCTGTATAGATCATTTTCTCCCTCTTTACTGTCCAACCTATCATACAAGTCATCATACGCCCTCTGTTTGGCCTTAGCCACTGCTACCTTCGCCTTACGCTGTGTCTCCCTGTACTCCTGTTTACTCTCTTCGGTCCTCTCTATGTCCCACTTTTTCTTAGCTAACCTCTTCTTTTGTACACACTCCTGCACTCCCTCATTCCACCACCAAGTCTCTTTATCTACTTTCATTCCAGAGGACACACCAAGTACTATCCTACCTGTGTCCCTGATCACATTTGCTGTGGTTGTCCAGTCATTTGGAAGCACTTCCTGGCCACCCAAAGCCTGTTTCAACTCCTCTTTGAAGACAACATCACACTCTTCATTTTTCAACTTCCACCACTTTGTCTTCTGCTCTGCCTTTGCCTTCTTCACCTTCCTCACCATCAGCGTCATCCTGCAGACCACCAACCTATGCTGTTTGGCAACACTCTCACCCACTACTACTTTGCAGTCACTGACTTGCTTCAAATTACATCGCCTACACAAGATGTAGTCTACCTGTGCGCTCCTACCTCCACTTTTATAAGTCACCCTATGCTCCTGTTTCTTCTGGAAGAAAGTATTCACCACAGCCATTTCCATCCTTTTTGCAAAATCGATCAACATCTGTCCTTCTGCGTTCCTGTCCTGCATACCAAACCTGCCCATCACTTCCCCGTCCCATCTGTTGCCTGCACCAACATGTCCATTGAAGTCTGCACCAATGACCACTCTTTCACCTCTGGGGGTAGTCTGCATCACTTCATCTAAGTCACTCCAGAATCTCTCCTTCTCTTCTAGCTCACATCCTGCCTGTGGGGCATAAGCACTAACAACATTGAACATCACACCTTCAATTTCTAACTTGAGACTCATCACTCTATCTGACACTCTTTTCACTTCTAGAAGATTCCTGACAAACCCCTCCTTCAAGATGACTCCTACTCCATTTCTCTTCCCATCAACACTGTGATAAAATAGCTTAAACCCTGCTCCTAAGCTTTTAGCTTTGCTACCTTTCCACCTGGTCTCCTGAACAGACAGTATGTCCACCTTCCTCCTCTGCATCATGTCAGCCAGCTCTCTACCTTTTCTTTGCATAGTTCCAACATTCAAAGTCCCCACTCTCAGTCCTAGACTCATGCCTTTCCTCTTCTCTCTCTGCCTACGGACACGCCTCCCACATCTCCTTCTTCGATGTCTTCGACCAACAGTCGTCCAATTTCCATCAGCACCCTGTTGATTGACAGCACTGATGGCGGTCATTGTTAACCCGGGCCTCGACCGATCCGGTATGGGGGTAATACTTCTGATTTGCATCATAAAAGTTTGGCATTGGTTTTATGTCGGATGCCCTTCCTGGCACAACCCTCTGCATTTCTCCGGGCTTGGGACCGGCATGAGGGGGAGAGACACTGGTTAGTGCCCCCCCCCCCCCACCTCATGGCTGCATTTAAATATGTGTTAAAAGTAAAAGAAAATTATTTATTAAACCATTTAAACATTTTACTCACATATTAAACTATTTTATTAACATATTTATTTATTAAATTATTATTAAACATTTTTTATTAATGCACATACACACACAACACTGTCACTCTCTATCTCTCTTTATTTCTCTCTGTCTCACACACACACACACACCCACACCCACACACACACACACACACACACACACACACACACACACACACACACACACACAAACAACAAACATTTGTGGCGAGCTCCACCCACAAGCAGGACACTGGAGCATTTTAAGACTGGGAATTCAAAACGCACTCCCTGCTTGACAAATCAGAGGTCCAGATGAGCCGCGTTTCACTTACATTCGGCGGAGCGTGCCACATTTATTAAACATTTACTGAATTAAACAATTAAAAAAAAAAAAAAGCTGCAATGTGCTTTTTCAAAAGAGAAGATTAAAAAATGCCTTCTTTCATCTCTGACTGACTCTGTACACAGTCTCTCTCTATATCTCTCTCTCTCACACGCCATTGCGCACACACACACACACACACACACACACACACACACACACACACACACACACACACACTGTCTCTCTCTCTCTCTCTCTCTCTCTCACACACACACACACACACACACACACACACACACACACACACACACTGTCTCTCTCTCTCTCTCTCTCTCTGTCTCTCTCTCTCTCTCTCTCTCTCTCTCTCTCTCTCTCTCTCATTCTCTCTCTCTCTCTCTCTCACACACACACACACACACACACACACATATACAGGGATCCCTCACTTTCCGCTGTTAATTGGGACCGAGATCCCCACGGGACCATCAAAATCTGCGAAGAAGGATCACCCGCCCCACCGATATATATGTGTATGTGTGTATAAGGTCAATAAATACATATACAATGCTATAAATGCTTATAATAACAATTAAACATTGAAAAAAATAACATAAGATGTAAATAAAATATAAATACATACGCTCTCAAACCTACCAACATTCGTTTTGCAAACATCCGGAGATACCAACAAAGCTGTCCAAGGTCGAAAGTGAAAGTGAAAGTGAAATGAAATTGAAGAACAAGTAGAAATAGAAATGGAATAAAATCTACAAAAATATAGATCATAACTACAAGTATGAAATATGATTAAACATTATCCTGAGGTACACTTAATACTAGGCTGGGCAGAGGGGGGCGTGGCTGCGCGGGAAAGACAAAAGGAACACCCCATTGAAGTTAGCCAGATGTGTGTCGACATTCACAAGTCAGGCAATGGCTTCAAGTAAATAGCACCTCGCCTGCACCTGCCCATATCTACTATCAGAGGAATCATTAAGAAATTTTACACAACTGGAAGAGTAGAAAACAGGCCTGGATGAGGACGCAACAGTGAGAAGGAGGTACCATGCACAGTGAGAAGGAGGTAAAACAAATAAAAAGTTATCCAAAACTCACTGTTAAAGAATTGCAACAAATGGCAGCATTTTGGGGTCATAAAGTCTCCCAAACAACCATCAGGCACCATCTACATGCCAATAAGCTGTTTGGGAGGCATGTACGGAAAAAAAAACTTTTCTGGACGCCTGGAGTTCGCTAAGCAGTACTGGGCCTTCCACTGGGACTGTGTACTTTGGCCAGATGAGATCAAGATATAACTTTTTGGCAACAAACACTCCAAGTGGGTCGGGTAGAACACAAAAGACGAGTATGCAGAAAAGCACGTCATGCTCACTGTGGAGTATGAGGGAGGATCAGTGATGCTGTGGGCATCAGAAAATAAATGGATGAACAATGAGGAATTGACAGGAAGGGTGAGATTGAGAGAGAGAGAGAGAGAGAGAGAGAGAGGAGTTGGGTAAAACCAGCAGGTAACATGTCGGTGAGATTCACCTGTGAACAATTTATTTGCATGCTTCCTGCCAGAGAGCGGGTGATTCCCAGAAAGGGAGGGAGGGGATGGAGAGAGACAAGACAGAGAGAGAGAGAGAGAGAGAGAGAGAGAGAGAGAGAGCATTTCATCACAACCGAGAAAATCTTTTAATCCTTCTGTTGCCATCCAGTGGATTTCACTACAGTAGTTTCTCAATTTTAGACACATTTTTCTTTCTTTTTTTTTTCTGGCCCAGAGTACAGAGTAGCAGATGGTTCTTTCTAAAATACATCATTTGAGGGAGTATTTTAACAAAGGAGATGGGGTTGATTAAGGGGAAGACACAATGTTGACAGATTTACATTTAGGTCAAATTGCCTTACTTTGCTCATGGATATAAATCTGAGTGTGAATCGTGGTATGCCTTTATATTAGACCTGCCCAGTATACCTCAGTATTCAGTCCAAAGTCAGCTGGGACTGGTGCTTTGTGTTGAAAAAGTGTTTTTACCCCTGACTTGCCATGTACTGTTTTTGGTGGTAAAAGAGACCATTAAGACTATCACAAATATCATCTATGTAATATTTTGTGATTTTTTTTTTTTTATCAGGCACAATCATGCAAAATTAAAATATATTTAAAGTTTTTGTACAAACAATTTAAAAACTGTGCCCAATGTTGTTAGTGCTTATGCCCCACAGGCAGGATGCGAGCAAGAAAAAAAGGAGAGATTCTGGAGTGAGTTAGATGTAGTGATGCAGAGTACCCCCAGTGGTGAAAGAATGGTCATTGGTGCAGTTTTCAATGGATATGTTGGTGCAGGCACCAGAGGGGACAAGGAAGTGATAGGCAGGTTTGGTATCCAGGACAGGAACACAGAAGGACAGGAACACAGAAGGACAGATGTTGATAGATTTTGCAAAAAGGATGGAAATGGCTGTGGTGAATACTTTCTTCCAGAAGAGACAGGAGCATAGGGTGACTTATAAAAGCGGAGTGTCGTGTTGTCTTCAAAGAGGAGTTGAAACAGGCTTTGGGTGGCCAGGAAGTGCTTCCAGATGACTGGACAACTAAAGCTGATATGATCAGGGAGACAGGTAGGAGAGTACTTGGTGTGTCACCAGGAAGGAAAGTAGACAAGTAGACTTGGTGGTGGAATGAGGAAGTGCAGGAGTGTCTACAAAAGAAGGGGTTGGCTAAGAAGAAGTGGGACAGTGAGTGGACCGAAGAGAGTAAACAGGAGTACAGAGAGACACAGCGTAAGGCGAAGATAGCAGTGTCAAGGCCAAACAGAGGGTGTATGATGACTTGTATGCTAGGTTGGACAGTAAGGAGAGAGAAAATGATACAGGTTGGCACAGCAGAGAAATAGAGATGGGAAGGATGTTCAGCAAGTTAAGGTGATTAAGGACAGAGTGGGAAATGTATTGACTGATGACAGAAGTGTGCTGGGAAGATGGAAAGAGTACTTTGAAGAACTGATGAATGAGGAAAGGCAGTTGGTCCTGATGACATACCGGTGGAGGTATGGAAGTGTCTAGGAGAGGTAGCAGTAGATTTTCTGACAAGAACATTCAACAAGGTCTTAGATGCCGGAGGAATGGAGGAGAAGTGTGATGGTGCCCATTTTTAAGAACAAGGGAGATGTGCAGAGTTGTGGCAACTACAGAGGGATAAAGTTGATGAGCCATACGATGAAGTTATGGGAAAGAACAGTGGAAGCTAGACTAAGAGTAGAGGTCAGCATTTGTGGACAACAATTTGGTTTCATGCCAAGAAAGAGCACCACAAATGCAGTGTTTTCTTTGAGGATGTTAATAGAGAAATACAGAGAAGGTCAGAAGGATCTGCATTGTGCCTTTGTGGCTCTGGAAAAAGTATATGACAGGGTGCCGAGAGAGGAACTGTGGTATTGTATGAGGAAGTCTGGAGTGGCAGAGAAGAATGTTAGAGTGGTGCAGGACATGTATGAGAGATGTAAGACAGTGGTGAGGTGTGCTGTCGGTGTGACAGAGGAGTTCAAGGTGGAGGTGGGACTGCATCAAGGGTCAGCCGAGCCCCTTCTTGTTTGCGATGGTGATGGACAGGTTGACAACTAGGTTAGACAAGATTTCCCATGGACTGTGATGTTTGCAGATGACATTGTGATCTGTAGTGAGAGCAAAGAACAAGTACAGGAAAATCTAGAGAGGTGGAGGTATGCCCTGGAAAGGAGAGGAATGAAGTAAAACAGAATACATGTGTGTGAATAACAAAGACCCAAGAGAAATGGTGAGGTTACAGAGAGCAGAGATAAGGAAGGTGGAGGATTTTAAGTACTTGGGCTCAACAATCCAGAGCAATGGAGAGTGTGGAAAAGAGGTGAAGGAGCGTGTGCAGGCAGGTGGGAATGGTTGGTGAAAAGTGTCTGGTGTGATGTGTGATAGGAAAGTATCGGCAAGAATGAAAGGAAAAGTGTACAAGACGGTGATGAGGCCAGCAATGTTGCATGGTTTAGAAACAGGAGGCAGAGCTGGAGGTAGCAGAGATGAAGATGTTGAGGTTCTCTTTGGGAGTAACGAGGATGGATAGGATTAGGAATGAGTACATCAGAGGGACAGCACATGTAAGAGGTTTTGGAGACAAAGTCAGAGAGGCTAGACTGAGATGGTATGGACATGTACAGAGGAGGCATAGTGAGTATATTGGTAGTAGGATGCTGAGGTTGGAACTACCATGCAGAGGGCCTAGAGGAAGACCAAAGAGAAGATTTATGGATGTGGTGAAGGAGGACATCATGAAGGTAGTTGGTGTAAGAGAAGAAGATGCAGAGGATAGGGTGAGATGGAGGCAGATGATTCGCTGTGGCGACCCCTGAAGGGAACAGCTGAAAGGAAAAGAAGAAGAATTTAAAAACTGTGCCCAACATTTTCAGTTGTCTTTGAACCCAATTAAAATGCCTTTGAACTCCAGAGGCTTAACACTGTGGCACAATGCATTTTGACTCTGATTACACTCCGAGATGCCACTGTTGGCATTTATCTCCTTCGTTGCTATGGAGTCACAATGCCTAAGAGATCCACAGCCCATGCAGGAGGAAAGAGAAAGAAACGTAGTGTGCATAATATGTTCTGTATGTATAATGTTGACCTAAAAACTAGTCTTTTAAAAAGACCAAGTATCAATTTTCCATTGTCTTGGAAACCCCCCCCGGGATAAAAAAGACAGCCAAATGCACTTAGAATGGTAAAGTTAAATTTCAAACAGCAGTGAGTCCCTCATATCACATATTTTTAATGTGCATTAAATATTAGTGGTGTAAAGATAAACTCTGTAGAAAACTAAATATTAATATAAGCAAAACATACTACAGGCACACCATATCTAAAAATTAAACCTTTCCAATATTTTGATTGACAAAACAAAGTATTTTACTTGAAAAATAATTCAATGAAACAAAATGAGCTCTAGTTGGACAGTATGGTGTCACAATGGTTAACACTTTTGCCCCACTACAAGAAGGCCTGAGTTCGATTTCCAGGCTCAGATCTTCCTGTGTGGAGTTTGCATGTTCTCTGCATGGTTGTGTGCATTTCCTGTGGGAATTCTGTGTCCTTATTTTTTGATGAATATTTTTGAAAAACCCCCAATGCCCTGAAGCCACAGAAATTGAAGCTCGAAGTAGCAAGGGATCACTGTATTATTTATATATATATATATATATAATAAAAGGACAGGACAAAGACTTTCTATTGAAACTCCATTTATCACTACAGATAGTGATAGTGATCAACAGTTTTATTGTTATTTTCCCTATCAAAAAGTATTAAGCACTCTCCTACGGAAGGATCTACTCAGAAAATCAGCAATATATATATACACCCAGTGCAGCTAACTGGGTTATCAAAGGCGGGCCATGTCTCTCACTGTCTATGGTGAGAGACATGTAAAAGAACCATTGCTGACATTCGTAAAGAGTAGGCTGCAAAGTCGTCAGCGTGTTTCTGTCCCTTGCTAAAAGGGTTGTGACAGGAAGGGCATCCGACGTAAAAACCTCTGCCAAATCAAACATGCGAATCAGATGATTCGCTGTGGCGACTCCAGAGTAAAAAGGGAAAAAGCCGAAAGGAAGACAGACAGACACACACAAACACACACACACATACATAATATATGCAGTCACTATTTGAGTTAGTAAAAGGGAAAAAGCACATACACACACATATATATATATATATATATATATATATATATATATATATATATATATATATATATCCACACACACACACATATATATATATATATATATATATATATATATATATATATATATATATATATATATATATATATATATATATATATATATATATATTAGATTCATTGCACACCAACCGAAATATTTCAGGTCTTTTATTGTTTTAATATTGATGATTTTGGCATACAGCTCATGAAAACCCAAAAATCCTATCTCAAAAAATTAGCATATTTCATCCAATCAATAATAAAAAAGGTGTTTTTATTACAAAGGAAGTCAACCTTCAAATAATTATGTTCAGTTATGCACTCAATACTTGGTTGGGAATCCTTTTGCAGAAATGACTGCTTCAATGCAGTGTGGCATGGAGGCAATCAGCCTGTGGCACTGCTGAGGTGTTATGGAGGCCCAGGATGCTTCGATAGCGGCCTTAAGCTCATCCACAGTGTTGGGTCTGGTGTCTCTCAACTTTCTCTTCACAATATCCCACAGATTCTCTATGGGGTTCAGGTCAGGAGAGTTGGCAGGCCAATTGAGCACAGTAACACCATGGTCAGTAAACCATTTAGCAGTGGTTTTGGCACTGTGAGCAGGTGCCAGGTCATGCTGAAAAATGAAAATCTTCATCTCCATAAAGCTTTTCTGCAGATGGAAGCATGAAGTGCTCCAAAATCTCCTGATAGCTAGCTGCATTGACCCTCCCCTTGATAAAACACAATGGACCAACACCAGCAGCTGACATGGCACCTCAGACCATCACTGACTGTGGGCACTTGACACTGGACTTCAGGCATTTTGGCATTTCCTTCTCCCCAGTCTTCCTCCAGACTCTGGCACCTTGATTTCCGAATGACATGTAAAATTTGCTTTCATCTGAAAAAAGTACTTTGGACCACTGAGCAACAGTTCGGTGCTGCTTCTCTGTAGCCCAGGTCAGGCGCTTCTGCCGCTGTTTCTGGTTCAAAAGTGGCTTGACCTGGGGAATGCGGCACCTGTAGCCCAGTCCACTGCTTCCACAGGTCCCCCAAGGTCTGTAATCGGCCCTTCTCCACAATCTTCTTCAGGGTCCGGTGACCTCTTCTGGTTGTGCAGAGTTTTCCGCCACACTTTTTCCTTCCCACAGACGTCCCACTGAGGTGCCTTGACAAAGCACTCTGGGAACAGTCCATTTGCTCAGAGATTTCTTTCTGTGTCTTACCCTCTTGCTTGAGATGGCCTTCTGGAAAGCTTTCAGGTTGGCAGTCTTACCCAAGATTGTGGTTTTGAGTAATGAACCAGGCTGGGAGTTTTGAAAAGCCTCAGGAATCTTTTGCAGGTGTTTCGAGTTAATTCGTTGATTCAGATGATTATGTTAATAGCTCGTTTAGACTACCTTTTCATGATATGCTAATTTTTTGAAATTTTGGGTTTTCATGAGCTGTATGCCAAAATCTTCAGTATTAAAACAATAAAAGACCTGAAGTATTTCAGTTGGTGTGCAATGAATCTAAAATATATGAAGGTTTAATTTTTATCAGTACATTACAGAAAAGAATTAACTTTATCACAATATGCTAATTTTTTGAGAAGGACTAGTATATATATATGTCTGTCTTCCTTTTGGCTTTTTCCCTTTTTTACTCGGGAGTCGCCACAGCGAATCGTCTGATTCGCACGTTTGATTTGGCAGAGGTTTTTACGTCGGATGCCCTTCCTGTCACAACCCTTTTAGCAAGGGACAGAAACATGCTGACGATTTTGCAGCTACTCTTTACGAAAGTCAGCAATGGTTCTTTTACATGCCTCTCACCATAGACAGTGAGAGACATGGACATATATATATATATATATATATATATATATATATGTGTGTGTGTGTGTGTGTGAGACAGAGAAAAATCATGGATAAGGGCAATAATTAAATTAAAATCACATCAATATTGTATTTGATCGTTTTGAATAAGACACAAAAACAGATTTTAATTACCCTTATTTGTTTTTATGACACATGTGTTTGAATGTCCACATGAGCGGAGACTCAGTTTTGAGAAAATTTGAGTTAAAGTTCTGTAAAACTTGAAATAGCTTCTTTTTTTTCTTAGAATTTTTCAAAGCATAAAACCAAAACCGAAAAAGACTCTGAAAATGTTGGGAAGTCACTCAGCTACTTGTTTAACTCAGTTACTACTTGGGTATCGTTCAGATTTCAGGTACATGAAATGAAAATCAACAACTTTGCATCTGGTTTTCCTGCATTTGCACTGAAGCAGGATTTGCTCTAAAATAAAATAAAAAGAGATTTGCTCTAATATATATATATATATATATATATATATATATATATATATATATATATATATATATATATATATATTATTTTCCTTTAGTAATGAAGTCATGTACACACCCAGGCACACACACACACAATGATTTTGTGTACCACCACAGCCACTCACCTGGTTCCATGTGTTCATGATCAGCAGCATTTTCCACTGGTACAGGTTGATCTTCTTCGTTATCACTGCTAAAATGTTTGATTTGTGATTGTCATCTCCAAAATAGCCTGACACTGCCTCAGTGAGTTCTAAGGAGATGAAATCTGCTTCCATAGAAACTCCCTGTTTTGGACAGAAACTTTGAAATCTGCACAGTGATCGGCAAAGTGGGCCCCGGCGCGGCCTTTATTTTTTTGGTGTATGGAAAGCACACTTACAATCCCTCACTTTCAGCAGTAATGGAGCTTTGTAGAAAATAACTTTGAGCAATAAAAAATCTACACTTAAAGAGTAGAAGTATAATTCTTTTCAAAATAAGTCAAACTAAAGAACGGAGCAGCAGTAGAATATTTGCGGGGTTTTGATTATGTTTATCATGGATAAGTTGCTCTGGGCACAGAGGTTTCTCTCTAAATCAGAATAACTAGAACTAAACAAGGAAAAGTAGTGTAGTAACGTGTAAAATTAGGGCTCAGAGTCTGCTACAACCTAAATGTTGTGTTCTTCCACCATTGATGACTCTGTTAGGAATGAAATCATGAACAGAAGATGGGGAAACAGAGTTTATTTGTTTCGTACAGTTTTCCATGAAATCCCTATGGAAAAATAATTCAATACAATATTTAAATTTTACACTTTTCATTTATTATTAATATATGATAAATTAGCAGAAACTGTTGTACAATTCGAATATAAAACAAAGTAAAAATCGCTATTTTTAGCCTCCGTCACTTTACAAGGCCGCAACACAAAACTACAGTTGGCGACTTATCCATGATTTTCCCATGCAGCACCTCTCTCACGCGTGCACACACACGTGGCTCAATCTTTTTTTTTTTTCCATGGATTGTATTTAGGCTTTTCACAGCATGGCATTTTTGCTCCAGTTTGTTGGGTCAAGGCTCAGAAGCATTAATGTGGCAATAAAATGAAGTCAGCTGATACCTAAATGTACTGCATGAGTATGTTATCACATCAGTGGACTTTTTCTTCCCTGACAACACGTACATAAAGTGTGGTCTTAAATACTAAAAGAGTCATTCCTGGAGCATGAGGATTGACACCATGGAGTGTTGACCGTAACCAGAATGAAATCTCTAGGATGTGTTGGAGAAGACTTATATTGTATCATACCTATAAGGATTCATATCTATCTATCTATCTATCTATCTATCTATATATATATATCTATCTATATATATATATATATATGCTAACTGGGTTATCAAAGGCCGGCCATGTCTATCACTGTCTATGGTGTGAGGCATGTAAAAGAACCATTGCTGACTTTCGACAAGAGTAGGCTGCAAAGCCGTAAGCGTGTTTCCGCCCTGCGATGGCCTGGCAAGCTGTACAGGGTGTACTCTGCCCTCACCCCGAGTTGGCTGGGATGGGCACCAGCCCCCCGCGACCCTAATTAAGATGAAGCGGTTACAGAAAATGAACTGATATATAATCAGGTTGTGGATGCCTTTATTTATCTGGGCTCCACTGCGATCAGCCCAACATCTCTTGACATTGAGATCAATTCAAAAATTGCCAAAGCTGCCGGGTCATGGCCAAACTCAAAAAGAGAGTGTGGAACAACAGCCTGCTCAGCAAAAGGACTAAGGTCTGTGTGTATCAAGCTTGTGTCTTGTCTGCTCTTCTTTATGGCAGCGAGTCATGGATGACCTACACCAGACAAGATAGACGCCTCAGTGTGTTCCCTCTCCCCTCGCTTTGCCGATTGCTGCATATCAGATGGCAGGACAAAGTCCCAAATACTGTTCTTCAGTGTGCTGGTCTCATGAGCATATCCACCATGCTCATACAGAGACGTCTCCATTGTCTCGGCAATGTGCACCTCATGGAGCCTCAGCGCCTGCCACAAGAAATTCTCTATGGTGTGCTAGCTGCATGATGGCACTCGTCGAGTCAGTCGACCTTTGCTGCGCTTTAAAGACACCATTAAGTGAGACTTCAAAGAAGCCAACATCAACTAAATCAGCTGGGAGGACACTGCTGTACAGAGTGACTCCTGGCAGCAAAGGGAAAATGCTGGGGCGTCGAAAGTTGAGGAAGATGGGAGAACTCGGGATACATCAAAGAAAGCAGTGAGAAGGAAGCGTGCAACCTCCAGGCACGCCCAACCCATATACATCTGTGACAACTGCAAGAGGGACTGTCACTCCAGGATCAGTCTTTACAGCCACACAAGATCCTGTCATGCCCCCCATATGTGCTAACCATCACCTCTACAAGATGCCGCCGCCATAGTATATATTGGATGGATGGATGTGTGTTACTTCAAAGCTTTGTAAAAAGGATAACTCTGTGTTACACAATACAATTCCATGAAATTAATTGAAGGCTGATTTATTTATTGTAAATTGTACGTTGTGGTCAGTGGTGGCCTAATGGTAAGGTGCTGGATCACTCATCCCAAAGTTGGGGGTTCAAGCATCACTCTTAATGGATTGTCACTGTCCCCCCAGTGCAGCTAACTGGGTTATCAAAGGTCGGCCATGTCTTTCAATGTCTATGGTGTGAATCATGTAAAAGATTCATTGCTGACTGTCGACAAGAGTAGTTACAAGTGTACACGCTGTCAGTGTGTTTCTGCCCTGCGATGGCCTGGTGAGCTGTCCAAGGTGTACTCTGCCCTCATCTAGATTCGACTGAGATGGGCGCCAGCCTCCCCATGACCCTAATTAGGATTAAGCGGTTTAGAAAATGAATTGTATGTTTATACACTGTCATTATTGTACATCATGATGCCTTATGTTATGATAAACCATTACACCCTGAATAAATATTACAATGTTAAAAAACATCGATTCCCAGCTTGGGCGTTTCTGTGTGGAGTTTGCATGTTCTCCCAGTGCAGGACTTTCTTGCTGTGAGGTGTATGAGGCTAACCACTACATTACCATGCTCTAATCAATCAGCTATTGGATCATTAATTCATTTTCTGAACCGCTTAATTGTAGTTAGGGTCGCGGGGAGACTGAAGCACATCTCATCCAACTCCGGGTGAGGGCGTTGTACACTCTGGAGAGCTTGCCAGGCCATCACAAGGCCAACACTCACACAACCATCCACACTCACATTCACACCAAGGGGAGATTTAGAACAGCCAGTTAAACTACTGTGCATGTTTTTGGACTCTGGAAGGAAACCAGAGTACCCGAAGGAAACCCGCTCAAGCACAGGTAGAACTCGCTCACTCGTCTCACTTATTTCCTGAACCACTTAATCCAGTGAAAGTTATAGGGAAACTGGAGCCTATCTCAGCTAACACGAGGCAAATGTCCAAGCAAGCCAAACAACCAAAACCACTCACACTTCCACGGGGGGTTAATTTGGAGCAGCCAATTAATGCATACCTTTAAACTGTGGAAAGAATGTGCATGTATTTTAACTTTTGGATGAAACTGGAGTCCCCAGAGGAAACCCATGCAAACATGGGGAGAACATACAAACTCCGCAGAGAAACACCCCAGCCAGTGACTCAAGATACAAGATACGAGATACAGCTTTATTAATCTCACAATGGAGAAATTTACTCTTACAGGCTCTTGAAGTACAGTACCGTTAGTAGGGGGTGCAAAATAGCTCAGAAAGGACTCAAACTAGGAACTTCTTGCTGTGAGGTGGACACGCTAACCGCTACATCACTGCGAACCTAACCAAGCAACAGATTAAAAAAAGAATACACGAATGGTTATTAAATACTGTATACAGTGAAGTGCTTTAATACCTAAATAAGAATTGTTTGTTTGTTTAAACAACAATTTTTTAAAGTAGTTCCAGCAGTAACTCAAATTTCATGATGCTGTAGTGGTTAGCAATTCCTCTCTCAGCAAGGGTGTTTATTGTGGAGTGTGTATGTTCTCCCTGTGATTGCATGGGTTTCCTCTGGGCATTCTGCTTTCCTCCCACAATACAAAGACATTTGGCTAACTAGCTGTTCCAGATTATGAGTGTGAATGACTGTGTGTTTGTCCCATGATATACTGGCAAGCTATTTAGGGTGTACCCAGCCTTCACCAAGCGTCAGCTGAATGAAATTCCTTCCCCCCTGTGACCCTATTAGGATTAAGCGCTTCTGCAAATGAATGAATGAATGCCGCTACTGTTGCTTTTATTCTGAAAGGGTTTTTTTTATGATTTTTTTATAATAACAATGCAGAATATGCATATATTTAACCAAGAAACTGTACAGTTTATCTAATGATGATATTTTACTTGTCCAGAACTTTACAGCATGATGTATGCATGGAAGGAATCTTCAGGACTCATCACTATGTAAAAGTAAGTAGTTTCCCCAATCTGGCAGAGTCTTCAGGATAAAGGTGTTTAAACTTTCTGGTTTCTTAGCCACATGACAGGGTTAAAGGTCTTGTTGAAATGCAGTTATCAATCAAAAGTTTGTTATTTCTGATATATTAGCATAGATTGTTCTTATTTTATTGACTAGTTAAATAATAGCATTGGTGTTAACAACAGAGTGCATAGTTGTGTAGTGGTTACCACTCTCATCTCACAACAAGATGGCCTTCGATTTGAGTCCTGTGGTCAGTGAGGGCATTTCTGTGTGGAGTTTACATGTTCTCACCATGCCATGCATACATAGACTGGTTATTCTGGATTACCCTTAGGTGTAAATCTGAGTGTCATTCATTCATCTTCTAAGCCGCTTAATCCTAATTTGGGTTGTGAGCAGGTTGGCTCCCATCTCAGTTCACTCTGGGCGAGAGCAGGATATGATCTGGACAGCATAAATGGAAGTGTGAATGATGTTTAAGTAAATGCAAGGAAAGCTCTGGTTCAGACAGATTGACATGAAGGGTATTAAAAGCATGTACAGATCAACTATCAGGTTTTTTTTACCACCCTCTTTAACGTCTCTTTACAGCAATGTATGGGTCCCACTGGCCTCAAAACAGCCACCATCATTCCAGTGCCTAAGAAGAACACAGCAAGCTGCCTGAACGACTACCACCCAGTTGCCCTAACCCCCATCATCACCAAATGTTTCAAGAGACTTGTCTTGTTTCACATTAAGGCTGCCATCCCTGCTGATCTCAATCCACATCAGTTTGCATACAGAGCAAACAGGTTAACAGAAGATGCCATCAATGCAGATTCCCACACAGCCCTCACATAGCTGGACAACAGTAATGCCTATGTGAAGATGCTGTTCATAGACTTCATCTCCAATTTTAACAAAGTCCAACCACGTGAATTGGCCCAGAAGTTGAGCTATCTGGGCCTAGGAAGCTCACTGCACTTGGATAATGAAAATTCTCAGCAACAGACCTTAGTACGTCAGATAGGAGAACACATTTCCTCCACTCTCATCCTGAACGCCGGAACACCACAGGGGTGAGTTCTTAGTCCCTCCTCTTCTCCCTCTTCATTCATGACTGTTCCCCCACTTACACCAGCATCAACATCATCAAATTTGCCAACAATTCCACCATCATAGGTATGATTACGAATAACAACAAGACAGCCTACAGAAAGGATGTCCTGAATCTGCGGTATTGGTGCTGCTACAACACCAACCTGGAACTAAACACATCCAAAACCAAAGAAATGATAATGAACCTCGGGAGATCGAAACAAACTGAGAACTCTGCCCTCTAAATTGATAGAGAGGTCGAGAGGGTGAAGTGTTTCAAGTTTCTAGGAGTCCACATCTCTGCTGATTTCACCTGAATTACAGACAGGGTGCAGCTAGCATTGAGCTACCACAGCATATTAGCTCAGGATAGGAGTTGAGCGTGTTCACTTGTACACGCCCGAAGACTCCGATCTCATAGCTGTAGTAGGGTAGACCGGTCATAGACGAGCATAGTGCAAAACATGAACAAACAATACAACAAGTAAAACAAATTAAAAAGAACAAAGAAAGATTTGACTCTGAGAACTCTGCGACGTCACCCTCTCGGCAGCGTCATCTTAGAGACGTCACGTTCAATGCAAAAGGACATGACGCATAATAAAGTTTATCTTCTTGATATCATTTGTTCAACATGCTACAGAACATAAAATCTCACACACAAACATTCTAAACATTAACTTAGATACTGTCCTGAAATAATAATTGAAAAATACTTTAATACAACAGTTCAGAGGAAACTGTCATTTCTTCAGGAGAAAGTCTTATTTCTTCAGAAGAGACGTCCAGCGTTTTCTATCGCTTAGCCAGAGAAGACACACAGTGTTTGAATGGCATCATAGAGCTTAACTGGTACTTAAAACACACTAAAAACAAAAGCTCATTGACAACTTGTGCATGAATGAAGAAAAAGGGGCGTTACACCATGTCAACCAATCAGCAGGAAGGAGGACAGCCATTGGCTGAATTTGAGTGACGTGTCAGTTGCTTGGCAGTCCGCGAAAACTCAAACAAAAGTGCAAAACCGCGAATAGTCAAGGGCCTACTGTATTAATGTAGTAAAATGTAGTAATGATGAAGAAGAACTTTTTAATTTAGTGCAGTGATATTTATTAATAAAATATATAAACATTATACAGCATCTTCTTCTTCTTCTTTTCCTTTCGGCTTTTCCCATCAGGGGTCGCCACAGCGAATCATCCGCCTCCATCTCACCCTATCCTCAGGCCTTCTGCCTGGTAGTTCCAAACTCAGCATCCTACTACCAATATATTAGTACTCACTATCCCTCCTCTGTACATGTCCAAGTCATCTAAATCTAGCTTCTCTGACTTTGTCTCCAAAACATCTTACATGTGCTGTCCCTCTGATGAACTCATTCTTGATCCTATCCATCCTCGTTACTCCCAAAGAGAACCTCAACATTTTCATCTCTGCTACCTCCAGCTCTGCCTCCTGTCTTTTCCTCAATGCCACTGTTTCTAAACCATACAACATCGCTGGCCTCAACACCGTCTTGTACACTTTCCTTTCATTCTTGCCGATACCTTCCTATCACACATCACACCGGACACTTTTCTCCAAACATTCCAACCTGCCTGCACACGCTTCTTCACCTCTTTTCCACACTCTCCATTGTTCTGGATTGTTGAGCCCAAGTACTTAAAATCCTCCACCTTCCTTATCTCTGCTACCTGTAACCTCACCGTTCCTCTTGGGTCAGTGTCGTTCACACACATGTATTCTGTTTTACTGAGGCTAATCTTCATTCCTCTCCTTTCCATGGCATACCTCCACCTCTCTAGATTTTCCTGCACTTGTTCTCTGCTCTTACTACAGATCACAATGTTATCAGAAAACATCATAGTCCATGGGGAATCTTGTCTAACCTCGTCTGTCAGCCTATCCATCACCATAGCAAACAAGAAGGGGCTCAGAGCTGATCCTTGATGCAGTCCCACCTCCACCTTGAACTCTTCTTTCACACCGACAGCACACCTCACCACTGTCTTACATCTCTCATACATGTCCTGCACCACTCTAACATACTTCTCATGCAATACCACAGTTCCTCTCTCGGCACCCTGTCATATGCTTTCTCCAGATCCACAAAGGCACAATTCAGCTCCCTCTGGCCTTCTCTATACCTCTCTATTAACATCCTCAAAACATACACTGCATCTGTGGTGCTCTTTCTTGACATGAACCCAAACTGTTGTTCACAAATGCCCTAAGTCTAGCTTCCACTATTCTTTCCCATGTCTGTCTTCCTTTCGGCTTTTTCAATTTTACTCGGGAGTCGCCACAGTGAATCATCTGATTCGCACGTTTTTATTTGGCAGAGGTTTTTACATCGGATGCCCTTCCTGTCACAACCCTTTTAAGCAAAGGACAGAAACACGCTGACGACTTTGCAGCCTACTCTTTACGAAAGTCAGCAATGGTTCTTTTACATGCCTCTCACCATAGACAGTGAGAGACATGGCCCGCCTTTGATAACCCAGTTAGCTGCACTGGGGGATTTCCACTATTCTTTCCCATAACTTCATCATATGGCTCATCAACTTTATCCCTCTGTAGTTGCCACAACTCTGCATATCTCCTTTGTTCTTAAAAAGGGGACCAGCACACTTCTCCACCATTCCTCCTGCATATACTCACTCTCTAAGACATTGTTGAATGTTCTTGTCAGAAAATCTACTGCTACCTCTCCTAGATACTTCCATACCACCGGTATGTCATCAGGACCAACTGCCTTTCCACTCTTCATCCTCTTCAATGCCCTCCTCACTTCACCCTTACTAATCTTTGCTACTTACTGGTCCTCAACAGTCACCTCTTCTACTCTTTTTCTCTCTCTCATTTTTCTCATTCATCAGCCCTTCAAAGTACTCTTTCCATCTTCCCAGCATACTTCTGTCATCAGTCAATACATTTCTCTCACTGTCCTTAATCATTCTAACTTGACGCACGTCCTTCCCATCTCTATTTCTGTGCTGTGCCAACCTGTATAGATCATTTTCTCCCTCCTTACCATACAGCTTATCATACAAGTCATCATGCACCTTCTGTTTGGCCTTTGACACCACTCCCTTCGCCTTACGCTGTGTCTCCCTGTACTCCTGTTTACTCTCTTCAGTCCTCTCAATGTCCCACTTCTTCTTAGCTGACCTCTTCTTTTGTACACACTCCTGCACTTCCTCATTCCACCACCAACTCTCCTTATCTACTTTCATTTCAGAGTACACACCAAGTACTCTCCTACCTGTCTCCCCAATCACATTAGCTGTGGTTGTCCAGTCATCTGGACGCACGTCCTGACCACCCAAAGCCTGTTTAAACTCCTCCTTGAAGACAACGCGACAGTCTTACTTTTTCAGCTTCCAACACTTTGTCTTCTGCTCTGCCTTTGCATTCTTCACCTTTTTCACCATCAGCATCATCCTTCACACCACCATCCGATGCTGTTTGGCAACACCATCACCCACTACTACTTTGCAGTCACTGACTTCCTTCAAATTACATCGCCTACACAATATGTAGTCTACCTGTGTGCCCCTACATCTGCTTTTATAAGTCACCCTATGCTCCTGTCTCTTCTGGAAGAAACTATTCACCACAACCATTTCCATCCTTTTTGCAAAATCTATCAACATCTGTCCTTGTGTTCCTGTCCTGGATACGAAGCCTGCCCATCACTTCCTCGTCCCCTCTGTTACCTGCACCAACATGTCCATTGAAGTCTGCACCAATGACCACCTCTGGGGGTGCTCTGTATCACTTCATCTAACTCACTCCAGAATTTCTCCTTCTCTTTTGGCTCACATCCTGCCTGTGGGGCATAAGCACTAACAACATTGAACATCACACCTTCAATTTCTAACTTGAAACTCATCACTCTATCTGACACTCTTTTCACTTCTAAAACATTCCTCAAAAACCCCTCCTTCAAGATAACTCCTACTCCATTTCTCTTCCCATCCACACCATGGTAAATTAGCTTCAACCCTGCTCTTAAGCTTCTCGCCTTGCTACCTTTCCACCTGGTCTCCTGAACACACAGTATGTCCACCTTCCTCCTTTGCATCATGTCAGCCAGCTCTCTACCTTTTCCTGTTATAGTTACAACATTCAAAGTCCCTACTCTCAGTCACAGACTCATGCCTTCCCTCTTCTCTCTCTGCCTATGGACACACCTCCCACCTCTCCTTCTTAGGTCTCTCCTTCTTTGACCTCTCCTTTTTCGACCAACAGTAGTCCAATTTCCACCAGCACCCTTTTGTTTGACAGCACTGATGGCAGTCATTGTTAACCCTGGCCTCAACCAATCTGGTATGAAATTTATATTGATGGTTCGCATTCTGTATTCTGGCAAACATTTTATGTCAGATGCCCTTCCTGTCACAGCCCTCTGCATTTATCCGGGTTTGAGACAGGCGTGAGGACGGACACTCCTTTGTGCCACCCCCCCAGCTGCATTAAACATTATACAGAATATATATATATATATATATATAAGTACATGAAGTGTAATACAGTAAAATGGTTTGATAATTTGAATAAACATCCAGGTACAGCACTGTAGTAGGTATTGCACATTAATGGTTAAAAATGCTTATCAGACGCCCACTAGAGCAGGGAATTGCATTATTTGTGAGGCGCTTCATCAAATGTAGGTACTTGTCGCAAGTGACATATGGTGGTGCTTGTGGACAAAGCGCAGCTTATCCGGACTTCCGATCTTTCAAGTGAGTAAGTGAAGGTTGAGTACTAAACAAGTACATAAAAAACATAAAAGTGTGACATAATGACGTAATGAGGTTTCAGCCGGACCCAGAATGCAGCGCGAGATGGTAAAGTGGATTTATTATTCAACGGAGAAGAACTTAAACAGCACGCTTTCACTGAGGTGAATTGCATTCAGCCCAAGCAGCTTAGCCACGCCCCTCAGCCAGAGCGGGCAGAGAACAGAGTTAGAAAATACAGTACGAGTGATGCGAGTTAATTTTCTAGTGCAGAGATGTGCGTGCTTGTGTTTATTGGGAGTAGATGAGAAGAGTGAATTCAGGTGTGAGCCACGAGTAGCTCAGCCATGCCCCTCAGCCGGAGCGGAAAGAAAACAGAGTTAGATGAGCATAGCCGCCAAAATCAAAGTCCCCCAAAAACACAGACCATAACAAAAAAAGAACATAAAACAACATGAAGTGTAATATATTGGATAAACAGAACAAAAAGATAAACATGCTACACCATAGTACATAAAATCACACACACAAACATTCTAAACATTAATTTAGGTACTGTACTGCAATAATAATTGAAAAAACTTTAATACTACAGTTCGTTACAATAGTTCAGATGATTATTCCTCTCCAGGCACTTCAGAGGATCATTTCTTCAGGAGAAAGTCTTATTTCTTCAGAAGAGACATCCAACATCATTACCATTTTGTGGCGCTTAGCCGGCATTTGAGTGGCAGCATGGAGCTTAACTGGTAATTAAACCACTAAAAAAAGGCTCATTGACAACTTGTGCGCAAATGAGGAAAAAGGGGCATATACATCATCTCAACCAATCAGCAGGAAGCAGGACAGCCATTGGCTGAATTTGAATCACCTGACAGTTCCTCGGCAATCCGCAAATATGCACAGGTGCGAGTGCAAAACCCCAAATAGTCAAGGGCCTACTGTATTCATACAGTATCTTAATTTCGAGCATAATTACTTTTTTATATTTTACAGATTTTAAGAATCAATGATATGTCATCAAAACATGCCATCACAAATATATGACCTTTCAGAAAATGAGAAATCCCAGTGTTAAAAAAGTAAACCAAAATGAAAAAAAAAAACCTTTAGTATGGTTAGGGATGTTGCTTCACATCAAGAAGGTTCTAGGTTTGAATATCATAAAAAAAGTATTTGTGTTGACTTATCAATCGTGTGTCCCTGCTTGGGTGGGTTTCCTTTGAGTACTCCAGTTTCTCAGACAATCCATAAACATTACATTCGGTCAAGTGGCTTCTCTAAATTGCCAACATATGACTAGTTTGTTTTTGTGTTCGCCCTTCAATTGATTGGCAACCTGTTCAAGGTGTAGCTTGCTTTTTAGTTAATGTCAGCTGGGATTGCCTCTGGTTTCCCACAAACCCTGACAGATAAGTGGCATACATAAATAACAAACGGATAAATAATATAGATTTTTTTAAAAACGTATTTTTCTGACAGGACTTTCAGAAAAAACAAAACAAAAACAACTTACAGTGTTGATCCCTTACGGAGAGTCAAATGATCTATGACATCTAATAAGCCTTGATGATGTGTTATAAACCTTTTTGTTGCTAGAAAGCCCTTTAGAAATAGTAAACTAAATCATATTTCGTGATGTAACTCAACATACTCTACAAGTATCACCAGTTATAATACACAAACATTAAAAGATGTAAATAAATGTTTGCTCATGAACATTCTCAATGGACCATGTAGTGTAAGCAGTTAAAAAAAAAAAACTTGTCTGCTATTTAAACAATTTATCTTACAATATCACTGAATCAGTATTAAATTAGCCCTCCCCCCCATCTTCATCGCAGCAGGATGCTCATTTTTCCTTATTCCCATAGGAGGAGAAAAAAATTAGGGAAGCCATAGATTTAAAGACTGCAAAGCACAATTTACACCAGGATTACAAAATGAAAGGCGCAAAATGTAAAGCCCATTATACAGTTTACATACCTGCTCATATTTTGTCAAATTTGGAAATAATAATAAGAATAAAAATCAAGCAAGTTTACTGGCAAATTTAACAGTTTGTCATAAAACTGCGTTTTTATATTTGTTTGCAATAAACAACACAGAGACAATAAAAAGGAACAAATATAAATAGATGAAAGTCATTCATTTTCTGAACTGCTTAATCCTAATTAGGGTCTTGGAGAGAGGCTGGCTGGCTCCCATCTCTGCCCTCTCTGGGTGAGGCCAGAGCACACCCTGAACAGCTCGCCAGGCCATTGCAGGGCAGGAACACATGCATGAAAGTTAGCAATTGTTCTTTTACATGCCTTACACCACAGACAGTGAGAGACATGGCTGGCCTTTGATAACCCAGTTAGCTGTACTTTGGGAACAGCAGTGACAATCATTCATAGTTGGGCTTGAACCCCAAACTTAAGATCAGTAAGCCAGCACCTTACCACCGGGCCACCACTGTCCTCTAGATGAAAACCATAAATATTTTTCTATAATAAAACAATTCTTGATAAATATTTTAAAGAAAAGAAACTATGGAACCCTCAGAGCTACAGTATGTTTTTACTATTATTATTAAAGATAACAACAACAGACAGACAGACAGATAGGCAAAGGCTCCCTGCAACCCATATTATAATTAATTGGTCAAGCCCCACTGTCAACAGTTGTCACTGTTGTCCACCCAGTGCAGTTAACTGAGTTATCAGAGGCCGGTCATGTCTCTGACTGTGATGAAAATGTAAAAGAAACACTGCCGAATTACAATAAGAGTAGGCTGCATATCTGTCGGCATGTTTCTGCCCTGCGATGGTCTGGCGAGTTGTCCAGGGTGCACTTTGCCCTTGCCCAGAGTCAGCTGAAATGGGCACCAGCTTCCCTGCAACCATAATTAGGATTAAACGGTGCAGAAAATTAATGAATGAATTCCGATTATAATTACCAGCATTATTATTTGTATTTATTTATTTATTTATTTTTCAAGGGTTTTTTTTTCCAAAAGGCTTCCATGAAACTTAATATGATACAACTGATTGAATGAAACAGTATGTAAAGAAACCCAAAGGATTATTATTATAATACACAAAATGCACCAAATAACATACATGCCTTCATGGTGTGTGTAATTATTGCACATCGCTTTCAGTGAAAACTCCTACTACACTGCATCCCAAGAGTGTTAGGTGGAAAGGTTAATAAGGAAGCATATATTCCTTGAGGGTCTGAAATACAATTTATTCGAGGATAAAAATAGGACATTTACAGCATTTGGCAGACACTCTTATCCAGAGCGACTTACAATTATCTTTTTTTATATACAATTGTGCAATTGGGGGTTAAGGGCCTTGCTCAAGAACCCAGCAGTGGTGATAGTGGGGATTGAGTCGCTGACCTTCAATATTAGCAACCCATTGCCTTATCCACTAAGCCACATGAAGAGGAATTATAAAAATGAAGCTTGCCTTACACCAGCATAAAGTTGATTACATTAAACTGTGTGAACATTGAAGAAACTGCTGCACTTTTGAAGATTGTATTTTTTCATGGATTCGAACAGGGCAAATTTGTGTCCCTGTAACAAACTATCAGTGAAGAAAACATCACACAGATCCTGAATGAGGAAAGAATACCTCCAAGTGTAGGCACCAATATAATACGCCAAGTGTTTATAAAACATTGTAATGATTTTGCTCTAAAATCAAACTACCGCATCAAGATCTAGAAGGAATGATAGAACCAGTAAAGAAGAGCAGCACTCACCTCCAGCTGCTGACACATTCACACACTCCGTAACAGCATCCCTGTGTTGACAAGCAGCGCCAATTCCACAAATCCAACCACTACTGGGTACGAACGGCCAGGGTCTGTGAGGGGAGAGGGAGAAATGGAAGGAGGACGTGAGAGAGGGAGGGACTGAGGAAGGGAGTGAGGGAGCTTTGTGGTGTTGGAGGGAGAGATGCCCAGATACTGTGAGAGTTAGATATGTGCCGAGGAAGGAGGGGGATATGAACTCCAGAAAGAAAATCTAGAGCAAATATAAACAGTACTGGAGGACAGACACACACACACACACAGAGAGAGAGAGAGAGAGAGAGAGAGAGAGAGAGAGAGAGAGAGAACATCATATATAGAACAGAGATTCAACTGATAAATTGAACTGATAATTTAACAATGATTCTCCTATAACCCACTAGTTTTCATAAGCAGACCATGCCCATGTTCATTTCTAATCATTAGTTCACTCCTAGCGGCTGTCCTCAAATTACCTTGTATTCGTGCAAATTAGGATTGCAGTTTTGTTGAAGAGTTTGGTACATTGTGTTTGAAAACATGATCAATCTCTACCCAGTTTCACAGGAAAAGGGCAGGTGACTGACACTGAAAATGATCCAGCATCTCACCAAACATAAATTGGAATTGATCTGAACTTCTCTGTGACCCTAATGTACAGTAGTGCTTCGCAATTTTCTGTGGCGCCCTCCTTTGGAAGAAAAAAACAATTCTCACCCCCACCGCCCCGCGAGCGACTATAAATAGTATTATTTGTCTATAAAATTGTTATTAGTACTGTCTGTCTTCCTTTCGGCTTTTTCCCTTTTACTCAGGAGTCGCCACAGTGAATCATCTGATTCGCACGTTTGATTAGGCAGAGGTTTTTACGTCGGATGCCCTTCCTGTCACAACACTTTTAGCAAGGGACAGAAACACGCTGACGACTTTGCAGCCTACTCTTTACGAATGTCAGCAATGGTTCTTTTACATGCCTCTCACCATAGACAGTGAGAGACATGGCCCGCCTTTGATAACCCAGTTAGCCGCACTGGGGGGGACAGTGACAACCTTGTGGATAGTGGGACTCGAACCCCCAACCTTTGGATCAGCGATCCAGCGCCTTTTACCACCAGACCACCACTGCCCCTAAAAATTGTTATTAGTACACCTTTGCATAATAATGTATCTTTATTACCATTAAAAACAAAAAAGAAAGAAATATAGTTCAACTTGAAACAAAGAAAAACTTCATGAACATTGTTAAGTCTGCAATTGAAAAGTGCACCAATGTGCCCTAAAATTAAAAAATACATCCTTATTTATATATCCTCATTTGACTTATTTAAACTCATTCAACTTACTTATGTCTTAATGTCTCCGTCTCTCTCCACCTTTCTCTCTGTTCCTGTTAAAAAACTTTCTGCGTTGTTTCTTGAGGGGTTGTTCACTGCACATCACATCGTTTGCTCGTGCGAAAAACCGATAGTGCGACAATGAGAGTGCTACTGCCAACTAGTGGGGTGGAGGTGCAATTACACTTAATTCTCGGACACAATTCCAGAAAAGCATGTTCCCCAGGGGTCATACCCCCCTCCCCCGTATCACACCGTGCACCCTCTGGCATCATACCACACGCCCCGCTATTTGAGAAGCACTGCCCTAACGGGATAAGGAATAAAATAATGTGAACACCTTATCAGGAACATGCAGGATTGAATTTTTAACTGAATTTTTCAAACGCGCCAATTGAATGTGAGTTGCTCTCTCATTGGCTGTCTCTCAACGTCCCGCCCCGCTGGCCTCCCAGATAGAGACAGAAGGAAGCTTCACTCTTTAGTTTTTAGTTTAGTTTTTTAAGTTGTTTTAATTTAGTAAATGTTTAATAAATGTGGGCGCATTTGAGCTCATCTGGAATCCCGATCCCTCAATGAATCAAATAAAAGTTGAGCTTGTCAAGCAGGGAATGCATTTGGAATTCACGTCTTGTGGACGTGGCCCGCAGCGCGCGTGCAAGAGAGAGACAGAGAGAGAGAGAGAGAGAGAGAGAAGGAATAACGCTTTAATTTTTAATTTAGTTTTTTAAGTTGTTTTAATTCAGTAAATGGTCAAGCAGGGAATGTGCTTTGAATTCACGTCTTGTGGGCGTGGCCTGAGAGAGAGAGAAAAAGAGAGAGAGAGAGAGAGGTGTGTGTTTGTGTGTGTTAATAAAAAATGTTTAATAATGGTTTAATTCATAAATATGTTAATAAAATGGTTTAATCTGTTAATAAAATGTTTAAATGTTTAATAAGTAATTTTCTTTTACTTTTAACACATATTTCAAAATTGATGTACTTTTATCATTTTTAAAGGGTTTATGAGGTTTATCCAGTCCAAAGACTGGAGCCTTGGAACGAATTAGGCGTTTAACATGTAAGATGCGACCCCTACTTACGAAATCCCCGCAATACTAAAAGGGCTCTGGAACGATTCATTTCGTAAGTTGGGGGCCGACTGTATTTGAAATTCTACATATGGTTTCCTATCAGTGTTTCATAGTATATATATTGGCACTTGTTTCCAAGTTTACTGTAATTCCAAAACTTTCCGAGCTTGTTCTGATCATCACCTTTGACCTTGATATTCTATAATTAAGTCATCTCTGAGACTCAGGTAGAGTACTGTCCCCACCAAATTTGATAAAAAAAATCAATGCATGGGTGTGTTCAGAGTGTAACAACGATTACCGTGCTTACATCAGAACTCTGTTTTGTAATAAAAATATATACAGTATATATATTGTGCTCTTAGGGCAGTGGTGGTCTAGTGGTAGGGCGCAGGATTGCTGATCCTAAGGTTGAGGGTTCGAGTCCCCACGAGGTTGTCACTGTCCCCCCAGTGCAGCTAACTGGGTTATCAAAGACCGGCCATGTCTCTCATTGTCTGTGGTAAAAGAACCATTGCTGGCTTTCGTAAAAGAGTAGGCTGCAAAGCCGTCAGCGTGTTTCTGTCCCTTGCTAAAAGGGTTGTGACAGGAAGGGCATCCGACGTTAAAAACCTCTGCCAAATCAAATGTGCGAATCAGATGATTCGCTATGGCGATCCCTGAGAAAAAGGGAAAAAGCCGAAAGAAAAGAAGAAGATACAGTATATCGTGGTCTTGTTGGTTGATGAAAAATAAAAATAAAAAAGACTAGTGGCTGACACCAATTGTTTCCACCTCACATCTCAAATAAATG
>CM045733.1:48995000-49082500 GCA_024760905.1 Plotosus lineatus
CACCAAGGAGGGGTGAAAGCATGCCCATGCCCCCTTCATGATATGCAATGGCAGCCCCCTGCCTCTTTTCAAATGACCATGTATGCGTATTTTTTTGGAAACGGTTTAACACACTCAGAGGGAAAGCGCTACCCGCCGCTTCGTATGATTGAACTCACAGGACCCCATGTTTGACTGGTGATCGCTATGAATGACAGAGACGTGAGCGTATGCTATTCCTCCCACCCATGAGAGCTCAATTATCTCCCATGGACTCCCAGTCACAGGAATCAAACTGGGTTCGAACTAGAGCTTTATGGGTTAATAGTCATGTAACTTGGCAAAATACAACTCAGGAGTCTGCTTGTGTGTGTGTGTTGACCTTACAATGGTCTGGTGTGCTGTTCAGGGTGTACCCCACCTTCACCAGAGTCGGATGAAATAGGCTCCAGCCTTCTCAGAAACCTATAGGATTAAGTAGTTTAGTGAATAAGTGAGTGAGTCAGAGAATGGTTTAATGTTTACAAAAACTGGAAAAAAAAATTAAATATACATACTGTACTGTATATGAAACTGTAAATTATAAACGTAAATATGAATTATAATGCACAGAAATAGACTACAGACACATACTGTGTTCTCCATCTAGCAGTAAAACGATCTATATATTGTTATTTGGTCAGGGGAAAAAGCTTAAGATACTGGCTTTGTAGCCTCCATCATAGACTGGATGAGTCAGAATCTCAAGCTCACCCACGGCTAATATTATTCAGGGTTTTTTTTTACCTTTTTACATTCAGAAATGACAAAATAGAAATTATCTAACAGGTCCCATGACAGTGATAAAGTAACTGCATGAGATAAACTGTGCCATCATCCTTGTATTTCTTCCAGCTGGATGGAAAATACAGTCATCGAAATCCATTTACACAAACCACTTAATGTAAAGTTTAAATAAATAAATAAATTCAAAAGGCACATAGAAAGTCACTAAGTGTATGAGTGAGTGATGCGAGTGAGTGAGTGAGTGAGTGAGAGTGAGTGAGTTAGTGAGTGTGAGTTAATGAGTGAGTGACTTAGTGAGTATGAGTGAGTGAGTGAGTGAGTGAGTGAGTGAATTAGTGAATGAATTAGTGAATGAGTGAGTGTGAGTGAGTGAATGAGTGAATGAGTGAGTGAGTGAGTTATTGAGTGTGAGTGAGTGAGTGAGTGTGAGTGAGCGAGTAAGCGAGTGAGTGAGTGAGAATGAGTGAGTGAATGAGTGAGTGAGTGAGTGAGTGAGTGAGTGAATTAGTGAATGAGTGAGTGTGAGTGAGTGAATGAGTGAATGAGTGAGTGAGTGAGTTATTGAGTGTGAGTGAGTGAGTGAGTGAGTGTGAGTGAGTGAGTGAGCGAGTGAGTGAGTGAGAATGAGTGAGTGAATGAGTGAGTGAGTTAGTGAGTGAGTGAGTTAGTGAGTGGGTGAGGGGTGAGTAATTGAGTGAGTGAGTGAGTGAGTGAGTGAGTGAGTGAGTGAGAGTGAGTGAGTGAGTGAGTGTGAGTGAGTGAGTGAGTGAGTGAGTGAGTTAATGTGAGTGAGTGAGTGAGTGAATGAGTAAACAAGTAAAAAATAATTTTTCAGTCAGAAAGATTTACTTGATAGTTTTTGAACATTTTATTAATTTAAAAGTACTTCTGTTGATAAAGTAAAAAAATATATAAATATTTATTATTATTATTTTTCTTCAATATTAGTTATATATTTTCTTTTTAAAATTTAAATAATACATTTTTCCAGGTTGTACTCTGCCCTTGCTCAGATTCGGCTGAGATGGGCACCAGCCTCCACGTGACCCTAATTAGGATTAAACGATTCAGAAAATGAATGAATGAATGAATTTGTCTGCGATGGCCTGCCGAGCTACCCAGGGTGTACCCTTTTCTTGCCCAAAGTTGGTTGAGATGGGCTCCAGCTTCCTGGCCCTAATTAGGATTAAGTGGTTCAGAAAATTCATGAAATGAATGAATGCAAACTTTGTAAAAATATCCAATCTCCACATTGAACAAAGAGCATATAAAATGATACGTCTATGAGTTAAAATTCTAGTGGACATTTAGTTAAATGACAGTAAAATCAAGTAAAAATAAATACTGTAGTTTGTGATGCTTTTTTTCCCCAAAATGATTGTAGTAGCTATTTTTTCATGTGATATAGCTTGTAAAACATCTGAATCAATAATGGATGAAAGGCAACATGGAGCAAAATACACAAAACAAATTTATTGAGCAATGTACTGCAGGCATGAATTTTTGGACATGGGCTCTTGCACTGGCACCAAAACAGCACTTTATGGATTCTTTACTGAAAGCCTGGGAGAAAGACAGGAGAAAAAGTCCAGGGGAACTGCCCAGCAGGGACAGGATGTCTAGAAGCATTTCCTGTGGACAATGGAGGGTCCGGCCTCGTCATACTCATCCTTGCTGATCCACATCTGCTGGAAGGTGGAAAGTGAAGCCAGGATGGAGCCTCCGATCCACACAGAGTACTTCCTCTCAGGAGGGGCGATCATCTGCACAGGAGCATCAGGGGTATCATAAAACACTGGAATATTTCAGAGGATGCTTACTTTTGACTGGGCTACCTTTTGGAAAATAAATTTATAATGAATCTTGTAAAGGATTGTTTAATCTATGACAAAACATGAATTTCCTGAGAGCAAAAAAAGTGTATGAAGAATGAAGATACTGTATTCATTTGGATATCAAATGAGGCATTATAATGTATTTATTCAAATAAATATATTATTGAATAAAACATTTTACTTTAAAATAAAAAAAAATACATTGTTCAACATTCAAAGCTCATAAGATATCTCATTTAAAAATCTTCATTAAGGTCAAAGATAAAAATGGGGAAGAATAGCACACAGCATTGACATATTCCAGGAATCCGAGTGATGGGTCTTACCTTGATCTTCATGGTGCTGGGGGCAAGTGCTGTGATCTCCTTCTGCATCCTGTCACCAATACCTGGGTACATAGTGGTGCCACCAGACAGCACGTTGTTGGCATAAAGGTCCTTACGGATATCAATATCACACTTCATGATACCATTGTAGGTGGTTTCATGGATACCAGCCGATTCCATGCCTACACAGATACAGCAGAGCGACAGAGAGTAAGATTAACACATTTTAAAGTAAGAACTCATGCTTCCTTTGAGTTTTACAGCATTGAACATGCATTGTTTGAGTTAAAATTTAGAGTATTTGACTGTAAATAAATAAAGTAACATTATGCTGAAGATGATTTAATAGAGGACAGTGGTGGCCTGGCGGTAAGGTGTTGGATCACTGATTCCAAGGTTTAGGGTTCAAGTCCCATTCTCAACAGGTTGTCACTGTCCACCTGAGTGCAGCTAACTGGGTTATCAGTGAGTCCGGATGTGTCCTGGCGAACCATACAGTAGATTATTGTGATCACAGCCACGACAATGCCTGTATGAGCATCATTCAAGCTTCAGGGATCAACATTCATTCCTCGTGATTGGATGTAGATGCAGAGAAACAGAACTGGCTTATCAAAATCCAGCCATGTCTCTCACTGTCTATGGTGTGAGGCATGTAAAAGAACCATTGCTGACCTTCGTCAAGAGTAGCTGCATAGCCATCAGTGTGTTCCTGCCCTGCGATGGCCTGGCTAGCTGTCCAGGGTGTCCCTCGCCACGGTCAGCTGAGATGGGTGCAAGGCATCTCCCGCGACCCTAATTAGGATTAAGTGGTTCCCAAAATGAATGAATGAATGAATGAAGGATGATTTAATAGGAAGATTATTTGGTATAAATGGGATAGCCCATCTCTGTGTCTCTTTTTGGAGGGGAAAATTGTACCTATATTTACTTTTAATAAATCTTGAAAGAGAACATTATCATTTTTTGTGGAATTATTATCAACACTAGTTCATAAGTGAAAACACACAGAATGCTATGTATTAGTATGAACAGCAATCAACTTTGGTTGATTTCTATCCCAGACTGTACAGTCATGCTGCCTTTTAGAAACCCCTGTGTCGGGTGGTTATTCATGGCGAAATGGAACATGAAGTTTCTGCGTACTACCAATTAATAAGTTAAGCCATGTTTTGTTGATATATCTATAACATATGACCAGAGTAGTCAAATTAAAGCTTCATTCAACTACTGTATTTTTTTTTCATCAAGAGGTTGTATTTTGCACCATTTTTGTGGGCTTTCCTGTTTGCTAGCAGGATTATGCAGGATTTTCATGGAATGTCTAAAAGAGGTGGGGCTTCAGACAAGATTTTGGAAATTATTAAAGTTGAATTATACGTCCAAGAGTTTAGAAATTATGAGTAGTATTATCTTTTTTCATTATTATTATTATTACTTTGGCAATAGTGGCCCAGTGGTATGGTGCTGGCTTACTGATCTCAAGGTCGGGGGTTGAAGCTTCACTGTCAATGGCTTGTTACTGCTGTCCCAGAGTGCAGTGATGTCAGTGTGTTTCTGCCCTGCAATGGCCTGGTGAGCTGTCCAGGGTGTAAGCTACCCACACCCAGAGTTGGTTGAGATGGGCAGTAGCTTCCCCACAACCCTAATTAGCCCTAATTTGCCCTAATGTATCATTCATACATTTTCTGAACCGCTTAATCCTAATTAGAGTTGTGGGGAGGCTGGTGGCCATAGCTCGCCAGGGCATCAGAGGGCCAACACTCACACCTTGGGGAGATTTGGAACAGCCAAATAGCCTACTGTGCATATTTTTTGACTGGACTGTGAGAGGAAACCGGAGTACCTGGAGGAAACCTATGCAAACATGGGGAGAACATTTCTTCCACACAGAAATGCCCGAGCTGGGGATCAAATCCAGGCCTTCTTGCTCTGAGGCGGACATGCTAACCACTATGCCACTATGCCACACATATTATTATTATTATTATTATTATTATTATTATTATTGTTGTTATTATTATTATTATTATTATTATTATTATTATTATTATTATTATTATTATTATTATCATCATCATTACATTCCAGACTTGTGGACCCACCAGATGTCCTATGCATAATAGTTATGTAGCTACAGTAATAATGATTGCTATGTTCGTTTTTCTCAAACAAAAGCTTTCTTGTATTGAGGCTCCAACAGAAGTATCAAGTGTTAATTAAAGGTGGAAGGCGCACACCTCCAACGCTCTTATTTTGTCACTGACAAAGACTGATGAGTGGATTCAGGGAGACCAGAGAAGGTCAAACCTTTAAATAGATCATGAGTTCCTGGTTCTATGGTCTATGGTACTACTGGGAATTCAAATTGCCACCAAAAGGTGATCTGTTTCTTAGATGGATACAGAAATGTGGCTGGGGGTAATGAATACTTGCTTGTGGTACATATAAAACATAACATATTGTATGCAGTATAGAAACATAATTGTGGGTAATGTGTGTTTAAATGTATAAGGTGTGTGTCTCTAGTAAAATATGTAATTGAGATGCAATTTTATATATAAAGTCTGTATATATTTATCTTTTTTTCCTGCTTTCCAGGAGGTGCACACAAACAAACATGGTTATATATGATGTTACACTGTAAGGAAGTTGAATGGTGTGTGTGTGTGTGTGTGTGTGTGTGTGTGTGTGTGTGTGTGTGTGTGTGTGTGTGTGTGTGTGTGTGTGTGTGTGTGTGTGTGTATGTGTGTGTGTGTGTGTTAGCACAAAGTGTCATACAGACCAATGAATGAAGGCTGGAAGAGCGTCTCGGGACACCGGAAGCGCTCATTGCCGATGGTGATGACCTGACCGTCTGGCAGCTCATAGGACTTCTCCAGAGAGGAGGACGAGGCAGCTGTAGCCATCTCGTTCTCAAAGTCCAGAGCCACATAACACAGCTTCTCCTTAATGTCACGCACAATCTCTCTCTCAGCTGTGATGGAGAGTAACCATGGATAAATAATACATTTTTTGGAAAACAGTGTAAAAGCATTATCCCTGAATGAAGGCTATGAGGGTAATACTGTATCTAGAATATTCATACAGCTACAGTAATATACCATATTTTGAAAAAGATTATTGCTAAAATGTCATATAAGTTTATTTTATGTTCACTGAGTTTAAAAATAGGGTTTAAGATGCAGGACTGTAGTTTTGTTTTCAGTCTGGTATCACTGGTATTACTGAGTTGGAGCCAAATTATTCAAAACAAGTATGGATGTATATTGTGTAAGCTTTCATCCACTTGATGAAAATGTGGAAAAGTTGTGTGTGTGTGTGTGTGTGTGTGTGTGTGTGTGTGTGTGTGTGTGTGTGTGTGTGTGTGTTTGCGTGTAAGCAGCACCTGTAGTGACAAAGGAGTAGCCTCTCTCAGTAAGGATCTTCATAAGGTAGTCGGTGAGGTCTCTGCCGGCCAGATCCAATCTCATAATGGCATGAGGAAGAGCATAACCCTCATAGACTGGCACATTATGGGTCACACCATCCCCAGCATCGAGAACAATGCCTGCATACACGCACACACACACACACACACACACACACACACACACACACACACACACACACACACACACACACACACACAGGAGAGAGAGAGAGAGAGAGAGAGAGAGAGAGAGAGTTAAGAATTTAGCCACATTATTATTATTATTATTATTATTATTATTATTATTATTATTATTATTATTATTATTATACATGTGTATTTTTCTCATTATTATTATTATTATTGTTCCTGTTGCTATAACTCAAATTTAACCAAAATTATTTACAATAAGACAAAAATAAATATAAATGCAAACAAATCTTTATATAGGTTTAGGGAAACACATTTGTTTAAATGTGTATTACAAAAACTTAGAACAGTATTTGAATTTATACTGTATGCGTTGTGTATGTTGCCGCATTATGTACTATGCCAATGCCTCAGAGAGCCATGCTTTACAAAACCAAGTGCCATTCTTTAAAATCTACCAATGAGTCTTTTATCAGCTTCTCTTGAGAAGTAAATCAAAGTCGAAAGCTGCTGAATTATTCAGAGAATATTCTGGGGAAAATCCATCATATAAAATATAAGCTATTCATTGGGTAGCTTCAATGTCAGTGAAAAGAGAAAAGCAGAGAGGTTTGTGCATAACAGTCCTCTGACCTGTGGTACGGCCAGAGGCATAGAGTGAGAGCACGGCCTGGATGGCCACATACATAGCAGGAACGTTGAAAGTCTCAAACATAATCTGAAATCACATGAAGGTCATGCAATTAGCAATGAAGAAGAGCGAACATGAGTTATGTTAAAGGGACAGATTGTATTTAACTATAGAACCATCTGCTGTCTGTGAAGTAAATTACTTAAATCTGGGTATGTATTGACTCCATGATGTCCATGATCTTCATGATTCAAAAAAGCACCTCAATTTATGAGCATGCTGAGGGCACAATTAGGGTATAAAAAGTAGGCAGGGTACATCAAAGAGATGAAACTTAAAGGAATTATGTTTCCAAGTTTATTTAGATCCCTTATCAAGGCATATCAATGTCTATTACACTCTTTTAAAGTCTGTTAAGCTCTACTACAATTTTCACGTTCTATCACGATTGGCGTCATGTCAAATCATATAAAAAGGCAATAATTGTGGCAAAATGTTTGACAGTCAGAATTTTTGCCATGATCATCCCAGTTCCACCAAGTTCCCTCAAGATCATCACAAGTTGATCCCATGAACCCCATGTTCATCATGAATCGATTCTATGACTACCCACATCCATCTTATCACAAATATTTCAAATCATGCAGCTAGTGGAGGGCAGTGGTGGTATAGGGCGCTGGATCGCTGATCCAAAGGTTGGGGGTTCGAGTCCCACTCTCTACAAGGTTAGCACTACCCCCCACACACACCCCAGTGCAGCTAACTGGGTTATCAAAGGCCGGCCATGTCTCTCACTGTCTATGGTGTGAGGCATGTAAAAGAACCATTGCTGACTTTCGACAAGAGTAGGCTGCAAAGCTATCAGCGTGTTTCCGCCCTGCGATGGCCTGGCGAGCTGTCCAGGGTGTACTCTGCCCTCGCCCGGAGTTGGCTGGGAGGAGTGCCAGCCTCCCCGCGACCCTAATTAGGATTAAGCGGTTACAGAAAATTAACTGATGAACTGAACAGATAGTGGATATTGTGGCCCCCCAATGAAAATCTGGATTAAAATACTGTTAAGATTTCCCTACCAGAAACCACTGAACACTATCTCATCGCATTAGAGTTTATTTGAGACATCAGAGTGGAGAATATTTATTTAAGAAATAAATATGAGACAAATAACAAAACATTTATGATCAAAAATTATGAGCTTTTAATGTTTTTTCCCAAATATTCCAATAACAGCACTTTAAGAATTGTCTTACTGCACTTAGAGTACACCAACATACAGTTAAAAAGTAGTTAGATCAATAAAAATCAAACCAGCATTGCATACTTTTTATAATTTCATTGTTACAAGGATATTCATAAAAGAAAGTTGGGCAGTGGTGGCCTGGTGGTAAGGTGCTAGATCACTGAACCTAAGGTTGGGGGTTCGAGCCCCACTCTGAACAGGCTGTCACTGTCCCCCCCAGTGCAGCTAACTGGGTTATCAAAGGCCGGCCATGTCTTTCACTGTCTATGGTGAGAGGCATGAAAAAGAACCATTGCTGACTTTCATCAAGAGTAGTTGCATAACCATCAGTGTGTTTATACCCTGCGATGGCCTGGCAGGCTGTCCACGGTGTACTTTCCCCTGCCCAGAGTCAGCTGAGATGGGTGTCAGCCACCCCATGACCCTAATTAGGATTAAGCGGTTCAGAAAATGAATATTCATAAAAGAAAGTATTCCCTGTTATCATTTACACTACAGCTGTTATGCATTTGTTTAATCATCAGATCTTTGAGATTTATAAGATTTTCCAATATGCAGCTTTTCCTGTTAAATAGAAACCAAACGGTGTAAAGCTCGAAAGATTTACTGATAATTTACAAAGCACTGACACAAAGCACTTCTCTACCTTACTGCTGGATAAATGTCATTAAAATAGTTTCTTTATATAACATGTATTGTTTTAGTATAGTATATGCAGGGATTCCTCTCTACTTCACGCTTCAATTCATGTGGCTTCAGTGCATGGTGTTTTTTTTTTAAATATTCATCGAATTAAAACATAGGGAAATTAATGAAGAATGGGGGAAGAAGTTAAGGAAAATGCTGCAAAACAAGGCCAATTATACAAAAACCCCAAACAAATAAAAACAAATAACTCAAAACATCACATCAAAACTAAAAAAAACCCTCAAAAACCTCGCATCTGAGTGTGTACACGTGTGCACATCTGTATGAGTGTGTATTTATATTTTATTTACATCATATGCAATATTTTTGAATGTTTTAATTTTAATTGTTATTACAAGCATTTATAGCATTTAATATGTATTTATTGATATTATATACATATATAAATGTACGTATATGTCGGTCAGGGGGTGGGGGTGGGGGGGTTGATCCTACTTCGTGGAATTCGGTGGTCGCAGGGGAATCTTGGTCTCAATTAACTGCGGAAAGTGAGGGATCCCTGTACTACATAATAGCATTATCTGATTGGTTTGCTATTTCAGGAATAACATACAATACATTAATGGGCTAATCAAAAGAGAGGATATAAATTTATAGTTTGTCAAGGTCACCGAAAACAGGCAGCAAGGTCATTATCAGATTATTTAATAAGGTTATAAAGACACAATTATGGCGTGTACTTTTCTTATGTTTCCATCTAGTATATACTAAACCTCTGAGTTTCAAAGCATGAATCTTATTGAAATAAAAGTTTTGGGCTTTTAAGGAGACTTTACAAATCTCTGTAAAACGTACCACTCGCAATAACTTACCTGAGTCATCTTCTCTCGGTTGGCTTTGGGGTTGAGTGGTGCTTCAGTCAGGAGGACGGGATGCTCCTCAGGAGCCACACGCAGCTCATTGTAGAAGGTGTGGTGCCAGATCTAAAGTTCAATCAAAACTCTACATTATCTCTCAATATTATTCCATAGTATTTATTATGAACTGCTTAGGTTTGCATCTCTGTCACATAACTTCATGCCATCTCCTTGTCACAAATTCTCATACCTTCTCCATATCATCCCAGTTGGTGATGATTCCGTGCTCGATGGGATATTTAAGGGTCAGTATGCCTCTCTTGCTCTGGGCCTCATCTCCTACGTAGCTGTCCTTCTGACCCATACCCACCATCACACCCTAGGAGAAAGATAACAAACAGTTGTCTAATGGTAACTTGTGTAAAAAAAAAAAAAAAAAAAAAAAAAAAAGATAAATAAATAATAATAAATAATTAAAAAAAACAGAGACAAATTGAGATTAGGGATAATTTGATTTTAAATATGATCAAAAATATTATAAGCATGAAGACGATCAATAATATTCGATTTTTATCCCAGACTGATTGTTTTCTTTTTATAGATTTCTTCCAAATAATTAATGAAGTCTAATGATTTAAAATCATAATTTGTGTCAAATTTGTAGCAATACAGTGTCAACTTTAAAATATTGGCTTGTGACAGTAAAATATTAATTTGTGGTTATGCCTTATTAAAAAAATTAACCAGCTTCACTGTATAAACTATATACAGTATCACTATACATATATATCTACTATATTTCTGAGAAACCTGCTAGTTTGCTACTTGTTTGCATGCTGTGCAAAGCGAGAGCTTAATGTTGCCTACTTTTGCAAAATATGAACCTTTCTTCTCCAAAAATTTGATAAAGAATTCTTCCACTGCCTGCTTCATCAAATAGAATTATTTGGTGCCTCCTTTTCAGACACATGGGCTTAAGTAGAACAGAATATGTAAACCTTATTCAAATTTGTGCTTTTATTTTAATAAACTAGAGTTTATAAGAGTTTACATGCATGTATAAAAGTAAAAAGAATTACCTGGTGGCGAGGACGGCCCACAATTGAAGGAAACACAGCACGGGGAGCGTCATCTCCGGCAAATCCTGCCTTCACCAGGCCTGAGCCATTATCACACACCAGAGCTGTGGTCTCTTCCTCATCGCACATGATTAGATGCACACTGTTAATCACACACACACACACACACACACACACACACACACACACACACGCGCGCGCGCGCACGCACACACACACGCACACACGCACACACACTGCCTAATGTTAACCTAGTCCTGACCCCATTTTCCAGACTGAAAATTCCCTCTTTTATATTTTTAATCAGTAAATAATCTTAAAGCTCATTGTTTAGGAGCTACATATTCAATCTCTAAAGGAAAGGTGGATTTTTCTGAATAGTCTCTGTGATGTAACGTCAGCTGTATATCATGTTTGAGGCAAATACAGTAACTGTTAAAGTGTTAATACAGTAACTGTTAAAGTGTTACTTTGAAAAGGTGAACTAATATATTTTTGTTGATATTCAGCATATATTCCCATCATATGCAATGTAGCTTGTTAATCAACACATGCAAACTTATGTATCCATCTTACCTGGGCCACAATTGTGGAACATTAACATAATAAGGCTATTTCATAGACTCACCTAGGAGACTTAAACAAAGAGGCCTGGACTGCGGACTCCCGTGAGAGAGAGCGATTGAATTGGAGAGAGTGAGCCTGCCTTTCACCTCCTCCCTCTATTTAAACCCAACAATGCAGCTGAGCCATCGCACAGTTGCAGGACCTCACGCCTTTTTAGGACACGATGCACCCTAGCCACACACCCACGTGCACAAAGGTAGACTGTCCTCGGTGTCCCAGGAATTCTGGAATCTGTCCCACAACAGCGGCTGTCCATCTGCATTTAATATTAGAAGGTAATTTATTGCCCTGTACAAGAGTCAGGCCTACAAAAAAGAGATGGACAGTGCAGTGGTAAAGAATGGCATGCTGGTATCTGCTATAAATAACGCAATGGGCAATGGTCATAATGGTGATGTGGTCGTTTGTCTGACGACTGTTGATTGTTTGGACATTCCAACACGGGTATTAGAGCAACCTCGGCCAGCAGGCCTTCAAAGGAAATTTTTCCACATGGGTGCAAAGGGTGTGGAGAATACGACAGCCAGCCAGGTCTATTTTCTCCGGAGCAGAAGGGGAGGACCTCATACAGGAAGCAATTGTCTTACGACCGACAGTTTTGAGCTGGGAAGGTTATTATATGAGAAAAACTCATACACATTCTATGTTTGATACTTAGAAGCTTCAGTATCCTCAAATTCATTTTATATCAACACAAGCACATATTTTTTATTATATTAGTTATCTGCTAGCCCAGTGGTACATCTGTCATATTTTCTGTGTTAGTTTTATATGGAAAGGTGCAAATATTATATACTGTATTTAAAGCTAATACCAAACATTATAGTGGTCTTCGATGTCTAATTCCATATTTAAATGATTTACAAGAACACTACAATCACAATATTATGTAAAAGATGCAAAATAAAATTTAGAGGTACTACTGAAAGCACCAATGAAAATATTATCATTATTATTCTTATCATCATTCCTTTTCTGTAACAGCTTAATCTTAATTAGGATCGCGTGGAAGCTGGCACCCATCCCAGCCAGAGAGGGCAGAGTAAATCCTGGACAGCTCGCCAGGCCATCGCAGGGTGGAAATACGCTGACGGCTATGCTGTTACTCTTGTCAAAAGTTGGCAGTGGTTTTTATACATGAACCTCACACCATAGACAGTGAGAGACATGGCCGGCCTTTGATAACCCAGTTAGCTGCACTGGGGGGGACAGTGACAACCCGTGAACAGTGGGACTTGAACCCCCAACCTTAGGATCAGTGATCCAGCACCTTACCAGCAGGCCACCACTGCCCTTCGAGTATTTATGATGCTGAGATCCAGATTTACTGTAGAAATCTTGAACAAAATGAGAAACAGGTCTTTATTGCAGCCATGGGGGGGGCAGTGTCTCTTCCTCACGCCGGTCCCAAGCCCGGATAAATGCAGAGGATTGTGTCAGGAAGGGCATCTGATGTAAAACCAATGCCAAACTTCATATGCAAATCACAAATATTACCTCCATACCGGATCGGTTTAAGCCCGGGTTAACAACGAACGCCATCAGTGCTGTTCACCAACAGGGTGCTGGTGGAAATTGGACTACTGTCGGTAGAAGAAGGAGAGGTGGGAGGCGTGTCCGTAGGCGGAGAGAGAAGAGGAAAAGAATGAGACTAGGACTGAGAATAGGAACTTTGAATGTTGGAGCTATGAAAGAAAAAGGCTAGAGAGCTGGATGACATGATGCAGAGGAGGAAGGTGGATATACTGTGTGTTCAGGAGACCAGGTGGAAAGGTAGCAAGGCTAAAAGCTTAGGAGCAGGGTTGAAGCTGTTCTATCATGGTGTGGATGGGAAGAGAAATGGAGTAGAAGTCATCCTGAAGGAGGGGTTTGTCAGGAATGTTCTAGAAGTAAAAAGAGTGTCAGACAGAGTCATGAGTCTCAAGTTAGAAATTGAAGGTGTGATGTTCAATGTTGTTAGTGCTTATGCCTCACAGGCAGGATGTGAGCCAGAAGAGAAGGAGAGATTCTGGAGTGAGATGAAGTGATGGGCAGGTTTAATATCCAGGACAAGAACACAGAAGGACAGATGCTGTTAGATTTTTCAAAAAGGATGGAAATGGCGGTGGTGAATACTTTCTTCCAGAAGAGACAGGAGCACTGGGTGACTTATAAAAGTGGAGGTAGGAGCACACAGGTAGACAATATCTTCTGTAGACAATGCAATTTGAAGGAAGTCAGTGACTGACATGGTGAGCATGTTACCAAACAGCATAGGATGGTGGTGTGCAGGATGACGCTGATGGTAAGGAAGATGAAGAAGGCAAAGGCAGGGCAGAAGAGAAAGTGGTGGAAGCTGAAAAAAAAAGAGTGTCATGTTGTCTTCAAGGAGGAGTTGAAACAGGCTTGGGTGGGCAGGAATTGCTTCCAGATGACTGGACAACTACAGCAAATGTGAACAGGGAGACAGGTAGGAGAGTACTTGGTGTGTCCTCTGGAAGAAAAGTAGATATGGAGACTTGGTGGTGGAATGAGGAAGTGCAGGAGTGTGTACAGAAGAATAGGTTAGCAAAGAAGAAGTGGGACATTGAGAGAACCGAAGAGAGTAAACAGGAGTACAGGTAGACACAGTATAAGGCGAAGGTAGCGGTGTCAAAGGCCAAACAGAGGGCGTATGATTACTTGTATGCTAGGTTGGACAGTAAGGAGGGAGAAAATGATTTATACAGGTTGGCACAGCAGAGAGATAGAGATTGGAAGGACTGCAGCAAGTTCAAGTGATAAAGGACAGAGAGGGAAATATATTGACTGATGACAGAAGTGTGCTGGGAAGATGGAACAAGTACTTTGAAGAGCTGATGAATGAGGAAAATGAGAGAGAAAAAAGAGTAGAAGAGGTGACCACTGAGGAGCAGAAAGTAGCAAAGATTAGTAAGAGTGAAGTGAGGAGGGCACCGAAGAGGATGATTACTGGAAAGGCAGTTGGTCCTGATGACATACCGGTGGACGTATGGAAGTGTCTAGGGGAGGTAGCAGTAGATTTTCTGAAAAGAACATTCAACAAGGTCTTAGAGAGTGAGCAGATGCCGGAGGAATGGAGGAGAAATGTGCTGGTGCCCATTTTTAAGAACAAAGAAGACGTGCAGAGTTGTGCAGAGACAGGAGCATAGGGTGATGTATAAAAGCGGATGTAGGAGCACACAGGTAGACTATATCTTGTGTAGGTGATGTAATTTGAAGGAAGTCAGTGACTGCAAAGTAGTAGTGGGTGAGAGTGTTGCCAAACAGCATAGGATTGTGAGGTGCAGGATGATGCTGAGGAAAGTGAAGAAGGCAAAGGCAGAACAGAAGACAAAGTGGTGGAAGCTGAAAAAGGAAGAGTGTTGTGTTGTCTTCAAGGAGGAGTTGAAACAGGCTTTGGGTGGTCAGGAGGGGTTGCCAGATGACTGGACAACTACAGCTAATGTGATCAGGGAGACAGGTAGGAGAATACTTGGTGTGCCCTCTGAAAGGAAAGTAGATAAGGAGAGTTGGTGGTGGAATGAGGAAGTGCAGGAGTGTGTACAAAAGAAGAGGTCAGCTAAGAAGAAATGGGACATAGAGCGGACCGAGGAGAGTAAACAGGAGTACAGGGAGACACAGTGTAAGGCATAGGTAGCAGTGTCAAAGGTCAAACAGAGGGCGTATGATGACTTGTATGCTAGGTTGGACAGAAAGGAGAGAGAAAAGGATTTATACAGGTTGGCACAGCAGAGAAATAGAGATGGGAAGGACGTGCAGCAAATTAGAGTGATTAAGGACAGAGAGGGAAATATATTGACTGATGACAGAAGTGTACTGGGAAGATGGAAAGAGTACTTTGAAGAGCTGATGAATGAGGAAAATGAGAGAGAAAAAAGAGTAAAAGAGGTGACTGTTGAGGACCAGGAAGTAGCAAAGATTAGTAAGGGAGAAGTGAGAAAGGCATTGAAGAGGATGAAGAGTGGAAAGGCAGTTGGTCCTGATGACATACCGGTGGAGGTATGAGAAGTGTGCTTGTGGCCATTTTTAAGGACAAGGGAGATGTGCAGAGTTGTGGCAACTACAGAGGGATAAAGTTGATGAGCCATATGATGAAGTTATGGGAAAGAATACTTGAAGCTACACTAAGGGCAGAGGTCAGCATTTGTGAACAACAGTTTGGGTTCATGCCAAGAAAGAGCACCACAGATGCAGTGTTTGCTTTCAGGATGTTAATAGAGAAGTACAGAGAAGGTCAGAGGGAGCTGCACTGTGCCTTTGTGGATCTGGAGAAAGCATATGACAGGGTGCCGAGAAAGGAACTGTGGTACTGCATGAGGAAGTCTGAAGTGGCAGAGAAGTATGTTAGAGTGGTGCAGGACATGTATGAGAGATGTAAGACAGTGGTGAGGTGTGCTTTCGATGTGACAGATGAGTTCAAGGTGGAGATGGGACTGCATCAAGGGTCAGCTCTCAGCCCTTTCTTGTTTGCTATGGTGATGGACAGGCTGACAGATGAGGTTCGACAAGAAGCTCCATGGACTATGATGTTTGCAGATAACAGTGTGATCTGTAGTGAAAGCAGAGAACAAGTGCAGGAATATCTCGAGAGGTGGAGGAATTCCCTGGAAAGGAGAGGAATGCAGGTTAGCCTCAGTATGACAGAATACATGTGTGTGAATGACAAGGACCCAAGAGGAACGGTGAGGTTACAGGGAGCACAGAATAAAGAAGGTGGAGGATTTTAGCTACTTAGGCTCAACAATCCAGAGCAATGGAGAGTGTGGAAAAGAGGTGAAGAAGCGTGTGCAGGCAGGCTGGAATGGTTGGAGAAAAGTGTCCGGTGTGATGTGTGATAGGAAGGTATCGGCAAGAATGAAAGGAAAAGTGTACAAGATGGTAATGAGGCCAGCAATATTGTATGGTTGAGAAACAGTGGCCCTGGGGAAAAGACAGGAGGCAGAGCTGGAGGTAGCAGAGATGAAAATGTTGAGGTTCTCTTTGGGAGTAACGAGGATGGATAGGATCAGAAATGAGTACACCAGCCCATTTAAGATTTTTTTGGAGACAAAGTCAGAGAGACTGGATTGAGATGGTTTGGACATGTCCAGAGGAGGGATAGTGAATATGTTGGGAGTAGGATGCTGAGGTTGGAACTACCAGGCAGACGGTCTAGAGGAAGACAAAAGAAGAGATTTATGGATGTGGTGAAGGAAGACATGAAGGTCATTGGCGTAAGAGAAGAAGATTCAGAGGACAGGGAGAGAGAGAAGCAGATGATTTGCTGTGGCGACTCCTGAAGGGAATAGCTGAAAGGAAAAAAAGAATAAGAGGTGTGTTGATAATGATAAATGATAAACATCATTAACTCGATATAATTACCTTGAAATCAGTCATGGTGGGATCATGTACAGCAGGAAATGATCAAAAAATAAATTCCTTCAGGGACCACTGCCCTTATTATTATTATTATTATTATTATTATTATTATTATTATTATTATTATTATTATCATTATTATTATTATTATTATGTTAGCATGTCCACCTCACAAAAAGAAGGACTGGGTTCAATTCCCAGCTCCGGCATTTCTATGTGGAGTTTGCATGTTCCCCTTGCTCGTGTGGGTTTCTTCCAGGTACTCCAGTGTCCTCCCCACAGTCCAAAATAACATGCACAGTCGGCTAACTGACTCTTCCAAATTACCCCTCGGAATGAGTGTGATTGTGAATGGTTGTTTTCATTCATTCTTTCATTTTATGAACCATTTATTGGCTCGGGATAGCTCGCCAGTTCATTGAAAGGACAACATACGCAATTTGAAATCGCAAATTAATCTAATGTGCTTATCTTTGGACTATGGGGGGAAATGGGAGTACCCTGAGGAAACCCAAGCAAGCTTGGAAAGAATGTGCAAACTACAGAGAGAAACACCCTGTGAGGTGGACGGACAACCACCACACCATTGTGCAGCCCAAGTTCAAATCTTGATTTTTTTTTTTTACCATCCTTCTTATGTTCTCATACAGTTGCTTGCTTTAACCAATCTAAACTGTAATTAAAAAAAAAAAGATGCCTTTTAATAGCCAGAGACTCTTCTGTTCTTATCAGCTTTTTCCCCGTTCTCGAGAGTCGCCACAGCGAATAATCTGATTCGCACATTTGATTTGGCATGGGTTTTTACGTCGGATGCCCTTCCTGTCACAACCCTTTTAGCAAGGGACAGAAACACACTGACGGCTTTGCAGCCTACTCTTTACGAAAGTCAGCAATGGTTCTTTTCCATGCCTCTCACCATAGACAGTGAGAGACATGGCCCACCTTTCATAACCCAGTTAGCTGCACTGGAGGTCAGTGATAACCTTGTGTGGACTCAACCCCCAACCTCAGGATCAGCGATCTATCTATCCACTAGACCATCACTGCCCCTCTTTTAATAACCAGAGGTAGGTGGCAAGGTCAGTCTGTTGGGTTTTTACACCCGAGCCTAGTGGCTCATCATGTCGGTACTTATCCCCGGTTTCCGTAGTGTGACACATTCCGTAGTTCAACTCCTCCTGGATGGGACACTAGCCCATCGCAGGTTACCTTCCCAGTATTTTTTTTACTGGTACCCATTTATACTGCTGGGTGAACAGAGGCACACTTGTGGTTGAGACCTTGCCCAGGGGTCTTAGCACAGTGGGGGTCTCAGTAGGATTCGAATTCACAACCTCCCGATCATGAGCCCAGAACTCTAACTACTACACCACCAGCCCCACAATAACCAGAGTCTTTCCATAAATTATAAGTGAGAATGAAACTAAATTAAAATAAATAAATAAATAACTCCATAAAACAATTCAAACATGAACAGACCAAATTTGTTCAATATTACAAACAAATGTTCATGGTACAAAATATTGCAGTATACTCAATAATATTATACTATTACTAACATGCCTTAAAACAGCTAAAATGTCTCTGTGCATAATTCAAATCTTAAGCCACAGTCTACATGTTTTCACAACCTTTCAGTCGGCATAAAAACCACAAGGGGTCAAATGTTTAACTTTTTTCTTTCTTACATTTGTGATATTTGACCTAACACCACTAATGTCTTTTAAAGGGCTTCTGCAGCAAATAGCACACCCCCATGCCCCCCACAAGCTCAACACACGAGCACACACACACACACACACACACACACACACACACACACACACACACACATAAAGTTGAGCAAGAAAGCTAGCCTGTCTATTTGGATTCTTCTGTCACCTCTGAGTCATGTGATCCGGTTTTTTTTTGTGTCACACCAATTGTCTCATAGCTCACATTCTTCTACACTAAACATAGAAACAGGTCCTCCATTCTTACTGGCTGCAGCAATGCATATTAATGTAGCAGAACTGAAGGTTTGTGTATAGATTAAGACAAGTAAGAGATGTACAGTTGAATGCATTCACTTGCTGCAATAGTAAATCAGTAAAATACAAGAGATGAATCTTTATTTATATTCTGTTTACAAAATAGCAACATTGAGATTTCCTTTGTCGACTCTTTGGGGACTAAAAACATCATCCTGACTGGATAATACTTAAATTAAAATGATGGTCAGTCATGATTAGTTAATTCATCATCCGGCTTTAAAAAATGGAAAAATAAACCATAAATATAGTAGTACATAATACTAAATACTAAAACATTATATGCTCAGTGCAGCTAACTGGGTTATCAAAGGCTGACCATGTCTCTTACTGTCTGGGGTGAGTGGATGTAAAAGAACCATTGCTGACTTTTGTCACGAGTAGCTGCATAGCTGTCAGCGTGTTTCTTCTCTGTGATAACCTGGCGAGCTGTCCAGGGTGTGCGGTGCCCTCGTAAAGATTCAGCTGAGATGGGCACTACCTTCTCTGCAACCCTAATTACAAACCGGATTCCAAAAAAAGTTGGGACACTATACAAATTATGAATTAAAACTGAATGCAATGATGTGGAAGTGCCAAATTTCAATATTTTATTCTGAATAGAACATAGATGACACGTTAAAAGTTTAAATGCAAGATCTTCACTGAAAGAGACGACGTCTGGGTGGGAGCATATGTTTTTCTATATCTTGAATATATCTTTCTGCATTGATGGTGCCTTTCCAGATGTGTAAGCTGCCTATACCTCATACACTCATGCAACCCCATACAATCACAGATGCAGGCTTCTGAACTGAGCGCTGATAACAACTTGGGTTGTCCTTGTCCTTTTTAGTCTGGATGACATGGCATCCCAGTTTTCCTTAATGAACTTCGAATCGTGATTCTTCTGACCACAGAACAGTTTTCCACTTTGACACACTCCGTTTTAAATGACCACTGGTCCAGAAAAAACACCTGTGCTTCTGGATCTTGTTTCGAAATGACTTCTTTGTACTGTAGGGTTTCAGCTGGCAACGGCAGATAGCACGTTGGATTGTGCTCACCGACAATGGTTTCTGGACGTATTGCTGAGCCCATTCTGTGATTTCCCTTACAGAAGCATTTCTGTTTGTTGTGCAGGGCCGTTTCATCCAGTATGGTTTTTCGGACTTGACCCTTACGCACAGAAATTGTTCCAGACTCTCTGAATCTTTGGATGATGTTATGTAGTATAAATGATGATAACTTTGAACTCTTTGCAATGTTTTGCTGGGAACCACCTGTCGTGTAGTTGACTTTCCCTGCCTCTTATTGCTACCTCTCCCAACTTTTTTGAGATTTGTTGACTCCATAAAATTTAAAATCAACATATTTCTTCCTTAAAATGATACATTTTCTCAGTTTAAACTTTTGACCCTGTCATCTACTAGTCCTTCTCAAAAAATTAGCATATTGTGATAAAGTTCATTATTTTCTGTAATGTACTGATAAAAATTAAACTTTCATATATTTTAGATTCATTGCACACCAACTGAAATATTTCAGGTCTTTTCTTGTTTTAATACTGATGATTTTGGCATACAGCTCATGAAAACCCAAAATTCCTATCTCAAAATATTAGCATATCATGAAAAGGTACTCTAAACGAGCTATTAACATAATCATCTGAATCAACCAATTAACTCTAAACAACTGTAAAAGATTCCTGAGGCTTTTAAAAACTCCCAGCCTGGTTCATTACTCAAATCCGCAATCATGGGTAAGACTGCCGACCTGACTGCTGTCCAGAAGGCCATCATTGAAATCAAGGGCAGCGTCAATGCAGCGAGCTATCAGGAGATTTTGGAGCACTTCATGCTTACATCTGCTGAAAAGCTTTATGGAGATGAAGACTTTCATTTTTCAGCACGACCTGGCACCTGCTCACAGTGCCAAAACCACTGCTAAATGGTTTACTGACCATGGTATTACTGTGCTCAATTGGCCTGCCAACTCTCCTGACCTGAACCCCATAGAGAATCTGTGGGATATTGTGAAGAGAAAGTTGAGAGACACCAGACCCAACACTGTGGATGAGCTTAAGGCTGCTATCGAAGCATCCTGGGCCTCTGTAACACCTCAGCAGTGCCACAGGCTGATTGCCTCCATGCCACGTCGCATTGAAACAATCATTTCTGCAAAAGGATTCCTGACCAAGTATTGAGTGCATAACTGAACATAATTATTTGAAGATTGACTTTTTTTGTATTAAAAACACTTTTTTAATTGGTCGGATGAAATATGCTAATTTTTTGAGATAGGAATTTTGGGTTTTCATGAGCTGTATGCCAAAATCATCAGTATTAAAACAATAAAAGACCTGAAATATTTCAGTTGGTGTGCAATGAATCTAAAATATATGAAAGTTTAATTTTAATCAGTACATGACAGAAAATAATGAACTTTATCACAATATGCTAATTTTTTGAGAAGGACTAGTATGTTCTATTCAGAATAAAATATTGAAATGTGGCACTTCCACATCATTGTATTCAGTTTTTATTAACAAACCTGTATGCTGTCCCAACTTTTTGGATTCCAATTTGTAAGATTAAGTGGTTCAGAAAATGAATAAATGAATAAATAAAACTTTATATTTACATGTATACTGTATAAGGAAGTCAGTGACTGCAAAGTGGTAGAGGGTGAGAGTGTTGCCAAACAGCATAGGATGGTGGTGTGCAGGATGATGCTGATGGTGAGGAAGGTGAAGAAGGCAAAGGCAGAGCAGAAGACAAAGTGGTGGAAGTTGAAAAAGGAAGAGTGTCGGGTTGTCTTCAAGGAGGAGCTGAAACAGGCTTTTGGTGGTCAGGAAGTGCTTCCAGATGACTGGACAACTACAGCAAATGTGATCAGGAAGACAGGTAGGAGAATACTTTGTGTGTCATCTGGAAGGGGAGTAGATAAGGAGACTTGGTGGTGGAATGAGGAAGTGCAGGAGTGTGTATAAAGGAAGAGGTTAGCTAAGAAGAAGTGGGACATTGAGAGAACTGAAGAGAGTAAACAGGAGTACAGGGAGAGAGTGTAAGGCGAAGGTAGCGGTGTCAAAGACCAAACAGAGGGCGTATGATGACTTGCATGCTCAGTTGGAAAGTAAAGAGGGAGAAAATGATTTATACAGGTTGGCACAGCCGAGAGATAGAGATGGGAAGGACATGCAGCAAGTTAGAGTGATTAAGGACAGAGAGGTGACTGATGACAGAAGTGCTGGGAAGATGGAAAGGGTACTTTGAAGAGCTGATGAATGAGGAAAATGAGAGAGAAAAAAGAGTAGAAGAGGTGACTGTTGAGGACCAGGAAGTAGCAAAGATTAGTAAGGGTGAAGTGAGGAGGGCATTGAAGAGGATGAAGAATGGAAAGGCAGTTGGTCCTGATGACATACCAGTTGAGGTATGGAAGTGTCTAGGAGAGGTAGCAGTGTATTTTCTGACAAGAACATTCAACAAGGTCTTAGAGAGTGAGAGGATGCCAGACGAATGGAGGAGAAGTGTGATGGTGCCCCTTTTTAAGAACAAGGGGGAGGTGCAGAGTTGTGGCAACTACAGAGGGATAAAGTTGATGAGCCATACGATGAAGTTATGGGAAAGAATACTGGAAGCTAGACTAAGGGCAGAAGTCAGCATTTGTGAACAACAGTTTGGTTTCATGCCAAGAAAGAGCACCATAGATGCAGTGTTTGCCTTGAGGATGTTAATGGAGAAGTACAGAGAAGGTCAGGCGAAGCTGCATTGTGCCTTTGTGGATCTGGAAAAAGCTTATGACAGGGTGCCGAGAGAGGAACTGTGGTATTGCATGAGGAAGTCTGGAGTGGCAGAGAAGTATGTTAGAGTGGCGCAGGACATGTATGAGAGATGTAAGACAGAGGGGGTGTGTGCTGTCGGTGTGACAGAAGAGTTCAAGGTGGAGGTGGGACTGCATCAAGGGTCAGCTCTGAGCCCCTTCTTGTTGGCTATGGTGATGAACAGGCTGACAGACAAGGTTAGACAAGATTCCCAATGGACTATGACAGGGGTGGCGAACATGCGGCTCTCGAACCGCATGCGGCTCTTGATCAATAAGAATGTGGCTCTTTGCCTCTTATCATATTTCTATATACTCTGGCTCTTTGCCTCTTTTCATGTTTTTTTTAATCTTAAAACACACTTCAATCCTTCAGAGGTTATTAAAAACAAATAATAAATAATATTATAAAATAATTTTGACAGGTTGGGTGTTTTTATGCTGCGTCTGACACATAAGTGACCGCCAATCATCTGAGTGGATGACGTCTAATGCTGGGAAATTAAATAAACATTTTCTTTGCATGCAGGTTTAACCTCTTTGTCAAAATCGCAAAATGCAAAGCTGAACGAAAATATGAAGATGAACCCAGGACATTTCTGGGAGAATGGGAAGATGCTTACTTTTTTATTGAACGGAATGGCAAATCGCTCTGTTTATTATGCAGTACCACGATATCACATTTCAAGGATTCAAATCTTCAGCGTCATTTTAGCAACTCCATGCTAATACTGACACAGAATTCCCCAAAGGTAAAAACACCCAACTCAACATGATTGTGTGTATATTTCAATATTCATCAATTTATATTATACAGGCCATATCTACTTGTCCTTCTCAAAAAATTTGCATATTGTGATAAGGTTCATTATTTTCTGTAATGTACTGATAAAAATTAAACTTTCATATATTTCAGATTCATTGCACACCAACTGAAATATCTCAGGTCTTTTATTGTTTTAATCTTGATGATTTTGGCATCCAACTCATGAAAACCCAAAATTGCTATCTCAAAAAATTAGCATATCATGAAAAGGTACTCTAAATGAGCTATTAACTCTGAATCTGATTCATCTGAATCAACCAATTAACTCTAAACACCTGTAAAACATTCCTGAGGCTTTTCAAAACTCCCAGCCTGGTTCATTACTCAAAACCGCAATCATGGGTAAGACTGCCGACCTGACTGCTGTCCAGAAGGCCATCATTGACACCCTCAAGCAAGAGGGTAAGACACAGAAAGAAATCTCTGAGTGAATAGGCTGTTCCCAGAGTGCTGTATCAAGGCACCTCAGTGGGACGTCTGTGGGAAGGAAAAAGTGTGGCAGAAAACGCTGCACAACCAGAAGAGGTGACCGGACCCTGAGGAAGATTGTGGAGAAGGGCCAATTCCAGATCTTGGGGGACCTGTGGAAGCAGTGGACTGGGCTACAGGTGCCGCGTTCCCCTGGTCAAGCCACTTTTGAACCAGAAACAGCGGCAGAAGCGCCTGACCTTGGGTACAGAGAAGCAGCATTGGACTGTTGCTCAGTGGTCCAAAGTACTTTTTTTGGATGACGGCAAATTTTGTCATTCCGAAATCAAGGTGCCAGAGTCTGGAGGAAGACTGGGGAGAAGGAAATGCCAAAATGCCTGAAGTCCAGTGTCAAGTAGCCACAGTCAGTGATGTATATATATTGTTTTTTTTCTCTAGTGTGGTTTGTTTCCATGTTTCCATGTTTAAATTCTGAATGGATTTAAAGAGACAGCATTACACAGTTACACACAACTTACCTCTGCTGAGAGTGTTTGGAGAACCTAGTGTTTAATTTTTCTTTATAGAGAAACAGGAAGCAGTTAAATGTGGGGTGCTGTATGATGTCTCGTGGAAAAAAGATGAACTTGATGCTTCAGTATTGAGGGGTCAAAATCATCTTAAAGCAGAAAATCAGTCGTGACTCTTTTGCAATACTAATTTTTAAATAATTTTGACTTTACTCTCAAACTCAAGTGTAAAAGTTTGTAATTAGTGAGAGGCTTCATAATGACTCAATAATTCAACTACTCAGGCCAGGTTTAGCAGGAGCACGGGCGTATTTATATGGGCGATATGGGCAGCCTTCCAGATAAGCATCTTGAGAAGTGCAGCATAGGGTTCTTAAGCTGCATTCATACAGGAAGGGACAAGCTCGTCACTAAGTGACGCCTGGTGAGAGAGATGAATCGCTTCACCTACCAGCTCTCATTACCCAGGTAACTCCCTCGCATGTTTCCTGCTTGATAATCTTCCTGAGAGAAACTGTAACCTCACTTCTATATAGCAGGTATGTGAGAGCTTTATCATCATTATCTTATATTGTTTGTTTAACTCATATTGTCATCATATACAGATTATAGTTCAAAAATAGCAGTTAACACAATTCAGTTGTAAGAGACATTTGCAAAACCATGTACTGGAGTTAACTAGCTGACATACATAATTTCATTCTTTCATTCATTTACTAAGCTGCTTAATACTAATTATGGTCATGGGGAGGCTGGCGTCCACCTCAGCTAACTCTGATCGAGGGCAGGTTTCACCCTAGACAGCTCTCCATGCCATCGCAGGGTCAACACTCACACAATCATTCACTCCTATGGGTGATTTGGGACAGTCAATTAGCCTACTTTAGCATGTTTTTTGACTGTGGGAGGAAACCAGATCACCCGGAGGAAACCCACACAAGCGTAGGGAGAACATGTAAGGTACATACAGAATGTTCCAAATCACCTATAGGTGTAAGTGTGAGTATGAGTGGTTGTGTGAGTGTTGGCCCGGTGATGGCCTGGTGAGCTATCCACAGTGTATCCCACCATCGCCCAAAGTCGGCTGAGATAGGCAACAGTCTCCATGCGATCCTAATTAGGACGAAGCGGTTCAGAAACTGAATGAATGAATGAATGAAATCTGTACCTGCCCACTTTTGTAAAACAAGATTTTTTTTTTTTTAATCCTTTTTGGGTGTCTTCTTTTCCTTTCGGCTTTTCCCTTCAAGTGTCGCCATAGCGAATCATCTGCCTCCATCTCACCCTATCCTTTGCATCTTCTTCTCTTACACCAACAACCTTCGTGTCCTCCTTCACCGCATCCATGAATCGTCTCTTTGGTCTTCCTCTAGGCCTTCTGCCTGGTCGTTCCAGCCTCAGCATCCTATTACCAATATACTCACTATCCCTCCTCTGTACATGTCCAAACCATCTCATCTAGCCTCTCTGACTTTGTCTCCAAAACATCTTACATGTGCTGTCCTCTGATGTGCTCATTCCTAATCCTATCCATCCTCGTTACTCCCAAAGAGACCCTCAACATTTTCATCTCTGCTACCTCCAGCTCTGCCTCCTGTCTTATCTCCAGGGCCACTGTTTCTAAACCATACAACATCATTGGCCTCAACACCGGCTTGTACACTTTAATGCTTTTTGGGTGTATCACACGCAATCCCTCACTTTGCTTGGTTGCCTGTCACTTGTCACTTCCTGTTTGAATAAGGCTTTACACACAGGATGTCAGAAGAATCATACTGTAGATTAAATCATAGGGACCTCAGAAATCAATATAAATGAATAGTTGAGTCCTGGGCTCAGCATATGTGTTTCTGTGTAGAGCTTTTATGTTCTCTCCATACTCTTGTGGGAAGGACATGCACATTAGGTTAATTCTAAAGGCTGTTACAAATTACCCCTATGTGTGAATTTTAGTGTGAATGGGTGTTTATATTGGCCCTGCGATGGATGGGTAAGCTTTTAGGGTGCTCTGCCTTTGCCCAGAATGAGCTGAGATAGATTTTAGCATTTTTTTTTGGATTAAATGGCTTGCCAAATGAATGAATAAATGAATGGTTTGTGAATGTGGGATCACAACCTGCAGACACAAATAGTTCATACACACCAATGAAGGATTTACAGGAACCATTTAACATAATCTGATATCTTTAAACTATATATATATATATATATATATATATATATTAAAAAAACCCTGCAGCATGCCGAGGAATCCCGTGAAAGAATGGGGAGAACATGCAATCTCCACAAAGAAAGGCTCTTGTCAGGCATGAGGTTCTAATCCAGAGTTTCTTTGCTATGAGGCAACTGTAACTACTAACCACTGAACCACTTGAAATACTGAATGCCACATTATAATGTGTTCTCATGTCCTTTTTCATAAAAATTAGTTATTTTTAATCAAAAATAACATGAAGTATGAACTCCGATTACTAGAATACTTTTTTTCACAAAATAAAATACAAGGATTATCAACTGAGCAGTAAAATTACCCATTGCCTCTTTAGACTTGCATACACCTGTTCCCAAACAATGGCTCACTTCAAACACACACACACACACACACACACACACTACAGACTTATAAGCATATCATAAGTATAATCACCAGAATCACTGACTGCAGAGAATGTGGACAGTCTGACTTGATTGCCTCCCATTCTATAGAAATTAAGTCATACCTCCTCCACTGTGTTTTCTGAATTTGGAGCCATTTTGCAGTAGACAAGATTCAAATTTAGTTATACCTACTTATTTGGCATGCTTTTCCCAGCTTGTATTTTAAGTGTGTTACAAAATGTCTACATTGTGAAAATTAATTGCACATCTATACAGACAGCTTAAGTTTCAGCTGGTGATATTTCATTAATAAGAATTTGTCTGGGAAAGACATTTATTACGTGGCCATGACTGACATTAATGTGACAAACATTATCCAACAAGAAGAAGACCAGGGAAGAGGTGGATGGATAACATCAGGTGGGGCATTAATCAAGGTCAGATGATTGCCAATGGAAGATGCAGCCTTGGAAAAATGAAGAACATTTTTGGCAGACAGGCGGTAACACCCAACTGGTGTCACCTATAACATAAACATAAACTTGGATCCATTTGGTGAAAAATGTACAAGATGTGTGTGTGTGTGTTACGCCAGGACGCCAGGAGTTAATTTTAAGAATAAAATACAAAAACAGTTATTATTATTATTACAGTATTATTCTGATGTACTGTACTTATTGAGTTATTTGATGCCCTCTAGCGGCCAAAAAAATCCGTATAATCCGTAATTCCGTAAACATCCTAAACGTCATTTCCTGTTACAATCAGCTGCAAAACATAGGTAGAAGGTCTGAGGTAATTTTTTTTTTGTAGTGAGTGATTTTATGCTATAAGTCTTGGCTCGTACTTTGTTTTGTTTGTGTCGTATCCACGGCTAATAAAAATACTACTAATTAGCCGTGACTTCAGTTATGAAGGTGAGTCTGAAAAAATGTTTTTGTTCATATTTATGAGGCTTTGTGACGTTAGCATGACAAATGTTTATATAGTTACCGTCAGTAGTCTTCAAATTACACTATAAATTACATATTAACGTAGTTACTGAAAATAAGCGCGTTTGCTTTTGATTAGCCTGCTTTGAGTTCGAGGATGTTGCACAAGGATCTCTTATTACCATGTTGACAACGGGGTCGGTCGGTTATATTGCTCTGTTGGATATAGAGTGCACTAGACAAAGTGCTTTACACTGGGAGGTGGAGAGTACTTCCGTAGGGTGAGTATGGGTGTTTGGTCTACGTCCAAATATGTAAGATAACGTCCACATACAAGGGAATTAGTCTTTTTCCTTAAATATAAAGCTAACCTATCACATTCTCTCTCACTCTCTCTCTCTCTCTCTCTCTCTCTCTCTCTCTCTATATATATATATATATATATATATATATATATATATATATACACACGCACACACAGTGGGGCCAATAAGTATTGGGCAATGTAAAAATGTGCAAGTTCACCCATTTAAAAAGATAAGAGAGGTTTATAATTTTCATCATAGGTACACATCAAGCTTGAGAGACAGAGTGTAAAAAAATCCAGGAAATCACATTGTATGCTTTTTAAACAATTTATTTGTGAAAATGGGAGGCCAATAAGTATTGGGCAGCTAGAAAACAAACATTATTTCGGACCCCACTCGTTAACAGTATGAATTGACACCTGTTTGAACTGATTAGATGCATAAGAGACACCTGCACACACCTTCAAACTGTCAGACTGCAGTCTTCACCATGACCAAGACCAGAGAGCTTCCCAAAGACACCAGAGATAAAATTGTACAACTGCACAAAGCTGGGATGAGTCAAACTGCAATTGGTAAACAACTTTGTGAGAAAATATCAACAGTTGGAAACATGATTAGAAAATGGAAGAAGTATAACATCACTGACAACCTCTCTAGGAGTTGCGCTCCATGCAAGATCTCACCTTGTGGGGTTCAAAGGATCCTGAGAACAGGGAGTAATCAGCCCAGAACTACACGGCAGGAACTGGTCAATGATTTGAAGACGGCAGGAACCACCGTCACAAAGATGACAGTCACTAACACACTATGTCGTCATGAGATGAAATCCTGCATTGCCCGAAAGGTTCCCCTACTAAACAAAAAACATCTAAAGGCCCGTCTGAAATATGCAAAAGACCATCTGGATGATCCAGAGGAGGATTGGGAGAATGTGATGTGGTCCGATGAGACCAAAATTGAACTTTTTGGTTTAAACAGCACTTGCCGTGTTTGGACGAAAAAGAATGCTGAGTTGCATCCCAAGAACACCATACCTACTGTGAAGCATGGGGGTGGACACATCATGCTTTGGGGATGCTTTTCTGCAAAAGGGACAGGAAGACTGCACCGTATCAATGGCAACATGAATGGGGCCATGTATTGTGACATTTTGGGTAAAAACCTCCTTCCCTCTGTCAGAGCATTAAAGATGAAACATGGCTCGGTCTTCCAGCATGATAACGAAGCACACAGCCAAGAAAACCGAGGAGTGGCTCCGTAAAAAGCATATCAAGATTCTGGGGTGGCCTAGCCAGTCTCCAGACCTCAACCCAATCGAAAACCTGTGGAGGGAGTTAAGACTTCGAGTTGCCGAGCGACAGCCCTCAAACATCACAACTCTAGAGAAGATCTGTGCAGAGGAGTGGGCCAAAATAGCAACTAAAGTGTGTGTAGACCTGGTCAAGAACTACAGGAACTGTTTGACCTCTGTCATTGCCAACCAAGGTTACATTACAAAATATTAAAAGTAACTTTTGCTGGCAGCCCAGTACTTATTTGCCTCCCATTTCACAAATAAATTATTTAAAAATCATACAATGTGATTTCCTGCTTTTTTTTTTTTTTTTAAACATTCTGTCTCTCAAGCTTGATGTGTAACTATGATGAAAATTACAGACGCTCCCCGACTTACGTTTTTAATTGGTGCCGGATGGCCGAACATAAGTTGAAAGTGAACTTAAGTTGTTACAGTGACGTATGACGCTCATACTGTACTATACATCCATAAATACCATTACTGTATCTCATAAAACACCCCTAAATCAATTATAAACATATATTTGATATTATTTTACAATGTTATCAAATAATAACATTAATTTTAAATAAGTCACTTATTTATACCGAGGCACTTTACATGAAGCTTAAAACAGTCAATCAACGCTTACAATATGTGAAGCGCTCAATCCCGAAAGTATTGTACTTTTGCTGTGGGTTATATAGACTTCCGGTCTTTCAAGTGCGCAAGGGTGCCGTTGAACTCGTTGACAACACAGCCTGCACGTGAATCAAAGCAAAGCGAAGAGTTCTTTCTTTTGTGTTAGTAAGTAAGTAAACTTTATTCAAGAGATGCATACAAAGAACAAGTACAAATCCTAATGAATATTAATATAAAAATAAGTATACACTCTTAGGATTCTGCTAAAAGATAATAAATATAAAGATTGTGCCGATCTGAGCAGATAGTTAATTCATCTCTGTGTAAGAGACTTGCACCCATGCTAGTAGGCTTACACTTCTGACCAACCATATTTGCTTAGGGTTACAAAAGTCCGCAAAACAGTGTAAACACAAAGATCACAGAGACGACGTCTTAACACAAGGGTAATGCGCTATATAACGGAGATATATATACTGTGTGTGTGTATATATTTATATGTATGTACACACTCGGTCTGTAGTTTGTAAACAATGAATGCAGCGTCATTACGTCAGTGTACTACGTACTTGCGTCTAAACTCAAAATTTGAGGTTTTTTTGGGAAAAAAAAAACGTAAAATTGAAAAAAACGGATGAACGTAAGTCGAGGAGCGTCTGTACAAACCTTTCTTGTCTTTTTAAATGGGTGAACTTGCACATTTTTACGTTGTCCAATACTTATTGGCCCCTGTGTGTGTGTGTGTGTGTGTGTGTGTGTGTGTGTGTATGTATATAATGTATATGTGAATGCAGCAGTGAGGGAGGGGCACAAACCAGTGTCTCTCCCTCACGCCGGTCCCAAGCCTGGATAAATGCAGAGGGTTGCGTCAGGAAGGGCATTCGGCGTAAAACAAATGCCAAATAAAAAAATGCGAGTCACAACAAAGAATGCCATACCGGATCGGTCGAGGCCCGGGTTAACAACGACCGCCATCAGTGCTGTTAACCAACAGGGTGCTGGTGGAATTTGGACTACTGTTGGTTGACGACGTCGAAGAAGGAGAGGCAGGAGGCATGTCTATAGGCAGAGAGAGAAGAGGAAAGGCATGAGTTTAGGACTGGGAGTAGGGACTTTAAATGTTGGAACTATGGCAGGAAAAGGTAGAGAGCTGGCTGACATGATGCAGAGGAGGAAGGTGGACATACTGTGTGTTCAGGAGACCAGGTGGAAAGGTAGCAAGGCTGGAGGTTTAGGAGCAGGGTTTAAGCTGTTTTTTTCATGGTGTGGATGGGAAGAGAAATGGAGTAGGAGTCATCTTGAAGGAGGGGTTTGTCAGGAATGTTCTAGATGTGAAAAGAGTGTCTGACAGAGTGATGAGTCTCAAGTTAGAAATTGAAGGCATGATGTTCAATGTTGTTAGTGCTTATGCCCCACAGGTAGGATGTGAGCGAGAAGAGAAGGAGAGATTCTGGAGTGAGTTAGATGAAGTGATGCAGAGTATCCCCAGAGGTGAAAGAGTGGTCATTGGGGCAGACTTCAATGGACATGTTGGTGCAGGCAACAGAGGGGATGAGGAAGTGATGGGCAGGTTTGGTATCCAGGACAGGAACGCAGAAGGACAGATGTTGATCGATTTTGCAAAAAGGATGGAAATGGCTGTGGTGAATACTTTCTTCCAGAAGAGAGAGGAGCATATGGTGACTTATAAAAGCGGATGAAGGAGCACACACGTAGACTATATCTTGTGCAGGCGATATAATTTGAAGGAAGTCAGTGACTGCAAAGTAGTAGCAGGTGAGAGTGTTGCCAAACGGCACAGGATGGTGGTGTGCAGGATGACGCTGATGGTGAGGAAGGTGAAGAAGGCAAAGGCAGAGCAGAAGACAAACTGGTGGAAGTTGAAAAAGGAAGAGTGTCGGGTTGTCTTCAAGGAGGAGCTGAAACAGGCTTTGGGTAGTCAGGAAGTGCTTCCAGATGACTGGACAACTACAGCAAATGTTATCAGGAAGACAGGTAGGAGAATACTTTGTGTGTCATCTGGAAGGGGAGTAGATAAGGAGACTTGGTGGTGGAATGAGGACGTGCAGGAGTGTGTACAAAGGAAGAGGTTAGCTAAGAAGAAGTGGGACATTGAGAGGACCGAAGAGAGTAAACAGGAGTACAGGGAGACAGCGTAAGGCGAAGGTAGCAGTGTCAAAGGCCAAACAGAGGGAGTATGATGACTTGTATGCTCGGTTGGAAAGTAAAGAGGGAGAAAATGATTTATACAGGCTGGCACAGCAGAGAAATAGAGATGGAAAGGATGTGCAGCAAGTTAGAGTGATTTAAGGACAGCGAGTATTGACTGATCACAAAAGTGTGCTGGGAAGATGGAAAGAGTACTTTGAAGAGCTGATGAATGAGGAAGATGAGAGAGAAAAAAAGAGTAGAAGAGATGACCGTCGAGGACCAGGAAGTAGCAAAGATTAGTAAGGGTGAAGTGAGGAAGGCATTGAAGAGGATGAAGAATGTAAAGGCAGTTGGTCCTGATGACATACCGGTGGAGGTATGGAAGTGTCTAGGAGAGGTAGCAGTAGATTTTCTGACAAGAACATTCAACAAGGTCTTGGAGAGTGAGAGGATGCCAGAGGAATGGAGGAGAAGTGTGCTGGTGCCCCTTTTTAAGAACAAAGGAGATGTGCAGAGTTGTGGCAACTACAGAGGGATAAAGTTGATGAGCCATATGATGAAGTTATGGGAAAGAATAGTGAAAGCTAGACTAAGGGCAGAAGTCCGCATTTGTGAACAATAGCTTAGTTTCATGCCAAGAAAGAGCACCACAGATGCAGTGTTTGCTTTCAGGCTGTTAATAGAGAAGTACAGAGAAGGTCAGACGGAGCTGCATTGTGCCTTTGTGGATCTGGAGAAAGCATATGATCGGGTGCCGAGAGAGGAATTATGGTATTGCATGAAGAAGTCTGGAGTGGCAGAGAAGCGTGTTAGAGTGGTGCAGGACATGTATGAGAGATGTAAGACAGTTGTGAGGTGTGCTGTCGGTGTGACAGATGAGTTCAAGGTGGAGGTGGTACTGCATCAAGGGTCAGCTCTGGGCCCCTCCTTGTTTGCGATGGTGATGGACAGGCTGACAGACGAGGTTCGACAAGATTCCCCATGGACTATGATGTTTGCAGTTGACATTGTCATCTGTAGTGAGAGCAGAGAACAAGTGCAGGAAAATCAAGAGAGTTGGAGGTATGCCCTGGAAAGGAGAGGAATGAAGGTTAGCCTCAGTAAGACAGAATACATGTGTATGAATGACAAGGACCCAAGAGGAACGGTGAGGTTACAGGGAGCAGAGATAAGGATGTATCTCCATAACCATGATGCTTTATATGTGCCTTCGACCCATTGTTCATCACGGAATTCTAACACATGTAAAGGACAGAGTTACTGTTGTTTTGTGAGTTTTTCGCGTGTGCTCATTGCAACTTTATTTTTCATCATTCATAATGGGCCCCAAGAAAGTGATTTTCGGTGTGAGTGAAAAGAAGAAGCGGGCTTGTGGCATGTGGTTGAGTGATATCACAAAGGAATATGGCCAAATCCGTCTACCATTGGTATGATGTTGAAGCAGAAGGAGGCCTTAAAAGGTATATATAATTTTTAAAGGGTTTCGGGGGTAGTATTGGGGGCCGTGGAACGAGTCAGGCCTTTTACATGTAAAATGCTACTCAACTTACGAAAAAATCAGGTTACGAAACCATTTCTGGAACGGATTAATTTCGTAAGGTGAGGTACCACTGTATTCATTGAATTAAAAATTAAGGAAGAACAGGGGAAAAGTTATGGAAAATGCTGCAAAATAAGGCCAATTATGCAAAAAAAAAAAAAAAAACCCAAACAAACAAAACACCCCAACTAAACTACTTACATTTTTATGTGAGGTGTGCATCTTTGTGTGTGTGTGTGTGCGCATGCTTGTTTGTATGTGTGTATTTATATTTGATTTATCTTGTGCATTATTTTTGAATGTTTTATTCTTATTATAAGCATTTATAGTGTTGAATATGTATTTATTGATATTATATACACATGTACATATTCGGCAGTTGGTGGGGGGTGTCATCCTACTTCGTGGAATTTGACGGTTGTAGGGGTCTCGGTCCCAATTAACCGCGGAAAGGGAGGGATCCCTGTATATATGTATATGTTTCATGTGTGTGTTTGTGTGTGGTCACATTCATTTGCAGGTTATAAGTGCACATATTTTTATATTTTGTAGTGGCTATTAAAATGGAATAATAAACCAACATGACTGAGTAAAATTGGTGTTTGGCAGCTTTTTGTACATGTCTGAGAGTGTCACAGGCATTGATGAGCTGGTACAGTTCATAAATACTTCTGTGAAGTTACTGAATTGTTTCATCCTGTTCTTAGTTTTGATTTTTGACCAGTGAAATGCTCTGTAGATTGTGTATGTCCCACCCATTAATACAGTAAATACACATGGTATCATTTATGCAAATGCAGGGGTGTCTTCATTAAAGTGGACAGTTGTTGGTGCAGCTGAGAAGTGGTCTCTTGCTAATCTCTACGCTGTTAATATTTCGTTAGCTAAGTGTAGAGTACGTGAAACACTTTGGGCTGAAGCAGTTCATCTATCAAGCACTTCCTGTTTCAAAAGGAAAGATGTCAGCATGTAGAATCAATTCAGTGCTTTCAATACACTGCTTTTGGGTCTTTTAAAGCCAGAATATTATATTTCTAAAGAGGTGTAAATCTTGCTTGATTTGAATATTCAATACAGTAAATGGTAAAGTTAATTTTCGTCCGCTTTATCCTCCGGAAGGTCGGAGTTCGAATCCGGCCGCGTCATACCATGAGACGCTAAAATTTGGGAGTTGTTGCTTCCTGCATGGCGCTCAGCATCAAAAGGATAGAACAATGCAACAACTGGTGCTGTACAGTGGCGACGGGTACCCAGAACAGGGAGCGCTGGGGTCTCGTGCGCATTGAGCGTACGTGTGTATGAAATTGCGCTATATAAGCAGTCACAATAATTTAACACTGAGTGACATGGGGGGGGGGGGGGGTCCTGCTTTGATCCTGAGTTTTTAGTTATTGCCCATGTGTTCTGTGTGTGTGTGTGTGTGAGAGAAACATTCCGTTTGTGTCACATACATAAGGTCACCAACTGGCAGGTGCCTCAACAGATAAAAGAATCTGGTTGATCACAAAACTGAGAGACATTCGGTTTAGGTCATATTTTTAATTATTTTTCATATTGCGTTGGATCGGCATGATTTTTCCTGGTCAATCGGGTTGAGGAAAACTTTTATTTTTTATTAAGCTTAATAAATTAACTACGTGGTTCCATGTGGATAAACATTGTAATCATTCAGGCTTACAATCTTCCTCCAGCATCATCAACTGACGGGCTATTACGCAAAACACGTGACATACTTTAATAATATCAGACATGAGAATAGGGTGATGGAAAAAGACTGTAAGTTGCCTCAAAGTATGAGTGATGCCTTGGGGTTCGGTGGTTTCCCCTTTAGGAATCAATGATAACATATATTGTTTGCCCACCATGAGCATACTGACAGGGGTTTAAAAGGAAGCCATAATGTTTTTGAATTGTTTATCCCTATGTCTCCCTTATTTGCACTTCAGTATGCTTGCTGGCGCAATTTTAGATCTCGATAAAATGTCTAAAAAAATAAATAAAAAAATACCATATTTGACATAATAAGTGCACAGCTCCAATAAGCCCCACCCCCCAGTGTTTTTGATCTTGCGTCTAACAACCACCCATGTGAACTGGGAGCAAAATCGTAGATCAAACTTACGAATTTTATTCGATCAGTCTCTGTAACGGTAAAATGAGGCGTTCACTGCCTTTTAAAGGTGAGTTTACACGGTATTTCAAGACCCCCTGCCACTGGGGAATGTCTCTAATGCTCATCAGTAACAACACATTTGATCGTTCCGCCATACTTTAAAAAACAGGAAAATATTTTGCTGTGTTCTCTTGGTAAATGTCCAACAACCAATGAACCAATACAGCAAAACTATTGAATGCTCTGAATGAATGGAGTGATGAGTCAGATATGGATCTATCAGAAAGTGATGAGTATTTTTCACCCGATTCTCCTGCTCACTAACTTCAGAAATTTAAAGACGTTCCTGGCCATGTACTTTTGTTTATGTTTGTGTTGATTGTTCAACGTGCCATGTGCAAGTAATTTATAAATTCTGGATTCATTAGTTAGCCATGATTGGCTGGAATTGCTGGTTAGAATACTGCATGTTGCTTAGGCCGAAGTTTAGACCATCCATGAGAGACTTGAAGTTGAGGCTCCCATAGGCTGCAAACATGTCAAAGACATTGCTGTACTGCAGAGGGCTGAGGCTGAGTGGATTGTCAGTGTTGAACATCGTGTTGGAGCCACCCTGGCTCTGGAGGTTAGGTAGTTGATATTCCTGTTGATTGGCTCGATTTTACTTCCGTGAAAATGTTTAAAGGAACAGCAACGGGAGGGAAAAGTAAGTAAGTTTATTTATTTTTTAAAATTCATGCTGCTTTCTGTTTATTTTCAGCTTTCATGTAAGTAATTTGGTTGATACCACAAAATGAATAACTCAAATACCATTAAAACTCTTTTGTTCTGTTATTATTCATGTTTTCCACCTGGATTGTAATAAGCACTTACCGTTCCACTTCATTGGTAACATTTTGATAAGCGCCCACCCACTCCAATTTTTTAAGCGCCCTAGGTGCTTATCACGTCAAATACGGTATATAATTTTCTATATTGTAATCCATACACTTCAGTATATTTAACATGGAACACATTTCCTAGTTATCAAGTGTTTTTTTCTTGTGCTTTGTCGAAATGCATGTTTCTCAATTGCCTTCCAGCCCCTAGAAGCATAGTCTTTAAGGTCCTTACACAATATACATGCAGCTTTTCCTGGTACGTCAGTAGACTTTCACACAAAATCCTCATGTTTCAGTGTCACCTTTCCCCCAGCGTGTATTGAAATCTTAATCAGAATGCTTTATTGATCCCTGAGAAAATTTTACGCTCTTGCAGCCATGATCAACTGAACTTCAAGTTCAAGTCCCAGGCTTGGTGAGGGAGTTTTTGTGTGCAGTTTGTATGATTTTCCCCATGCTTGTGTGTTTTCTCGGAGTACTCCAGTTTCCTCCCACAGTTCAAAGACCTCCGTGACTGACCCTGGATTAAACGTAGGAAGATGATGAGTTCAAACATGCACATTAGGCTGTTTAACATACTTAGTGGAATTCCTCATAACGAAAAATTCAGAGTATTATAAGTTTCTCTTTGAGAGACCTCACCAATGACACCAAAATCATGCCAATTTAATAAAGTCAAAATTTATCTGGCAGGCTGTTCAGGGTATACCCTGCCAGAGTTGGCTGAGACAACCTCCAGCTTCCTGCAAGTCTAGTAGGATAAAGTGGTTAATGAATGAATTTAATTAATTATTCTCATAAAATCAGTGCAAAATTGAATCTAAATAAACACAAACCAAAACACCTGATATTTAGTGTCAGTAGGTATAAAGGGAAACTTTTTTTGTCATTTGGACTGAACTGTTTAATATGGTGACTTCATTTCACAGGGTCCCAGCACCGAGAGCGGCGTGATGGAAGCGATGGATGAGATTACAACATCGCCCACTGAGCCAAACATTGATGACCTCCCACCATATCTGCGTGAAGATCCACCAGAAGGTACAGCACAACCTAATCGTGTCCTGCTACCTCCTGAAATCAGTCTCTTTTTTTTGGCTGGAGGTCTGATACAGTACTTTCCATTATAATTTGGAGATGTGCAGTTTAGATGGACATATGAAATGGAAGTCATGTCAAATTATTGGCATGATTATAATTTTGTATTTTTTAATCACAGCTGAAGTATTCTTACTTTTATCATTGAACAAACCATTAAACAGTCGCAGGGTATACAATGAGGCTCCTCCTACAAGTACATCAGTATGATGACGACTTCTTGGATAAACATGTGTACAGGCAATTTCATTGTATGTGTGTGTGTGTGTGTGTGTGTGTGTGTGTGTGTATATATATATATATATATATAACACACACACAGGGATCCCTCACTTTCTGCGGTTAATGGGGACCGAGACACCCTGCGACCACCGAATTCAGTGACGTAGGATAACCCCCCCGACCAATTTCTAACATTTTTTGCACTGTCATACATTTCAGATCAAGCAAACCTAAATATTATACAAAGATAAAACACAAGTAAACACAAAATTTGGTTTTCAGTGCCAATTACATTTATCAAGGGGAAAGAAAAAAAAAAACATCTGAAGCTACAAGGGTGAATAAGTAATTGCCCCCAAAACCTAATAGCTGGTTGAACCACCTTTTTCTGCAATAACTGCAGTCAAGTGTTTGTGATAAGAGGCGATGAGTCTTTCACATGGCAATTGTTTAAGATCAACCAGATTGGGTGATTTTTGGGCATGAACAGTCTTTAAAAGGTCATGCCACAGCATCTCAATAGGGTTCAGGTCAGCACTTTGAGTAGCTCACTCCAAAACCCTCATTTTGTTCCTTTTTAGCCATTCAAAACTGGATTTGCTGGTGAACTTTGGATCATTTTCTTGCTGCAGAACCCAGGTGCACTTTAGCTTGAGGTCTCAAACTGATGGACGAACATTCTGTGCCAGGATTTCTTGGTAGCGAGCAGAATTCATGGTTCCATCAATCGTGACAAGTCGCCCAGGTTGCTTTTGTGCCAGATGTAACGGGATACATTTCTCCCAAAAAGTTCAACTTTAGTTTCATCAGTCCAGAGGACAATTTCCCAAAAGCTTTGGGGATGATCAAGATGATTCTTGGCAAAAGTGAGCCGTGCCTTGAAATTATTTTTTGTCAACAGTGCCTTTCGCCTCGGAACTCTTCCATGGATACCATTTTTGCCTCGTGTCTTTCTGATGGTGGAGTCATGAACATTGACATTAACTGAGGTAAGAGAGGCTTGTCGTTGTTCAGAAGTGGTTTTTGGATCCTTTGTGACTTCTCTGGTCAGTCTGCGCTGTGCTCTTGGAGTAATTTTGGTCGGTCGGCCACTCCTGGGACGGGTCATTACTGTGCACTGCCTTCTCCATTTATGGATAATGGCTCTGACGGTGGTCTGCTGGAGTCCCAAAGATTTACAAATGACTTTGTATCCTTTCCCAGACTGAGACATCTCTAATCTTCTTTCTTGTTTGCTCTTGAAGCTCACTGGATTGCGGCATGATGTATGTTCAGTATGGCCTACCTCACCTTGTCAGTCAGGTTTTATGTTAAAGATCTCCTGATTGGAAATGTCTGGCAGAAATCAGGCCTGGGTGTGGCCATGAAATTGAACTCCGTTTCCCCCAATAATAAGATTAATCACAATTACCTCACCTTTTAATAAGGGGGCAATTACTTTTCTACAAAGCTTAATGTAGGTTTAGATAGGATTTTTCTCTTAACAAATAAAATCACAACAGGAAGAATTTTTTTTTTTTTTGAATACTTGGGTTATCTTTGTGTAATGTTTAAATTTGTTTGATGATCTGAAAAAGTTAAGTGTGACAAAGATGCAAAAAAGTAAAAAGTCATTAAGGGGGGCAAAAACTTTGGCACAGCACTGTACGTACATGTATATGTGTATATAATATCAATAAATACATATTCAATGTTATAAATGCTTATAATAACAATTAAACATTTAAAAATGATGCATAAGATGTAAATAAAATATAAATACCCTTGCACACAGATGCACACCTCACATAAAAATGTAAGTATTTTTATTGGTTTGTTTGTTTGGGGTTATTTTTGTGGGGTTTTTTTTTTGCATAATTGTCCTTGTTTTGTGACATTTTCCTTAACTTTTCCCCTATTTTTTCCCTTATTTTATATTTTTTGATGACTATTTTTGAAAAACCTGTGATGCACTGAAGCCGCTGAAACTGAAGCACAAAGTAGCGAGTTATCAGTGTGTGTGTGTGTGTGTGTGTGTGTGTGTGTGTGTATATATATATATATATATATATATAATACACACACACACACATATATATATACACACATTAGTATGTGTATTATATTATATTGCATGTGAATTATGTGATCTGATTGGTTCACTATCTCATAATCATGAACATCAGTTTGCACAAACTCAGGATAATTCTAAAATAAGAATTGCGCACAAAAATTCAGTCATTGAATCTGAATCCAAGAAATTCAGCAAGGCTAGAATAGAATAGTACTTTATTATCCCGGGGGAAATTTTAGTTACGTCGTAAAACACACAGTACACAACGTACATTTGAACAAGTACTAAAAATATACACAAATAAATAAATGTTGTACAAATGTATATTGTCCAAATAAATATTGTCCAAAGAGCACTAAAAGATTGCAGTGAGATATGATTAATAAGCTTCGATGAAGAATTGAAACACAATTTGTATAAATGGTCAGAAGTTGGCAGACAAGTGATAAGAATAATTAAGTATCATTAAAACAACGAATACCAGCTGGTACAAAAGAATGACGGAACCTGTTTGTTCTGGCTATTGGCATGCGCAGACGGCGTCCTGATGGAAGAAATTCAAAAGCACAATAGAGAAAGTGAGACCTGTCATTCACAATTTTCTTCACTTTATTGGCGGTTTGCTGCTCGTAAATTTGGCCAATAGAAGTCCCTGATTCTGAGCCAATGATTTTTCGTGCTGTGTTAACAATTTTGTTGAGTTTAACTTTGTTTTGAACAGACAGGTTACCAAACCAACAAAGTCGATTAAAAGTTAAGATGCTTTGTATAAAAGTTTTATAGAAAAGAACCGAGTGAACGATCAATTCTAAAAGTGTTTAAACGACGAAGGAAGAACAACCTCTGTTGACATCCCCAAAAATATGATAAAAACTATGCAATTATAGCTGTCATGTTTTTAATATAAACAAAGCAACTGTTTTCCTTCAGATTTTGGATTCACTTTAAAAGATGTCATAATGACACAAATGTCAACATTGTTAAATTTCTCAATACAGTCACTATTCGAGTTATGACTTGGATCGGTTCCGACCAACCAGTCGTAAGTTGCATATTTAACACAACGAAACCAAAACCACCTAGCACTCGCTATGAATCCATGCGAAGCGTCTTCATCTGCACGTTCTTTCAAAATGTGACATAAACTTGTAGCCTTACTTTGCACTGCTCACAGCATCACTTTCACATTTATTTGCCTATTATCTTCCAACCACCTGTATAGCAACTTTTCTATCTCTGTAATGGGTCCTTCACGCTGTTTTGTGGTGATTGTTGATTTAATTGGGGCTGCTGCTGTCACCGCTTCATTAATGCGGTCCTTGTGCTTCAAAATTGTAGACACTGTAGAGTGGGAGAGATAGAGATCTCAAGCGATGGAATTTACTTTTTTTCCTCCTTCATACTGCTTTATCACTTTCATCTTCGTCTCCAACGACAGTGCCATCCTTGCTTTCTTTGTAGAATTGCCATCTGATGAATTGGACTTCCTCTTGGGGACCATGGTAATGGTGTACAATAAATTAATGTAAAATTGTACTGTACAAGAGAGGTCACTGAGTGTAGTGGTAGAATGCTGTGAGTGGACGATGCTGTACTGCCACAACTCTCTTATGCGCTGTGCTGCCGGACATATGCAGTAAATTCATAATGGGCATCTGCTAAACGTGGTCGTAAGTACAGGTGGTCGTAACTCGCGTATGTCGTAACTCGGATAATGAGTGTATATATAAAACCCCAGATATCATCACGTTTAAATGTTCTTTTGTTATGTTTGCCAAGTAGTATGGACTGTAGAAGGTACACCTCAGGCCTCAATATTGTTTCAGCACTATTTTGTGATATCCATCTCGTCTTCAGCAAATAATTATTTTTCATGCAAAGTAAATACTATGACGAGTTTCAAGGGGACTGCTGTTTTGGTTAGCTCTTATTTCTGATTGTACCCATTCATCATGCTTCTGATCATTTATGTTTTTTTTTTATTTGCTTTCACAATTACTAGGGCTAGGCAAAGATTCGAAATTGCAGGGCCACCAAAACCTGAAATGTAGTTGACCAACCTGGGCATTGTGTACACAGTTGAGCAACAAGCTACAGTTCTTGTGGAGCAAAGTAAACTGACAATGTACTAGACCAGCAATGCAGCATGTTATTGAATTCACAAACATACATTTACATTGTGTTAGGTAATAGTGCACTGCAGTATTTATGTTTTAATAACTGATACAGCAAAGCAGCAGCTGTATTCCCAAAGGAACTTAAAGTACTGGATGAATTTTAATCTTCAGAACAGTATAAAATTAAACAAGCATCTCCAATATTAAATAAGAATTTAATTGCAAAAGAAACATTACAAAAAAAATCACGAAGTATTAAACTAAATGCATTTTAATAACTTAAATATAACTTTTTTAAAATGAGTATTTATTGCAGAGAATTACAACAGTATAAACTACATTATTTAAGAGACTCGAACATGCAGTGACACATTCATTCATTTTCTGAATGGCTTAATCCTAAACTAGTGGGGCCGGTGGCGTAGTGGTTAGGGTGCTGCGCTCATGATCGGGAGGTTGTGAGTTCGAATCCCACTGAGACCCTCACTGTGCTAAGACCCCTGGGCAAGGTCTCAACCACAAGTGTGCCTCTGTTCACCCAGCAGTATAAATGGGTACCAGTAAAATATACTGGGAAGGTAACCTGCGATGGACTAGCATCCCATCCAGGGGGAGTTGAACTCCTGGTTGCTTCACACTATGGAAACCAGGGATAAGCACCGGCCTGATGAGCCAAGAGGCTCGGGTGTAAAAACCCAACAGACTTTACCTACCTTACTTTAATCCTAAACAGGGTCACAGGGAGACTGGTGTCCATCTCAGCCAATTCTGGGCGAAGGCAGAGTACACCCTGAGTACACACTGGACAGGTCACCAGGCCATCACAAGGCTGTAGTGACGCATTCCATTTTAAAAACGAAGTTGTGAATATGGGAACTCGTGACTTTTTGCCTACATGAGTTTACAAGTTGTGATCAAGGGAAGCACTGCCATTCCAAAGCTTTTAACAAATTAAGAAATGAGAAATACAATATAATATTATATTATATGTTAAAATATTCAGGTAAAAAAATATTTCTGGTTTGAAACCATCCGGGTCAACCCTTTTGTGTGCCATTTGTAGCCATCATTAGGAGGCTAGGTAAAACTAAGGTAGAAAACTGCTTGATTTTTTTGAGAACTTGTTTATTCTGTCTTAAACTTTATGAAAAATGTACAATTGCGCAGATGAACCCCCTACTGGTCATGCAATAATTACCACAATGTATGTAAATGTACAGGAGGCATCAGCTATTCTTTGGTATATAAGTGAAATAGTCTCAGATGTTACAAAATGCCATTTAATATCACTTAATGTGATGTTTCATTAATTAATCACCCTGGGCTACAAAATGCGGCATCATCACCAGGAAAGCTATGGTGATTTTTGGATGATTTCATATGGATAATCTTTTAAGATCTAAAGATTATTTAGTGATGCTAAACTTTTTCAGGTGAATTTTTCATTTAATTCTTTACATTTTTAGTGTCTGGTTCTCAGTTTATGGAGGGGTCGCAGGAGGATAAAGCAATCTGTTTATAAGACAGGTAGAAACTCAACTGCGTGTCAATGTGTCCTTGTGTTTAGCTACCTATTCAACCCTGGAACACACAACTTTGAAAGCTGGTGTATAAAGAGAACATCACAGCTCTCGCATATTAATCCCCTGTGAATTTTTACTTTCTTAGATCTCTGTTTGAAGCCTAATACTGATTGTAAATGCACTGTTTCTGAGTAGAAATGGGAAGAAACGCTTAATGGGGAGATGTGTGGTACCAATTTGTTTCACATGATGGCAGCGTGTGTTCACAAGAGGAATACATTTGCTGTAAGCATAGCAGGTCTACATTCCCTTTTTTTTTTTTTTTTTTTTTTTTTTTTTAAATTGGATCTTTGGTTTATTACTATTGTGTGAAATCTTGTCACTATCCGCAAAGCCATTCTATTTACTTTATCATCACATGAAATTCATTAGATACTGGACAGATTGAGTCCACATCAGTGCCAGAACATTAATCAGTATATTTATTAATTTGCCAAAACTACTAGGAGGCTGGAGCCCATCTCACAACCAGGGTTAATTTGGAACAGCCCATTAGCTTAATGTGCTTGACTTTGGACTGTGGGAGGAACCTGAAGTACCTAAAGGAAACCCATGGGAAGCACAGAGAGAACATGCAGACTCGACACAAAAGCACCATCACCGAGACTGAGATGCGAACTTGGGGCCTTCTTGCCATAAGGCACACGTGCTGTGCCAAGAACCGAGAAATAGAATTGACCCAGAAGACTTTGTGAATTGTTTATAGTTGGGGGAAAAAATATATTGGAATTAATCTTATTGTTGGAGTTTGTTGGATTTCACACCAATTCAGCAAGGTTGAATTTGATTGAGATTATATTGGGTCTGATAGCCTAGTTTTTCCAGCCTATATGTGAGGCGCTCCACCGAATGTAGGCACTTATCGCACAGACTACTTTCGAGAAAATGGCCAAAAAAGTAAAAATGGTCTTTTTTTTTTTATCGAAATTTGGATTTTTGCATAAATCATTAAAACAAGTATTCAACTATCACTTGCTGAAGTGAAATCAACTAAAAAATCACTAAAAATATCTTTTTTTTTCTTCTATTTTTCTGACGAGTACCCTCATAAAACTAGATAAAAACAGTAGCAAATTATTCACGAGTTCGGTACAAGACACACTATAATCCATACACCAGAAGAACAGCCGTGAAGTCGTCTCTCCTTTTTGGATACTGTTTTAATATTCAAATGCCATTTCAGTGAAATAAAATAAAGGTTATAAAGACTATATGCACATAAACAATGTAGGCTAGTTGCTAAAGAAGCTCTGAAATGAGCACCCTGATTGGTGAGGTCGGGCTTGAACATGCGCAGTGCCAGTCACACATTTACTTCCTGAATCTAGTATACCGCATGCGGAACTTATCTCCGACTTTCTCTTCAATAACAGTAAGTAAGTTTATTTATAAGATTGTGAATACACATAATTTCTGGAAAAGGAGAGTGAAATGTCATCTGTGATATCTAGCAGCGTTAGTATAGATGTTAAATTTGACGCTGGAATTTGGCTTTGAAGAAGATTATTTCTCTCACTCTCTCTCTGTCTCTCTGTCTCACACACACACACACACATACAGTGTAAACGGTTAAATTAGCAGCATCCAGATGAACGAGTGCAATTTGAATGGAAGAATATACAGTATATGAAGGGAGTGGGGCAAATGAGTGCAAATGGTGCGATAGATGCACAATTGAACAGTCACCTACTGCTTACAGTGTGTGTGTGTGTATGTGTGTGTGCGATACCTCAGGTCTGCTGGAATATTAAGAAAAAGACATGATTCCATTGCAATTCAGTCAAAGAAAATCCCATATGCTCAGTATTATGTACTTTAGAAACTTAATGAGTATTGTATGAGTATTGGTATTTTTCTCTGTATGCAAAATTTGATTATGGAATTTTTTTGATCAATTGATTTGTGTGTAATCTTGTCTGGACTGGAAATGCTGGATCGTGGGTTGTTTAGTTTTGTACGAAAATTGGTCAAGACGTGAAAAATACTGAAATGTTTCATACCCTTTACATATAAACAAACTGATTATGATGCCAGCTGATTTTGATTTTGACGTTGATGAAGAAGAGGCATTTGTTAATAAAAGTGTGATGACTGGTATTTTTGAAGATGTGATTTTATCTGCTGAACAGGATATAGATTAAGATGATAATGATGAGGGCAGAGTTGATGAAGCTTACGTGTATAAAGAGATCAGAAGGTTTTGTTATATGGTTATCTTGTATATAGTTTTCTTAATTTCAGTGTGATTGTTTGAACCTGACAGTGTTTTTTTTTTTTTTTTTTTTTTTTCAATCGGTATCATTTGAAGGCATTTCAGCCTTTATATAATGGTCAAAAAGATACATACTGATCTTATTGGAATACACAGAAATGAAGAAAAAAGTTGGGTTTTTTTGTTAATTTTTTGGGGCTTACCACAGTGACTGATGGGTTTATAAAGGACCTGTCAGATTAAAATGAGGATTTCTCTTATCATCTCTTCCTAGACATGTTTTCTAAAAGTTTATATGGCTGAGGTGCATAAAAATGTTTGGTTGCTAAGGACTAACGATCTTGGAAGAAGGGCAATCTTTTGTGCTCATTTTTCTCTCAAACGTCTTGTGAAATTTTTAGTTGAATGCTGACACAAGAAATGGCATAGCTCTGTCAGTTTTCAAGGTATTGACAAACTTTTTGCTGCATTTTGCAGCTTTGGGCTGTCTCTATCTGACTGTGTAAAAATCTCATTTTTGGACCCAAGAGCCTACTTTCGGTGGAGTGGCTCACATATTAGGTCCTGTGTACGTTTTTATAACTTTTGACTGAATTTGCAACACACAATTTTGTACACACAAATCTCATATTAATGCATTTGTCAGAGTATACTAGTCCTTCTCAAAAAATTAGCATATTGTGATAAAGTTCATTATTTTCTGTAATGTACTGATAAACATTAGACTTTCATATATTTTACATTCATTACACACAACTGAAGTAGTTCAAGCCTTTTATTGTTTTAATATTGATAATTTTGCCAAAAAAGTAAAAAAAAAAAAAAAAAATCCCTATCTCAAAAAATTAGCATATTTCATCCGACCAATAAAAAGTGCTTTTAATACAAGAAAAGTCAACCTTCAAATAATTATGTTCAGTTATGCACTCAATACTTGGTCGGGAATCCTTTTGCAGAAATGACTGCTTCAATGCGGCGTGGCATGGAGGCAATCAGCCTGTGGCACTGCTGAGGTGTTATGGAGGCCAAGGATGCTTCGATAGCGGCCTTAAGCTCATCCACAGTGTTGGGTCTGGTGTCTCTCAAGTTTCTCTTCACAATATCCCACAGATTCTCTATGGGCTTCAGGTCGGGAGAGTTTGCAGGCCAATTGAGCACAGTAATACCATGGTCAGTAAACTATTTAGCAGTGGTTTAGCACTGTGAGCAGGTGCCAGGTTGTGCTGAAAAATGAAAATCTTCATCTCCATAAAGCTTTTCAGCAGATGGAAGCATGAAGTGCTCCAAAATCTCCTGATAGCTAGCTGCATTGACCCTGCCCTTGATAAAACACAGTGGACCAACACCAGCAGCTGACATGGCACTCCAGACCATCACTGACTGTGGGTACTTGACACTGGACTTCAGGCATTTTGGCATTTCCTTCTCCCCAGTCTTCCTCCAGACTCTGGCACCTTGATTTCCGAATGACATTCAAAATCTGCTTTCATCCGAAAAAAGTACTTTGGACCACTGAGCAACAGTCCAGTGCTGCTTCTCTGTAGCCCAGGTCAGGCGCTTCTGCTGCTGTCTCTGGTTCAAAAGTGGCTTGAAATGGGGAATGCGGCACCTGTAGCCCGGTCCACTGCTTCCACAGGTCCTCCAAGGTCTGGAATCGGCCCTTCTCCACAATCTTCCTCAGGGTCCGGTCACCTCTTCTGGTTGTGCAGTGTTTTCTGCCACACTTTCCTTCCCACAGACGTCCCACTGAGGTGGCTTGATACAGCACTCTGGGAACAGCCTATTCGCTCAGAGATTTCTTTCTGTGTCTTACCCTCTTGCTTGAGGGTGTCAGTGATGGCCTTCTGGACAGCAGTCAGGTCGGCAGTCTTACCCATGATTGCGGTTTTGAGTAATGAACCAGGCTGGGAGTTTTTAAAAGCCTCAGGAATCTTTTGCAGGTGTTTAGAGTTAATTGGTTGATTCAGATGATTAGGTTAATAGCTCGTTTAGACTACCTGAACATGATATGCTAATTTTTTGGGATAGGGATTTGGGGTTTTCATGAGCTGTATGCCGAAATCATCAGTATTAAAACAATAAAAGACCTGAAATATTTCAGTTGGTGTGCAATGAATCTAAAATATATGAAAGTTTCATTTTTATCGGAACATTACAGAAAATAATGAACTTTATCACAATGTGCTAATTTTTTGAGAAGGACTAGAATTTAGGAGTCTGGTAAAACTACCATAGATACCACTGCTGGGTCCAGGTGAAGACGTGAGTCTTATGTTTGAAGATCGAGGTTTTTAGTAATTAGTATTGAAATTTAAATTGACTAAATAAAAATAGTAAAATTAAATCAAGTTGAGTAGCGAATCATGAGCATTTCATTTTAAATTGAGTTGCAAGCAGAGCTTTACTCAAGGCCACCTTCGCTGAGTCCAACACCTGGAATCAAGACCGTGTTGAAAGCAGTTGTAGTCCAAGCCAAGACCAAGTCCAAATGAAAGGGACTACTATAAGTCAAGATAAGGGCCGATAAAACTTTCATACCTGTTGGTCGATATATTTCAAATTGATTAAACCAATGCCCATTTTCTGAACACACTCGGTTATGAATTTCTCTGGAAGAAAGAGTTGCTTCAGTAAAAGCATTTTATTTTAATTTTTTAAAGGCAGCTGGACTTTGTCATGGTCAGTATGAATATTTAGTAAGACAAATAGCCAAGTGCAAAACAACGTTGTAATCTAGAAGTATAGACTTTTTATGATTTTATTAGCATTAAATTTCTTTCAAGCTAAAATTGGAATCAAATTGAAAGCTATAAGCTTTTGAAGTTTAAGTTGGGTGTGATTTCATAAGTACTGAGGGTCAGAGTGAGTGCTGATTTGTTGAAATTTAAGTTAAAATTTGAATCAGGTTATAAGCATAAAATTTAAAAAAGACATTGTACAAAAGAATTGTACAATACGGCAGTTCCAATTTGATTTTTTTTTTTTATTGTGGTTCTCGGGGATGGGAATTTTCTGCCAATCGGTGGATTTCTGCCTTTTTGTAAGTCAAATGGGTCATTTTTGAGATCGATGCAACTCCGGTGTAAAAATTGGGGTGTGGGAGGTTAGTGCCGTCATCACTGGTCACCTGGTCATATTATATCCAAATACGCGAGGTGCTACCCTCGTTTTGTTTATCTGTGTGGTTGTTTATCTCCTATTGGAGTGAAACACAGCTGGTTCTGGTTTATTGCACGTGTCAGTCATCGTAATATGATATGCCAGCCTGGTCATCTTGCTGTGGGCCCGTGGCACAAAGAGCAAATATCACATCATCAACAGAAGTGATCGAGCAGCATTATGTATAAATATGACTATGAATTATATTATTTAAGTCTTATTCTAGTATTAAATTATAAAGCTGGGTGTACAGTAATAAATTCTACTGATATTATTAAACTCGGTATGCTACGAATAAACCTACCAGTACACCGTTTAAAGCAGGGTACGGGAACCTATGGCTCGTGCCAGATGTGGCTCTTTTGATGACTGTATCTGGCTCTCAGATAAATCAGGTGGCTTTAACAGAATAACGAATACATAATTTCACTGTCTTTTAAATAAAAATACAAAAAAACCCATCAAATAAAACAAAAACAGATGAATAGATCTCAGGCATTTAAATCTATTCATCTATTTTCAATGCCACGTCACTGTGATACGAAGCAGAGAGCCAGTCCTTTGTGGACGGGTCCGATACCTTGAAACTCTAATTTTGTTTGATTATAACAACAGCCACAGACTGCGCGTGTTGTTTTTGAGTAAAGAGAGAAAGTTCACTCATTTTTGGTCAGCTCATTTCCACGAAGCCAATCACAGCTGGCCAGCAAACACAAATGGACAGACGTGGGAAAAACTTCAACCCGCAGACCGGCTGATTGCCAAAACTTGGGACGCGCTTCCTATCACACAAACACTGCCGCGTGTGAGTCCAGTCATGTCGAGTCCTCACCCCCTATCAACCAGACTATAAAGCTATCAGCAAACCCATGCAGCTCCAGAAGTCACATTAATAGTAAGCAGTGCTGTAGTGGTGAGTGCGTGCCATATACCCACTTGTTTTAGTGGCTGAGTTGCATGTACTGACTTAATTTTGGTCTACTTTATAGTTGATGAACGTAAATTTCCGCGACTGTGTAAATAAAAAGTGGAGATAAAGTGCTAAATAGTTTCAAAGCCACGCGTTCCGTGCACCTGCTGCTGTGCGCCTCGGTCATGTCGCTGCCATTGTGTACTCACTTATTTTTTGACCACTACAGCACTGATAGTAAGAAGTACTTTTCTTATTAATAAATAACTTCATTATGACAATGTCGTTTAAAATAAATTCAGAGTCTTACTTACTTACTGTAAGTAAGTAATGTCGTTTAAAATAAATTAAGTCTTATTATACTCTAAAATTGTTGGTCTTCTTTTTCAATTTAGTTGTATTCAGTATTAATAAATACAATATATGGCTCTCGGTGGATTACATTTTAATATATATATAATATACATATAAAATTGTCTCTCTTAGTCAAAAAGATTCCCAACCCCTGGTTTAAAGTATTTGAAATTAAAACTTTGCCCACTGTAGTCCTACAACTGTAATTTTTAAAAAAAAAATAATTTTCATAAGGTTCTCTTTAAAAAATTCCTTCCAGGAGACAGCAATTAAGCTCCTTTTTGTAAGTATAACCCCAAACCTTTTGGGGGGCTTCACCCCCTGAACCCCCCAGCAAGGGCGCTTCACCCACACCCACGCAGGGGGCCTAGGCGGCCCCCTTGACCCCTGCCAATTTTTCCGTCTTTTCCATAGAGGCCTGTTCTTGTCCCTGGGTTCTATAAGTTTTTATAAATCACTGCAGCAGCTTGTTGTAGAAATGATTCAAATCATGATACAAACATGAAAATTTACACAGAAGTTCCAATCACAAGACTCGATAATAAAATACAACTGACTGTCAAAAACTGATTTTTAAAGAATCTAAATCTGTTAGGTTTAGTTTTCATTGGTGAGAGCTTCACCTAAAAGATCAGATAACAAATGTATCTATGAAAAGGGAAGAAAGTAATTTTTGTATAATATCAACTCCAAACTGTCTCTTGACTTGTGTTTGTTCGGTTTTTACAGGCATGTGATTTTTCCGTGAATTCACGGAATTCTGATTTTTTTTCATTAGCCCCAGTTTAAAAAAAAAAGATTTTTTCATGCCGACTATATAAAAATAACCTTTCTCACTTTTATTCCGTTCCGAGTTTTGCATAAAATGACCTCTCTTGAAACGTTACTGCTGATTGGCTGATGGCTTTCTAATAGCCAACCGCTGATGTTGAAACATGTACGTAGTCATTCACGCCACTTCCGATCTGTTCAGCTGTCGAAAGCATGTCGTGGATCCAGAGAAAAGATTCTGCTCGAATCAAAGAAATAGACAAAGTCATGAAAAACAAGTTTAGGTGTGAATGGATGGAAAAGGGAACCGTAGCATTCAATTGCAGGAACATTTGGTGTTCAAGCAAAGATTCCAGAACCCTATGGACTTAACCCTTTGTTTGCCGTTTGACCAGAAACTTCCGTGCAAATAAAAGACCCAGTCAAACAACCAGTTTCTGTCACTAATAGAGTATTTAATTTTGAGGTATGTTTGAGAGTTTTGTTGTCTAGTTTCCGATTATATTTTTCAATTTATTGTGAATGCATGCATGTTTTAGGCGTAGGACGTTCACGTGTTTACTCCGTGAACTGAATCAAATGAGCCGACTCTATGGTCATGGAATCATTTTTCTGCTGTCTAGAATAAATAAATTATTGCCGCGTGTAAGTAGCTCATTAATATTAGAAATGTAAAACTATGAATCAACCTCAACCGAAACGCCTTAGAATCCAGAAGGACAACAAACTTTCTCAGGCAGCCTCCAGAAGGACCGTTCAGGCTGCAAAGGAAGAAAGAAAGTGCCATGATAAACCACTAAAGATAAAGAAACAAACATTAATTAAAAAAACTTGTCATATATATATATATATATATATATATATATATATATATATATATATATATAGCATGTCGTGTGTATAGTTTGTTTCCAGATTGTGTTTAAAGACAATGACTGTTGATAATAGTGTTGTGAGGCAGAACATGTCTATAAGAGTGACCATTTGATTTGTGACTGTGACACTTTGATTAGTGTTGGAATCCCACATGATAAACCCACAAGTTGAGGTACAGTATGTATATGTAGATTAGAAATTAAACTTTCTAGAACTCTTTCAGTGTCATGAAATAGCCCTTTTCCCCCTTCTGAAATGCTTAAAACCTAGGAGCTTCAGGAGAGGAGGAGCTTCGGGGTGGGGGCCACGCCCCCCAGACCCTGGCTGATTTTCAGATATTTTGGTGATGGTCAAATCACATGCCTGTTTTTAAAAATTGGAATTTTGACATACTGTATTAGTTGCTTAATTAAGTTTGGTTATTACTTCCGTCTCGGGACTCTTTAGTATGGCTGATAATAATTTTGATGAATTCACTTTGAACATACCACGTATTCAGGGGGAAAAAACTAAATCCTTGAGACTTCACAATGGATTTTTCTCCTATCACAATATCGCATATGTTCTGAAGAAAAAAGTATCTTCAATACAAACCCAAACTGGAATAAAACACTTTGAAAAAGATGACTCAAACATAGGTGGTATCAAGAATACTGATTACATGAAATGGCCAGGGTAATTTCCTGAAAAAGCTCTCACACCAATTTTGATGCTTTTGTCACAAAATCAAGTATTCTTTTGATTTCGGGCACTAAGCAGCTCCACTAAATTTGATTTTCCAAAATTATTGTTATTATTTTAAAGCCTTTGATTGTTATTAATGATTCGATTATTTCTATGCAGAGGTAGGAAATAATTCACTCCTAGTATACCAAATGTTGTGCTTCCTGCCTGTGTGTAGTTTTAAAGCGATTGCAAAGAGGTTTTTTGTTTGTTTTTTAAACCAGCAAGTGGGATTAAACATGTAAATTAAAATTTATAGTTAATTATGGTGGGTCAGTTTTTAAGGCTGTGGGTTACTGATCCAATAGATGGTGGTTCAATCCCCAGTAACATTCAGCTGCCGCTGCTGGGCCATTGAGCAAGGTGCTTAAAATTGCTCTGTTGTTTGTGTATTTAAAAAAAGCAAACACAAACTTTGTGATGGCCTGGTAAGCTGTACAGGATAACTTCTGCCCTCAACCAGAGTTGCTTGAGATGGGTGCCAGCCTTGCCACAACCCTAAGTAGGATTAAGCAGTTCATAAAATTAATGATTGAATGAACATACAAAAAAAACCATAATCTGCACTTGATAAATTTATGGCATCTAACAGACGCACTTAAGGGTAAAATTAAATAAAAATTGATTTTGAAGCCAGTGTTGAAGCCATACCTGAATCGCCACCCAAAACAAAGGCAATACATAACTGAATTTTACAATTCCACCCCCAAATCTCTCAACAACATCATCATAGGTTGTAAATATGTATTTGGAATAAACTATGTATTTGCATGAGCCCCAAGGGACCTGAGACACGACTCCATAACACCAACTATCAAGTTTTTCACTTTGAACTTTTGACATATAACTCAACTTTGACTTCAAAGTCTGAGTTTCAAAGTCAATAAATCAGGGACTCCAGTGAGATGCAAACTGAAACCCATCAGAAGGAAACCGGTTGAGAAGAGGGCAACTTGTGACAAATGGTACAATACAGTGCATTAACTTGAGCACCAACTTAATTCTGTCCTTGCTTCTTTATAGATCAGAACCTGAAGTGTTGTAAAATGGGTAAAAGGGAAAATGGACGTCAAAAAAAACCCCAGCGAGTTATTTATATTCAGCTCCACTCCGAAACCACATTGCCATTGTTGAGAGGTTTCGGTACATCTGCTGTACGGAAGTGTTAAGCAGCTGCGGATTAATATTGTTTCAATCCGTTATTAATAATGAAAAATGATGCTCCCTTGCTCTTGAGAGCTTTTTTATTATTGGTCTCCAGTGTTTTTAAAGCCAGTTATTACATTTTCTTTTTTCACTCTCATATACAGATCAACAAGCTCACTGACTGCAATTGTGCCTCAGTGATTTGCTTGAACTTAACCTGTATACAAATCGCCCTTGGTCGGGAGGTAACCTTGCCTGGCAGGTTAGATTCTTCCTTTTTAACAAGAATGAAGCTATAATAAAAGTTACCCTTTTTTTGGTGAGTGCTTACTCCTGAATTTGTTCAGAGGGTGTTGTATTTTTTATCCACATAGTAAATAATGTAGCATATTTATTAATGATACTGTTAAAGTGTAATTTGATCAGAGTTGCTGCCAGACAGCTGCTATGTAAGGATGATGTGTACAGAAGTAGCATTATCAAACCTCTCAGTGTTTCCAGGTTAGCAGGTTTATCTATGCTTAATACTGTAGTTGTTTTTTCTGTCCACTTAAGAAGGCAAAGGCTAACTACAATTACATTTTTGAGGTAACCGAGACAATCATCTTTGTCAAACACCTCTTCCCACACAGCAGATCAGCAGTGTGCTCCCGCTCTGTTATTCTGATTCAGCTGCCAATACACAGACACTGCCATTCTTGCTTCTAAAAGAGGACCGTCCTCTGTAGTCTGGTTCATGTGACTCTGCACTTTAATATATTAAGTTGAGACTGTTTGGCATTCACTTAGTGCATTTTTATTTTCACCACTGAATTGCCTCTGTATTTAATTTGTCCAAGAATAAAAAGACTGTCTCTTTTTGTCTGCGACTGCTAATTAGTCTGTTAATCTTTTTGTCATTTTTAGCTGTATGTCTGAGTTGGTGGTTTTTTTTTTTTAATTTTATTTTTAATCTGTATTTTTGCCCATGTTGGTTTATGTTTACATTCATCTACATTACATTTTGTTTATCATAGCTATGCATTTATATGTCTGGAGATGGACACTGGCTGGGTTGGCAGACAAGCAGATATAGGAGACAAACCTACAGACAGGTAGTCAGTCTATCTGACCATCTTTAGGTTGGTCTCTAGGTCTGACTTTGCCTTTCTCTACCTTTAGATCTGTCTTTCTACTAGTTCATCAGTATGTCTGTCTCTTTCAAGTCTGTCTCTGTCAGTCTCTTTGTCTGTTTTTTTCATTGTCAGCATGTATCTGTCTGTCAGTCAGTCTCCTACCCCCCCCCCCCCCCCCCATTTGTTTTCCTGCCAGTCAGATGCTCAGTCAGTCTTTATCAGTTGATCTTTGCCTTACTCTCATTATTTTAAGCATCTGGGCAGAGGCATGGTGTGAACTAATGAAGCTCCATCTTGCTTCTTGTTGTTTTCACGCTCTCTGTTGGTAATGAGGTCATTTTGTGCATTGTCGACATTTCAGTTTTTGGTGAGGTAAAATGAGGCCCTTAATGAAATTGCAGAGTAACCAACTCTCAACTGGCTGGATCAGCTTATTATTGAAAACAAGCAATGGAAGAAATTGGCACTGTTGTTTACTGTATTGCTCACTGTGACACCAGTAGAGAGATGGATAGATGAGTGTAGAAATATATTCAAATAAACAGCTTGTAATACATTATGTAATTTTTAAATTGGCATTTTAGGGAAATAATTCCATAAAAGGTCACGCATGAAAAAAGAGATGAGCATCGGCATTTTGCACTGAACTGAACTGCTGCACATGGTAACTGATTTGCTTTAGTGCGTATGCACCATGTGCTAATGAGGTTATAAAAGATTACACATACAGGGTATGTGTTGATTTCTTTGTAGTTTTTCATCTCTACTGACTGGCATTCTTAAGCATTGTTCCACCTGAGAGCAGGAGGGGTAAAAAGACCGAGCATGTACATTAGTGTATTAATCAAGTCAATAACAGGTGTTAGTAATTAAGGGACATGAATGCTAGGGCAGTCCATGTGCCACAGAAATGGGAAATATAGCAGAGATTAGGTGTTAACAGATTTCTCATACAGTTTAAACATGACTTGCTTCAGTTCAAATGAACAAATCAGTTTTTAACATTTCTGAGTTGGAGGTGAGGTGGATGTCCTATTAGTCCCTGAGATAGAACAATTTATTTTGGTTATATCCACTAAGCCTATGGTGAATAATTGTTTTAGTATATGCTATAGTTGAACAAAAAAGTAAACTAAATCTAGAGTCTGTTGTTTATTGTTACATACCGTATTTTCCGGACTATACGCTGCTTTGGAGTACAATTTGCATTGGCCAAAATAATGCATAATAAAGAAGAAAAAACATATAAGCCGTACTGGACTATAAGTCACAAACTCATGGAAACTGTCTACCCTGGCTTGGAAATCTGTCAGTTTTTGTCACGTTGTGGTCCCCACTCTGACAGAGAGGTAGTTGTATTGCATGAAGTGGTAACACCAAGAAGGTCCTAACGCAAAGTAATTTGTATTCATCTCTTTGACAACTACCAGGGTGTGGAGACGCAACTGCACTGTTGACAAGCCCCTATCTGCAGCACAAGCCCCCATGTGCAAACTTGTTCCTCTAGCTGTGGCCATCTGGCTTTTAGCCTGCGATTCACTTTTTTGTTTTCTCCATTGGAGTAATAGTAATCTCCTCTTTTTGCCAGTCCCCTCACAAGTTTCTCATTCACTCCAAACGTTCTTTCTGCTTCTCGATTACCATTTTCTGCTGCATATTTCACTACTTCCAGCTTGTATTCCACAGAATAGGATTTTCTTTTTGGGGACAGTCAGTGGTACAGGATGAGCAGGTACTGGTACCCAAGCCTAGAGTGCCCTCTTGCGGCTGTGAGTGAAAAATAACATGTGAAATAATGTTGTTGTTATTATTATGATGAACAGAATTACAGTAGGCAGCCGTTATTCATGGGGTTTCGGTTCCGGCCACTCCTGTGAATCAAGATAATCCGCGAGTTGTGTACCCGGAAGTAAAACCGTATGTATCATATTACATGCGTGAATGATCAACCGGAATTAAAACCCTATGTATCATATTACATGTGCTAAAATATGCTTCTTAAACACATTCTATAGAGTTTTACTCATTAATACAGTATTGAGGTAGTAATTAAGTAAAAACTTGTAAAATCAATAAATATCACAGTACAAAATTAGATTTTTTTTACTCAATCATTACTATGTGTGTGTATATATGTATATGTATATGTGTATATATATATATATATATATATATATATATATATATATATATATATGTATATGTGTATATATATATATATATATATATATATATATATGTGTGTGATGTAATGACGTTTCAGCTGGACCCAGAATGCAGGAGGCAGTGTGAGATGGCAAAGTCGATTTATTATTTAAAGGGGAAGCACTTAAGCAGAGCGCCACACTTTACCTGCAGTACTAGTGATGAAGAGAAAAAGAAACATTTAAGCACTGGAACCAGAAGCCAGAGAGAACACAAGGAAGCAGGGACATGATGTAAGACAGTCTTCTGGCGCAGAGATGAGCGGCCTTGTGTTTATTGAGAGTACATGAGAAGAGTGAATTCAGGTGTGAGCCAACCGAGCAGTTCAGCCATGCCCCTCAGCCAGAGTGGAGTGAAAACAGAGTTGGAGGCACAACTGCCAAAATCAAAGTTCCCCCAAAAACACAGACCACAATAAAAAGAACATGAAGTGTAATAAATTGGATAAACAAAATGAAAGGATAAACATGCTACACCACAGTACATAAAATCACACACACACAAACATTCGAAACATGAACTTAGGTACTGTAATAATAATTGAAAAAGACTTTAATACTACAGTGCTTTACAACAGTTCTGATGATTATTCCTCTTCAAGCACTTCAGAGGAAACTGTCGTTTCTTCAGGAGAAAGTCTTATTTCTTCAGAAGAGACATCCAACGTCATTACCTTTTTCTGTGGCTTAGCCGGCGTTTGAGTGGCATCATAGAGCTTAACTGGTAATTAAAACACACTAAAAATGCATATTGACAACTTGTGCGCGAATGAGAAAAAAAGGGGCCTATACATCATCTCAACCAATCAGCGGGAGGGAGAACAGCCATTGGCTGAATTTGAATGACGTGACAGTTACTCGGCAATCCGCGAACATGCGGGGGCACGAGTGCAAAACCGCGAATAGTCAAGGGCATATGTATATGTAATAATTTCACATATAAGTCGCTGTGGAGTACAAGTCGCACCTTCAGCCAAAGTATGAAAAAAAAGTGTGACTTATAGTCTGGAAAATATGGTATATTGTCCATGCAAAAGGCCGGACAAGTGAGCTCTGAGGGCTTATTGTGCCGCTAACAGTGTCTTTTGAACTCCTTCAGAGTTTTAGCCTGAATCACAAGGAAATGTAAAGGCTTCAAATTGGCATACTTTTATATACATTTAATCTTTTATTTGATAATACATACTACATGGAAATTCAAGAAAACTAAACTAATATAAGATTTCTTTGGTTTCATTGTTAAGCATGACCATGATAAAGCCACTGTGACTCTGATAAACTATAAGCATCGGTCATATCGATTCAAATGTGGGGCCGGTGGCATAGTGGTTAGGGTGATGCTCTCAAGATCGGGAGGTTGTGAGTTCAAATCCCACTGAGACTCTCACTGTGCTAAGACCCCTGGGCAAGGTCTCAACCACAAGTGTGCCTCTGTTCACACAGCAGTATAAATGGGTACCAGTAAAATATACTGGGAAGGTAACCTGCGATGGACTAGCGTCCCATCCAGGATGAGTTGTACTCCTGGTCGCTTCACGCTACGGAAACCGGGGATAAGCACCGGCCTGATGAGCCACTATGGCTCGGGTGTAAAAACCCAACAATATTGATTCAAGCATTATCCACCTTATCCAGTGTTTCTAATTTACAGAGAACGGACCAATCAGATCACACCATTCCTGTCTAGTGTGTGTATATACTAGAGGAAAATAATCAATCGCCTTCTGACTGAACACACTGAAGACTTTCACCTTCTGACCAAACATACTGAAGACTTTAATTCATGATTGCCTCAGGAACCTTCTGTTTTCAGTTTAGGGAAGTGACAGAATTAAAAACAAAACTGTAAATAGATTGCCATTTCCTTAAAATTAAAAAGGCAGGAAAAAACAATTCTTTTCCTTTCGGCTTTTTCCCCTTTCTCGGGAGTCGCCACAACGAATCATCTGAATCGCACATTTGATTTGGCATAGGTTTTTATGTCGGATGCCCTTCCTGTCACAACCCTTTAGCAAGGGACAGAAACATGTTGACGGCTTTGCAGCCTACTCTTTACGAAAGTCAGCAATGGTTCTTTTACATGCCTCTCACCAAAGACCGTGAGAGACATGGCCCGCCTTTGATAACCCAGTTAGCTGCACTGGGGGGGACAGTGACAACCCTGTAGGGACTCGAACCCCCAACCTTAGGATCAGCAATCCTGCGCCCTATCCACCAGACCACCACCTATCAAGCTTTAAACAGGTGCTCAGTTTGAACCTGATGATAACACAATGTCTGCCCAGATATCCAATGGAGGGTTTTTATTTGCACTGTTAATTATTTGGATGAAACAAGAGATGACTGAGTGGAGGTGGGAACCCCACTGCTTCCTGTTATTTCATCTCTTGGAGTATGGTGAATTAACTTTTCCCCCTTGACTCGATCTGTTTTTTTTTTTTTTTTTCTTTTTCCTACACGTGCTCTTTTCAAGGATGTTTCTAAAAGCAGTACCTGTCAAAAATGTGGTATTTGAAATGTCGAGTAAGTGTAAGTAATGGGCTTGAGCAGAATGCAGCAGCACCCTCTTTGACTTCGCCGAGAAACTTTGAGTCCTGCTGTGCACCTCTGAACTGTTTTAAATAATTCCTCATTAATATTGCCCAATGACCTTAAAATCAATGTCAGTCAAGCAGCAGCACAAGTGGTGAGTGTGCAGCCTGAAGTGGATTGTAATGTTCTCCACTCACCTGATTCATTAGCTTTTTTTTTTTTTTTTTTTTTTTTTTTAAATACATGGTTTAGCCTTAGGTTACTTTTCTTCTGCTGATGCTCTTGAACATCAGTGGGCATTTTGAATCTCTCGGCATCACTCCTTAACTTTGTGTACAAAGGACATTGTAGAAACTAATCTGTAATTACAAGCATCAATAAAGTTGTCATCATACTTCACAGACTTCAAAAAATGTGGCCCTTAGCATATCTCACTAGATTTGAGTCACAATTTAATGGATACTGGATGTTGGAGGATTCACCGATCAGGATTATTGCTGCTGTTGTTTGAAAGCTAACAACTAAAAATCTAAAATTGGTCATGTACTTACCATGAAAATGATTGAATCCTCAGTCCCCTATACAGACGCTTCCCAGCTTACGAATGAGTTACTTCTCTGGATTGCCGTTTGTTATATGAATTTGTTCGTAAGTTGTTACAAGGTGTTCTTTAGAGGGGAACGTATGTTTAAACCTTGTATAAGTAACTTATACGAGTTTGTACTGTATGCATTCCCTCTCTCTCTCTCTCTCTCTCTCTCTCTCTGCATAATCATCTTATTTCATTCTCTTGAATTTATCATTTGTTGGTACAAGGTGCAAACCAAAATGCATCATAAATTATCAAGCTAATTGTGACATCAGGAACTTTCAGCCGGACCCAAAATGCAGGAGACAGAGTAGGATGAACATGGGGAGAGTTTATTGTTACAAGGGAGGCACTTGACCAAGTGGAAAACGTAGTCACTGCTAGTGAGCACGGAGCTGAAACCAGAAGCCAGAGAGATCACAGGAAAACAGGGACATGAAGAGGGACAATCTTCTAGCACCGGGATGAGTGCGCTGCTCATCTTTATAGCACAGTAGATGGGAAACAATGTCAGGAAACTTTATTAAAATTCTGTACAAAACGTAGTACAGTATACATGAATTAAAAAGACAGATACAATATTTCCAAATTAAATTAAACCTACATAATGGGTATAATAAACATTAAAATGCTAAAAATATAAATTTATTTTATTTAATTATTTACACTCTTTTGCTTTGTAAACATTCCCTACTAAAGGAAAGCACAGATGGACAGAAGCAGTAGATAAAGCAGAAAAGTTTATTTTCCCTTTTTCTTTGAAGAACTTCTGGACTTCCAGAAAGCGTGCATTTTCTCTCCCTCTCGATCTCGTTTTTTCTCGACTTTTCTCACGCTTTTTTCACGTTTGTCTTCCAGATTTTATTCGACTTCCGGGACAAAAAAAATCCCGGATTTTTTGGTCGAATTCCGATTTCTTCTACCTCTAAAGCGTTCGAGAACCGAGGTATCACTGTATTACACAAAAACATTAGTTTGGATATTTAGGAAATGGGACAAATCAAATGATCAAGGTTTTTTTTAAATTTATTAAGAATTCTAGAATGTTGAGATGGGTTGATTTGTGATTTTGGTTCATATATGGATGATTCCTGGGCTTGGTGTGGGTTTGCACCCTGTGAGGTTTTTTTTCCTTCTTTTTTTCTTTCCTTTTTTTTTTTTAAATATAAGAATTGGTGATGGTAGATCATGCCGCTGCTACAAATTCAGCACATCACCACTGCTACTACTGGTTAACACACAAGAACATACATGAGTGTGTGACACTTATCAGAATTAATTGCTGGCCTACACCATTTAAAATTTGACACCCCCCCCCCCCCCCAGTGATAAAGTGGGAATCGTACTGGAGCGTAGTACAGCTTACGAGACCTTAACAAAGCATTAGCAGACATTGGTGCGCCAGCGTTACAGGATCTTGATGAACTTGCAAACACAATTCCTTCAAGTTTCTTTTCTTGTATGCACGCTACCTTGTTTTTATACCCTCCCCCAGGCATGCTGTAGGTGTGCTAATAAATGGACAGTGGTGGCTTAGTGGATAAGGTAAGGGGTTACTAATCTTCGGATTATTAGTTCAATCCCCACTATTACCACTGTTGGGACGCTGAGTAAAGCCCTTAACCCTCAGTTGCATAAAAAATGAGAATTGTAAGTCACCCTGGGAAAGAACATCTGCCAAATTCTGTAAATGTAATGTAAAATGTAATAAATCGTGGTGCTCTACGCTTTTTTGAATGGCGAAGAGCTCAGACATCGTGCCCCTTAAAAAAATACACATTATCTGCTATTATAAATCGACGAATGGTTCCAGTGTGATGGAGATTTGTTTTTCCCACTTTTTTGTTAGTAAAAGCTGCATCCTTGCTGAATGACTAGTCTATCAAACGTCAAGTCAGATTTAATGGCATCAATTTCTACATGTTCCGCAGCTGCCTTGAAGTCTTCCTGTTTGGTGTCAAAGCTCACAACCTATCCAATCTCATAAAAAAAGGCTCAGCATGATCTTGTGAGCTGGATTTTCTAACCAGATTGTTTTTATTGCCCTAGGAGCGCATCCTGATTCACCCCTGTAAACAGTTGCGTTCAAAATAATGGCAGTCGGACATCACTAACCTTATCAATCAGGGATTTTGGTGGACATGATATTTCTACATGGAGAATAATTCACTAACCGGTGTAGTAGACTAATAGAATCCAACAGACCCAACAGTCATTATATGGATGCTGCTGATTCTGTGCAACTGTATCACTACTTGAACAGGGCATGTTCAAAATAATAGCAGTGTGGAGTACAATTAGTGATGTCATTATTCTTTGAAAAACAGGTGCTAATTACAGGGATCCCTCACTTTACATGGTTAATTGGGACCGATATCCCCACGTGACAACTGAAATCTGCGAAGTAGCCCCCACTACTGACACATACGTACATGTATGTGTATATGTCTGTCTTCCTTTCGACTTTTTCCCTTTCACTCGGGAGTCGCCACAGCGACTCATCTGATTCGCACGTTTAATTTGTCACAACCCTTTTTTAGCAAGGGACAGAAACACACAGAGTACTCTTTACGAAAGTCAGCAATGGTTCTTTTACATGCCTCTCACCATAGACCGTGAGAGACATGGCCCGCCTTTGATAACCCAGTTAGCTGCACTGGGGGGGGACAGTAACAACCTTAGCCCCAACCCTTGGATCAGCGATCCAGCGCCCTTTCCCACTAGACCACCACTGCCCCAGGTACATGTATGTGTATATAATATCAATAAATACATATTCAATGCTATTAATGCTTATAATAACAATTAAACTTTAAAAAAAACAGATGTAAATAAAATATAAATACACACACACACATACACAGATGGTATTGCATGAGAAGACGACGACACATGCATATGCCGGGGATTTAGCTCAGTCGGTACAGTGTCCACTTTATCCTCTGGAAGGTCGGAGTTCGAATCCGGCCGCGTCATACCATAAGATGTTAAAATTTGGGAGTTGTTGCTTCCTGCTTGGTGCTCAGCATCAAAAGGATAGAACAACGCAAAATTCTCATGCGCATTGAGCATACCCGTGTATGAATAATGCGCGATACAAGCATCCATAAGAAGAATGTTAATAATATGCGTGCAGAAGCACAGGTGCAACATTGTAACTCGTTTTGATAGGAGATTTTGGGTTGTTGTTTTGTTTTGTTTTGTGTTGGTTTAGGGTTTTTTTTTTTGCATAATTTGCCTTGTTTTTGCAGCATTTTTCTTAACTTTTCCCCCTATTATTCCTTAATTTCCTCATTTATTTATGCTATAAATGCTTATAGTAACAATTAAACATTCAAAAATAATGCATAAGATGTAAATAAAATATAAGCAATATATAATACATATGTGTAATTGTACATAGACATAAATAAAGTGAACTTTTAATGTTATTGTAAAAAAGACATACATGTAATTTGTACATCTGAACTGAAAAACAAATTCTAAACAAATTGTTCATTTAATAAACTATTAATACTTAATAGAAAACATAAAATAACTTTATTCTTTAACAGAAAGCTTATCGACATTTATTGCTTCATTAAAAAAAAAAAAAATCACATTTGTTATTTAACGACAAAAGGAGTAACAAACCTACCAAAATACTGTAACTCCTTTTAATTTTAACATTTTGAACTGTATTTCTTTTAAATGACTACTGTACAACAAATATTAAAGAGTCTTTTTGATTTAAATGATGCAAAACATTTATTCCAGCAGGAGGTGCTGACGAAGGTGTCTGATGGTTGAGGAACATTGTGATGGGGAATTGTTGCCGTTCTTTTTTGTCTTGAGCCAAGAGCTCTTGTATAACCTCCATGACTGACTCAATACGGTTACTGAACTCAATGGCTTTGATCATGTTGTCGTTGATCTCCTGTGCCTTTTGTTGAACAACCTGTACCATGTTGCACAGCTCTTGCAGGTTCTCCACGGTAAGGCCACGCTTTTCTATTTCTTCATTGTCTTCTTCGCCTCGCTCCACTTCCTCTTCATTTGCCGACTTGGTCATTTCGACTAGGTCCTCATCCGTTCAGAGTCGCATTCAATGAGGCCGGTGATATCCTCAGGCGTCATGTTCACAGCATTATCTACTGCGGAGTGCTGGACCTCTTTAGGAGTGAGGCCCTCATGGTCGTGCATGACATTAGGCCAGAGTTTTTTTTCAACTGGCATTGAGGGTTTGCTGTTTCATTTCCTTCACAGAATTGTAAATATTGGGCTGGCACATCGCAATAGTGTAGTCCCGCCAATAATTTCTTAAACTGAACTCCTCTTTCCCTTTGTCGAAGGCTCAGATGAGGTCCTCCATCGTTGAGTGTATGTACAGGGCTTTGAACGCTTATATTACCCCCTGATCCATGGGCTGTATGAGGGACGTGGTGTTGAGGGGAAGAAACTCGACCTGGACCCCGTCATAGTGGAGGCCTTTTGAATGTCCTCCTGCACAGTCCATCAAGAGGAAGACCTTAAAGGGAAGCCCCTTCTCAGCCAGATAGAGCTTCACCTGTGCTATGAAACAATTCAAAAACCAATCCAATGTCAGGGCTTTGGTGGTCCACGCTTTCTTATTGCTCATCCAATAGATCGGCAGCAGAGCTTTGGTTTTATTTTTTACAGCAAAGGAATTTTGGAACTTGTGGATTAAGCCGGGCTTGAGTATAAACCCAGCGGCATTCCCGCACATAAAGAGAGTCACTCGGTCCTTGTGTGTCTTGAAGTCTGGTCTCTTCACCTCATCCTTGAAGAGGAACGTCCAAGACGACATCCTTTTCATGAAAAGGACAGTCTCATCCATATTGAACACGTGCTCGGGGAGATATCTGCCCTCTTTGATTATCTTGGGGAACTGCTCCTCGACATGACATAACGTGCTGCTTCATCATCAGAAGAAGCAGCCCCACCATTCAATACCGTGTTTAGAAGGCCAAACTTTTTTTTTTAATTTCTCAAACCAGCCTTTGCTGGTGACAAAACCACACCTTCCTCGAGGGGGAAAATCACTTGCTGCACTGGTACTTGGCTGAGGGTCGTCGGAATTTTCATCATCAGCAGCAACGTCGCTGTCCGACTCTCCTTCAGGAGCAATGCTAACGTACAGGGCTTTGGCTTTGGTTCAGATCACATGTGTCCAAACTCACCTTCTTCTGTCTGCCATCCATGATCCATAATGATAACGCATTTTCCATTTTTCACAATTGCCTGATTCCGTGGTGTCACAACACGCTTCGCATCTCTGTTAAAAGATATTGAAGCCGTTTTGCGGATCTTCCATTCATACTTCTTTATGTACTGCACTCACTGTTGATTCATTCAAATGGTAATGGCGGGCTACGGCAGCATAGCTGCGCCCTTCCTTAATCATGTCTAATAATTTCACTTTCTCTTCCACGGTCATCATCTTCCACCTCTTCTTCATTTCAAAGGAAGATTTAAAAAGAGGACGTTTAGGAGCCATTTCCAAGGTGTCACAAACACTGACAATATTTTGCTCAAACAAATGCAGGATCACTCTAATAACATACATTACGTACTTTACTATGAACAACACAGATAGTACGTCCACAGAACGGAATGCCGAGATGCTGGGAAATTCATTTGGACCAAGATTTCAGAGCCGTGTCAACTCTAGTACCAAATCCAAACTGGTAGCGAGCTTGTGGCAGTTTTCTTAACTTTTCCCCCTATTCTTCCTTAATTTCCTTATTTTTTAATCTGATGAATTATTTTTTATTATTTTATTTTATTACATATACACTAGTATATACAGTGGTACCTCACTTTACGAAAGTCTCACTAAACGAAAAATGCAGGTTACGAAACGCATTTTCCTAAAATTTTTGTCTCTGTATATGAAACAGTTCACCTTATGAAAGCGTCATCTTAAAAATTCAAATGTGCCATTCAAACAATGCTGCTCTCCCATCAATGACGTTCAAACGTCCCGCCCTGCTGGCCATCCATTGGCTAACAACTGATCTGTCGTTCATGTCACCTTCAATCGGGCGCCATCTTGGACAGGTCCACCTGACACCTTCTTAGACAGGGATCCCATTGGCTAGGAGGGATGTCGCAGCTCCCTCCCATTGGCTATTATGGAGCTGAATCCTCCATGATGCTTTTTGTGGAAAGGACAGAGTTACTGTTGTTTTGTGCTTTATTTCTTGACTCAGGCTTTTAACCTTCCATAAACATTTGTAAGATTATAACTCTGCTAAGAAGACATGGTCAACACACACGCGCACACACACACATGCACCCACACACACATACACACACTCACACACACACACACACGTGTGATTTCCGGTGCGAGTGAGAAGAAGAAACGGGCTTGAGTGATATCACAAAGCAATATGGCCAAACCCGTCTACCATCGGTACGATATTGAAGCAGAAGGAGGTCTTAAAGGGTATGCTTTTATAACTTTTAAAGGGTTTAGGGGGTAGTATTGGGAGCCTTGGAACGAATTACGCGTTTTACATGTAAAATGCGGTTCAATTTACGAAAAATGCAGATTATGAAAAAGGCTCTGGAACAAATTAATTTTGTAAAGTGACAAAGACCCCAAACACACCAGTAAATGGCAACATTTTGGTTCCAGACTAACATGATTAACATTATGGATTGGCGGCCCAATCCTGGACGGTAATCCAATAGAAAATTTGTAGGGTGATCTCAAAAATGTAGCTTCTGAGGCAAAACCAGAAAATACAGAACTGTGGAATGTAGTAATCTCCATGGAGCATAGATGTACAGCAGTTCTCAGAAACAGCAGTTATCCAACTAAATATTAGTTCATTGATTCAAAGAAAAACAAAATCTTAACATTTTTTAGCTTATACAGTAAATATATGTCTTTGTCAAGAAGAAATGCAGACACTGATTTTTTTTCTTTTTTTTTTTAACAGTGAAAAACAAATTTCATGTTTTTCTTCATTTTTTGATTTCGAATAGAATGTGTCATGTTCTCAATGCATTTGGTTGTATGGAAATAAAAACTATTATAAAAGTATGAAATTGTGCCTTATTCACTTTTTAAAACACACTACTATTATTTTGAAAACAACAGTGTGTGTAAGCACGCACAAACTGACAGATTCTACTAGTGAAAATAACTGAAAGGAATATATATTGTACAGATTATTTATCCCCATCATTTAATGAATATTGCCGCTATGTATGTTCCTGGAGATTCAAGAGAGATTATGTACTGAAAGGAAAACCCAAAAACTAAAAGTAGTGCTTTGTGTGTGTGGGGGGGGTCTCAGGTGGAAATACACTCTAGCTGTGATGTCATGGTTTTCATTATACCTAGGGGACATTTTCGCAAGTTTTGTACTTGGACTCTGTTCTATAATATCACGGAGTGTGGTCATGTGAAACACTGGCAGTACATTATCAAGCCTCGACAAGTGACGTGAACCAATGGTCGGTCTTGCGACGAATCAGCAGTCTTTCGAAACCCGCAAACGATGAAACAGTCGTGTACATATTTCACTTTCCTAATGCAGTGCACTGCCGAAAACAAGTTTGTATGTCGTAAACAAAAATCGCTGACATAGCATGGGTACATACTAAAACGTTCAGAAAATATTCGTTTAACCTTTTAAGGCCTAAATTATTTTTTGCAGTTAAAAAAATGTATCAATAGATGATAAGTTAAATATTGGAATGCTTAGCTACAATCAGAGTCTGCTTGAACTACTCTTTGAGCCTTCTGATGATTGTTTCTCCTAAATGGAATTCCAAGCAGCTTGAAGCTGTGACATAATTGTAAGAATCCAATGAAGAACTAGGCTGACTCACTTCTTGTGTGCGTCCCTCTGTGTCATCAGCAGGTAGCTCGGGATCATCAGTGTTTCGCCCCTTAACCTGGACACTTTGCCTGAGTGGGGCAGTGAAGGCCGGTTGTGAAAAACCTAGCCCTCACTCACAGAAGGATGCCAGTTGTTGTTTCGCTTTAACCACAGCTATCTGGATCAACTCTCAGCTACTAGGCTTAAGGAAACACCCTGAACATATTTCTTTCATCAAAATTATGATCACACTAATAATAAAGGTCATCTCACAGCTGACTGAGGCACGTGGGATCAAGCTGTGTTGCATCAGGCAATGCCACAACAAGTATAGAATATGTCTAGTAGTTATTCTTTTTCTTCTTCTTCTGGCTGTCCGTTGATACGATGATGACTGCAAGGCAAGGAGAGTTAAAGTCCTGCAACACTGCAGGTGGGCCGCCAGGCCGGCTTGCGAACGGCAAAGTCGTCCGTAAGATCAACAAGTGAACCCTGTTGTCGGCAAGGAATGTTTTATTTGATGTCTATGTTCATATTCTCTTTGGTTTTTCTCTTCAGTAGCCATCATTGATTTCCTCATGGCTGCTTTCCAGAGACTTCTTTCATTGGCACCTTGTTCCCAACTGTTGTAATTGATTCCAGTGCTCTTCATGTGCCTCTTCAGCGCATCCTTGAAGTGGGGCTTCTGCCCGCCGTGTGATCTCCCTCCCTGGACAAGCTGTCCATAAAATACTGCTTTTGGGAGTCCGGTGTCTGGCATGCAATAAGCATGCCCTGCCCACCAGAGTTGTGGTGCTGTAATTAATGCCTCTGCGCTAACTGTATTTGTTTCTTCCAACACATCAGCATCTGGCACCCTGTCCTGCCAGCGAATCCCCATGATTTGGCGTAGATGTGAAAGCTGTTTCACGGTCAGTTTTTTTGATGTGTCTATGATAGAGGGTCATGCACTCTGTTGATTAGAGAGGCACTGTCAGGACTGTGACATTATGCACTTTAACTTTGGTTTCTCTCTTGTTGTCATGTCTTGAGCACAGACGATTATATAAGGCCCCGAAGGCTTTGGTGGCCACTTGAATTCGCCGTTCAACCTCCCGGTTAGATGAGTTTGAACTGAAAATCACAGTACCAAGATAACTGAAGTGTTCAGTTCTTGACAGGGATAACCCATTCACCGGGCATATACCCAAGCCATGTGGTTGGGGTTGATAGAGTAGTTCTGTCTTGGACACATTGACCTTAAGGCCAAACAAGTGGGATGCCTCGTAGAAGCAGTCAACAATTTCTTGGATGTCCTGTGCGTTCGTTGCAACCAAAGCAGAATCATCGGCATAAAGTAGTTCTTTCACACATATTTCTCTAGTCTTTGTGGAGGCTCTCAGTCTTCCAAGGTTGAAGAGCTTGCCTTCTGATCGGGTCTTCAAGGAATGCCTTTGTCCCCTTCGTCGGTGTTGTGCCCCATAGTTTCTTAAACTGCTGCTATGTATAATGTGAAGAGAGTCAGTGCTAAAACACACCCTTGTTTTACTCCATGATTGGTGAAAACATCAGTGACACTTTTACCATCAATCAATACCTTTCCAGTCATGCCTTCATGGAAGCTTTTGATGATATTTACAGCTTTGCCCCGGCAGCCATATAGCTTCAGCACCTTCCAGACCGTCTCTCTTTCCACAGTGTCAAAGGCCTTTGAGAAATCTATGAAGACCGCATGCAGTGCTTGGTGTTGTTCGGTGGCTTTTTCTTGGAGCTGTCGAAGAGTAAAGATCATATCTGAAGTTCACCTATTTTCTCTGAAACCACACTGGCTCTCGAGGCCGGTGGCATAGTGGTTAGGGTGCTGCACTCATGATTGGGAGGTTATGTGTTCAAATCCCAGTTAGACCCCCACTGTGCTAAGACCCCTTAACCACAACCGTGCCTCTTTTCACCAAGCAGTATAAATGGGTACCAGTAAAATATACTGGGAAGGTAACCTGTAATGGACTAGCATCCCATCCAGGAGGAGTTGTACTCTTAGTCGCTTCTTCTTTTCCTTGTGTCTGCTTCCTTCAGGGGTTGCCACAGCAAATCATCTGTCTCCATTACACCCGATCCTCTGCATCTTCTTTTCTGACTCCAACGACCTTCATGTCTTCCTTCACCACATCCATAAATCTCTTCTTTGGTCTTCCTCTAGGCCTTCTGCCTGGTAGTTCCAGCCTCAGCATCCTACTGCCAATATACTCACTATCCCTCCTCTGTACATGTCCAAACCATCTCAATCTAGCCTCTCTTTGTCTCCAAAACATCTTACATGTGCTGTCCCTCTGATGTACTCAATCCTGATCCTATCCATCCTCGTTACTCTCAAAGAGAACCTCAACATTTTCATCTCTGCTACCTCCAGCTCTGCCTCCTGTCTTAGTTGCTTCAAGCTATGGAAACTGGGAATAAGCACTGGCCTGATGAGTCACTATGACTCGGGCATAAAAAGCCCAACAGACTTTACCTACCTACCACACTGGCTCCTTGAAAGCACCTTCTCCGAGATCTTCTTAATGCGATTTAGGATAATTTTCCCAGAATCTTACCCGCTATTGACAATAAGGAGATGCCATGGTAGTTACCACATACACTTCTAAGACCCTTCTTCTTGTAGATGGTTACTATGACTGCATTCTTACAATCTTGAGGGACGCACGACCACCATTCTTCCACAGATCTGCAGGGATGCCATCTTGGCCAGGAGCCCTGCCACACCTTGTACTCTTCAGTGCTTTCTCTAACTCGATAGCTGTGATCGGATTGGAGAGCTCTTTTCTGGTTTCCCTCTGCTGAATCAAGCTGCAAGCATTAGGGTTTGCTGATCCCTGTTGGTTGAGGAGATCATTGAAGTGTTCCTTCCATCTTGCTCCAATTTCTTCCAGGTTTGTATGGAGTTGGTTACCATCTACACTCTTCACTGGAGCTACGACATTACTTCTTGGTCCGTAGATGGCTTTCAATCCTTGGAAGAGGCAAAGTGAGTCATTCTTGTCTGCCATTTCTTGTAGTTCTGCTGCTTTCTTGCTCCACCATATGTCCTTCATGGTGCTGATTTCTCTCTGTACTCTGGCCTTTAAATGTTTGAAGGCAGTCTCTGAGATGTTTGTTGTATGGTTTCTGCTTTTCTTGTAGAAGGGATAACTTTCTCATTCTCTTGGAATCAATCAGGTGATTTCTTCCGCAGATGGCCTAGTATAGCTTCCACTGCAGAGTAAGTGGATTCTTTCAGCCTGGTCCATAGCTCTTCAACATCATTGCTGTCAATGTTATTGCCATCCAAAGTGGCTGAAATGGCTGCAGCCAGTCTTTCTTGCTGCTCAATGCGTTCAAGCTTTTTGGTGTCCAGTTTCTTGGCTGGTGTATTTGCAGGTGTCTTCCTTCGAGGAAAGAAAAGTTTGAGTCTAAGTTTTGTGCGCACCATGTAATGATTGATTGAACACTCCACACCCCTCAATGCCTTTGTTGACAATACTGCTGGCAAGCTGGTCTTCCGTGTCAGAACAAAGTCAAGCAGGTGATGGTGTTTAGATCTTGGATGCATCCATGTGTAATACTTCTTATCTTCTCCTTCTTCTTCTTCTTCTTTTCCTTTCGGGTTTTCCCTTCAGGGGTCGCCACAGCGAATCATCTGCCTCCATCTCACCCTATCCTTTGCATCTTCTTCTCTTACACCAACGACCTTCATGTCCTCCTTCACCACATCCATGAATCGTCTCTTTGGTCTTCCTCTAGGCCTTTTGCCTGGTAGTTCCAGCCTCAGCATCCTATTACCAATATACTCACTATCCCTCCTCTGTACATGTCCAAACCATCTCAATCTAGCCTCTCTGACTTTGTCTCCAAAACGTCTTACATGTGCTGTCCCTCTGATGTGCTCATTGCTAATCCTATCCATCCTCGTTACTCCCAAAGAGAACCTCAACATTTTCATCTCTGCTACCTCCAGCTCAGCCTCCTGTCTTTTCCCCAGGGCCACTGTTTCGAACCCATACAACATCGTTGGCCTCAACACCGTCTTGTACACTTTTCCTTTCATTCTTGCCGATACCCTCCTATCACACATCACACCGGACACTTTTCTCCAACCATTCCAACCTGCCTGTACACGCTTCTTGACCTCTTTTCCACACTCTCCATTGCTCTGAATTGTTGAGCCTAAGTACTTAAAATCCTCCACCTTCTTTATCTCTGCTCCCTGTAATCTCACCGTTCCTCTTTGAGCCTTGTCATTCATGCACATGTATTCTGTCTTACTGAGGCTAATCTTCATTCCCCTCCTTTCTAGGGCATACCTCCACCTCTCTAGATTTTCCTGCACTTGTTCTCTGCTCTCACGACAGATCACAATGTCATCTGCAAACATCATAGTCCATGGGGAATCTTGTCTAACCTCGTCTGTCAGCCTGTCCATCACCATAGCAAACAAGAAGGGGCTGAGAGCTGACCCTTGATGCAGTCCCACCTCCACCTTGAACTCTTGTGTCACACCGACAGCACACCTCACCACTGTCTTACATCTCTCATACATGTCCTGCACCACTCTAACATACTTCTCTGCCACTCCAGACTTCCTCATGCAATACCACAGTTCTTCTCTCGGCACCCTGTCATATGCTTTCTCCAGATCCACAAAGGCACAATGCAGCTCCCTCTGACCTTCTCTGTACTTCTCCATTAACATCCTCAAGGCAAACACTGCATCTGTGGTGCTCTTTCTTGGCATGAAACCAAACTGTTGTTCACAAATGCTGACCTCTGCCCTTAGTCTAGCTTCCACTATTCTTTCCCATAACTTCATCGTATGGCTCATCAACTTTATCCCTCTGTAGTTGCCACAACTCTGCACGTCTCCCTTGTTCTTAAAAATGGGCACCAGCACACTTCTCCTCCATTCCTCTGGCATCCTCTCACTCTCTAAGACCTTGTTAAATGTTCTTGTCAGAAAATCTACTGCTACCTCTCCAAGACACTTCCATACCTCCACCGGTATGTCATCAGGACCAACTGCCTTTCCATTCTTCATCCTCTTCAATGCCCTCCTCACTTCACCCTTACTAATCTTTGCTACTTCATGGTCCTCAACAGTCACCTCTTCTACTCTTTTTTTCTCTCATTTTCCTCATTCATCAGCTCTTCAAAGTACTCTTTCCATCTTCCCAGCACACTTCTGTCATCAGTCAATACATTTCCCTCTCTGTCCTTTATCAATCTAACTTGCTGCACGTCCTTCCCACCTCTATTTCTCTGCTGTGCCAACCTGTATAAATCATTTTCTCCCTCCTTACTTTCCAACCGAGCATACAAGTCATCAAACGCGCTCTGTTTGGCCTTTGACACTGCTACCTTTGCCTTACGCTGTGTCTCCCTGTACTCCTGTTTACTCTCTTCGGTTTTCTCAATGTCCCACTTCTTCTTCGCTAATCTCTTCCTTTGGACACACTCCTGCACTTCCTCATTCCACCACCAAGTCTCCTTATCTACTTTCCTTCCAGATGACACACCAAGTATTCTCCTACCTGTCTCCCTGATCACATTTGCTGTAGTTGTCCAGTCATCTGGAAGCACTTCCTGACCACCCAACACCTGTTTCAACTCCTCCTTGAAGACAACCCGACACCCTTCCTTTTTCAGCTTCCACCACTTTGTCTTCTGCTCTGCCTTTGCCTTCTTCACCTTCCTCACCATCAGCATCATCCTGCACACCACCATCCTATGCTGTTTGGCAACACACTCACCCGCTACTACTTTGCAGTCACTGACTTCCTTTAAATTACATCGCCTGCACAAGATGTAGTCTACCTGTGTGCTCCTACCTCCACTTTTATAAGTCACCCTATGCTCCTCTCTCTTCTGGAAGAAAGTATTCACCACAGCCATTTCCATCCTTTTTGCAAAATCTACCAACATCTGTCCTTCTGTGTTCCTGTCCTGGATACCAAATCTACCCATCACTTCCTCGTCCCCTCTGTTTCCTTCACCAACATGTCCATTGAAGTCTGCCCCAATGACCACTCTTTCACCTCTGGGGGTACTCTGCATCACTTCATCTAACTCCCTCCAGAATCTCTCCTCCTCTTCTCGCTCACATCCTGTCTGTGGGGCATAAGCACTAACAACATTGAGCATCACACCTTTAATTTCTAACTTGAGACTCGTCACTCTGTCTGACACTCTTTTCACTTCTAGAACATTCCTGGCAAACTCCTCCTTCAAGATGACTCCGACTCCATTTCTCTTCCCATCCACACCGTGATAAAACAGTTTAAACCCTGCTCCTATGCTTCTAGCCTTGCGACCTTTCCACCTGGTCTCCTGAACACACAGTATGTCCACCTTCCTCCTCTGCATCATGTCAGCCAGCTCTCTACCTTTTCCTGTCATAGTTCCAACATTCAAAGTCCCTACTTTCAGTCCTAGACTCATGCCTTTCCTCTTCTCTCTCTGGCAACGGACACGCCTCCCGCCTCTCCTTCTTCGACGTCTTCGACCAACAGTAGTCCAATTTCCATCAGCACCCTGTTGGTTGACGGCACTGATGGCGGTCGTTGTTAACCCGGGCCTCGACCGATCCGGTATGTGATTCTTTCTTGTGATTCGCATAGTTTATTTGGCATTTGTTTTACGCCGGATGCCCTTCCTGACGCAACCCTCTGCATTTACCCGGGCTTGGGACCGGCGTGAGGGAGAGACACTGGTTTGTGCCCCCCCCCCTCACGGCTGCATTCTTATCTGGTTGCTGGAAATAAATGTTAGTAATACACAGTCCATGCTGCGTACAAAAGTTCAACAGCAGTGACACCTGACTTACCTGGTGACGTCAACCGTTGACCAAACCTGGTTACGCCGCTTGCCATCTGGTGATGCGCCATTGACCTAGAGGTTTCTTTGCCACAGAGCACCAAGGACGTCCTGCTGCCAGCGCCCTTGGAAGTAGTTTCAGACACATCTGGTCCGGTTTAAAATCAGAGTGATCCTCCTAGATGGGCAACACTCCCGAGTTAATGAGCCCCATCTGCCCATGTTCGAAATCAGAGTTTTCCTTGTCCTAGGTGAGCAGCCCTCCAGGGTTCACGAGTTCCACCGACCTGAAGCACTGGTTTTTAGGTGCCAGAGAACTCGCCGACGCCTCTTCTTCTGTTAGTAGAAACAGTTCCACCTCGGAAAGGCCAGGATCTGGACTTGGTTGTCAGAGGCTATATGAGACGCATGCCATAAGGGACATTTTATAAGCATTAGGAGTTTGTCTCCAATGCCACCCCTAGGCATAACAACCTTGGAACCTAGTAATTGGCATTTTTTGAAAGAGAACCATATGGTCCTGCTGGACATTAAAGGGTTAAAGACGACTTTGAAATACTAAACATCATGATGATGGTTATATTACCAAAATATGATGCAAGGTTTGCTACAAGTATATGCACAATTTTTGGAAGAAGCTGTTCAAGATTTATTAATTAATACCTTGTGAATAATCAAAATAATGTTATAGCAACAAAATGGAGTTGCATGCATTAATGTTCGCAATGAGTTAACATTCTAGTTAAACGTTCAATTTTTTGCTCCTGTTTCACATTTATGCTGATTGATGAAACTTTGCATGCTGATGTATTAAAAGTATTCCAGCCGTTTTGAGAACAGTGATTATTTGTATTAAAATTTAATGTTTCTAAATAATTCTGTTGTCAATAATTTAATCCTTCAATATTAGAAAATTTAACAATACATAAGATAATATACATACAACTACTGAACTTAAAAGCACAAATTTAATTGATTTAATAACACAGGTTTGTTTAATAGTTTACTTGTACTTCAGGTAAACATTTTGCGTAACCTGTGGGTTACTTAACTCATCTTCAACTGAACGAACATCGAGTTACCAGAGTCATTTAGCTGTGAACCATAAACTGGTTCCCCAAATTCTTGAAATGTAAAGGCCTATATTATGACCAAGATCGTCAGAGACTGAGAGACACAGGATAGAGCACCGCTCTAGAATATAGCAGGATAGAGCACTCATTCATCACATGGAACATTTCACAAGTTCGAAAAACAAACACACACAACTATATACTGTATAATGTCTTTAGTGCAAAATTATGTGGACATCTGACCATCACATGAACAAATTCCTACAAAGTTTCGTATGTATTGTATGAGTGTGTTTTTCATTGCATTACAGTTTAATTTCCTGTGTATCCATGAAGGATATGGTTTGCCAAATTGGGAGCAGAGAAACATGAGGTTCTGGCCTGCACCGAGCCCTGAACTCAACCCCATTAAAAACTCTCATATAAATAATCTCGGTAATGAGAAATGATTTGTGTGCGAGTGTGTGAACGTGCTATCTGGCTATGAGCAGCTTCGAAGATTTTATACTTCCGGTTATTCATGTTTCTGTTGTTTCTCCCCTGTTTATTTGATAGTTTGTTTCTCTATGGATTCTTGTAATCTTTCACTCATGCTGATAACCTACTGAAACATCCATTATTTTGGCAACAGAGATTCAGTCATGCTTTTAAAATAGTTTATTATTTCTTATTCAGATTTTTTCTGTCTTGCACTCCTGCATATCTTCTTCACTCTTAAACCAGACTCCATTTGCACCTCAACTCAAATCACATAATTATACCTAATCATCTGCAGAGACAGAAAGAGGAGCTCATGAGATCACAATTTTATTTTTAATAGCTGATGAGCACAATTAGTGCAGCATACATTAGCATTGTCTGCTTTTGATAAATAAAATACTAGCATTTCATGACGAGCTGAAATGAAATGAGTGGTTGTGGTTTGTGTTGTCCTGTTACGAATGGTCACCAAAGAGAACTTTGGAAGTCAGATGAGTTATTAATAGAGCAAAATTAAGCTTTATTGACTTTTTCTTCCTGTGTCCTGTTTGCTGGGGGCCGTGTGAGCCACTCCATCATTCTGACAGATCCTGTGTGTGTGTGTGTGTGTGTGTGTGTGTGTGTGTGTGATGTTCTGTGAAAGTATGATGGATGGGCGAGATGCAAGGCACAGCATCCACCTGCGTTTTTCGGGTTGTGTGTTTTTCTTTTGTGCTTTTTTTATCAGGCCACAGAGAGCAAGATGCCACATTGGCATATGCAGCGATCAAAGTGTGTGAGTCTGGTAATAGATTACTGAGAGAAGCAGAGAGGGTACATACTGTGCGACTGAATGGTCAACAGTTTTATCAGCTATTATGGCAGCAGGCAGAAAGGGACACCTACCAAGAGTGGAAGATGGAAGTTTCATCTTTGCTTTCTTCGATTGTCAAGTGTAGGTTTTCTTTGTTCCTCATCTGGGAATGAGAATAAATAATACAAGTGATTTATCTAAAATAATAATAACAGTGATTTAGGCACTACCTAAAAGTGAATCTACTAAAAGATATCTTTACTGATAGTACTCTGAGGCTTGTGTCATAAGAGTAGCACATTGCCTTTAAGGGCTGTATCAACTACAAGCCTCGACAATTTACGCGAGCCGATGATCGGTCTTCTGATTGGTCGGTGGTCTTTTGAAACTCACGAATGACGACATGCTGCACACATTTTTGTTTTTTAAAACGGCCAACATGGAATTGGTAAATGCCAAAACATTTAGAAAATATTCATTTAAAGACGACTTCGAAATACTAAACATCAATGATGGTGGCTATATTATCACAATAAGATGCATGATTAGCTACAAGTATTTCGTACAAATTAGGGAAGAAGCTGCTCTACATTTATTAATTAATACCTTGTGAATTAAAAAATAATATTATGGCAACAAAATGGAGTTCCATGTATTAATGTTAGCAATTAGTGAACATACCAGTTAAAGGTTCAAGTTCGTGCTACTGTTGTTTGACATTTATGTTGATTTATGAAACTTTGCATGTTCATGTATTAAAAGTATTCCAGCAGTTTATTGAGAACAGTGATGATTATTTGTATTAAAATGTAATGTTTCAAAATAATTATTCATGTTGTCAATAAATTAATCCTTTAATATTAGAAAATTCAACAGTACATAACATACTGAAGTTAAAAGCACAAATCTAATTGATTCAATAACACAGATTTGTTTAATTTAATTGTACTTCAGGTAACCATGTTGTGCACCCTATGGGTTCCACAACTCATTTTCATCTGAACGAACTCTGGGTAACCCGAGTTATTTACCCATGAACCATAAAGTGGTTTACCAAATTTTTGAAATGCCGAGGCCTGAACTATATATAATAAAATATAAATGAAAGTGTTATCTGTGTTTCTCGACTACAGTGTGTGGAGCAAAAGCAGGAAAAGTTAACGGAGTTTTCACCCTTTTTACGTAGACTGATCCATGCAGTGGCTACATCTTTTTAATTGAACTGAGACATCCAAAGGCCACGCCTTGTTTGTGTAAATTGACAAATATAGAGGCCTCACCTTTTTCCATGTGAATTGACAAACCTTGAGGTTTTGCATTCTTTACTTGAACTTGCAGACAGAGAGCTCCCTCTCTATGCCCATTTCACTCAAACTGACACACCCAGTGGCCACACCTTCTTTATTTGATTTTGCCCCTAGAGACCATACCTTCTTTATAGCCGTTTCACATGAAAAATTTATAAATTTCTTTATTCATTTTCTGAACCGCTTAATCTAAATTAGGGTTGCAGGAAGACAGGTGTCCATCTCAGCTAACTGGAGCTGAAAACATGCTGACGGCAATACACTTCATAAACAACAGCAATGGTTTTTTTGCATGCCTCTCATCACAGAGAGTGAGAGACATGGCTAGTCTTTGATAATCCAGTTAGCTGCACTGGGGGGACAGCAATGACAAATTGATGATAGTGGGGCTTAAACCCCATAGTGGGGGAATGGGGGGAGGGGGAGATAGTGGGAGCCTTCATATCAGTAAGCCAGGCCCCTTCCACTGGGCCACCACAGCCTCAGAAATGTGAAAATTAATAAAGTCTAATCTTCAAATAGCATTTTATACATAAATTATATCTGAATACATCAAAGAGAAAAGAGTAAGTGTTACAGGATGCAGAGAAAATTAAACATAAGTGTTTACTGTTCTTACCTCTTTTTTTTTTTTTTTTTTTTTTTTTTTCCTTTTCTTGTTTTGTAAAGTGTTCACTTGTATATAAATAAGATTAAATTCAACTGAAGGGCAAAACATGACTGATTGTGACTGATTTATCAAAAACATCAAAATTGATTTATTTATTTATGAATAATCACATACAAAGTTTATCAGCTTGTAGTTATATTTAGTATTATGGAAGACTGTATGAAACTTCAAACCCTCAGCATATAACAACAACAAATGACTCCTTCCTGGAGTGAACGCATTAGAAGTATTATATCTAAAATAATTCCATTGGGAAGAAAATTGATGTCACGGCAAGATATTAATGTTTAAAAGTTTTGATCTGTTCACACACTAAATACAAAGCTGATTCAAGTAACGAGTAAATGGCACAGAGCCACTGTAACAACAAATGCATTACTGCCCAAATCATTTTCAAGCTCGTTGTTTTGTGGTTATTTTTTGAGCCGTTAGCTCTTTAGGAAATTTGTGTCATTATGATGTGTTCTGCTGAACTGTAGGAAACTTCCTGCAGCCTCTCATCCATTCACCGCACAGTCACATTGCGGTGTCACACACACTCTGGGCCATGGCTCGCAGTGCGTCAGGGCCGATACACATCAGCGCCTCTCGCTGTCTGCTTTGTTATCAGGGCTTCGTCACAGAGCCAAGAGAGCAGAGAGGGGACTTTTGGGGGAAAATAAATTCTGAGGCTGAACTTCAATGCTCCTGCTTTGAGCTCAAGATTGTGGTGTGTGTGTGTGTGAGAGAGAGAGAGAGAGAGAGTACTGTATACAGTCAGCCCCCAACTTACGAAATTAATCCGTTCCAGAGCCCTTTTCGTAGCGCAGGGATTTCGTAAGTAGGGGTTGCGCCTTACATGTTAAACGCCTAATTTATTCCAAGTCTCCAGTATTTGGACTGGATAAACCCTTTAAAAATGATAAAAGTACACCAATTTTGTATGTAATATGTGTTAAAAGTAAAAGAAAAGTATTAAACCATTTAAACATTTTATTAACATATTTATTAATGAAACCATTATTAAACATTTTTATTAACGCACTCACACACACACCCCTATCTCTCTCTCTCTCTCTCTCTCTCTCTATCTCTCTCGCGTGCACACTGCGGGCCACGCCCACAAGACGTGGAATTCAAAACGCATTCCCTGCTTGACAAACTTAACTTTAATTTGATTCCTTGCTGGATCGGAATTCCAGATAAGCTCAAATGTGCCCACATTTATTAAACATTTACTGAATTAAACAACTTAAACTAAATCGTTATTCCCTCTCTCTCTCTCTCTCTCTCTCTCGCGCTCGCTGCGGGCCATGCCCACAAGACGTGAATTCAAAGCGCTTTCCCTGCTCGACCATTTACTGAATTAAAACAACTTAAAAAAACTTAACTAAAGCGTTATTCCTTCTCTCTCCCTCTCTCTCTCGCTCTTGTGCGTGCTGCCGGCCACGCCCACAAAATGTGAATTCAAAGCGCATTCCCTGCTTGACAAACTCGACTTTAATTTGATTCCTTGAGGGATCGGAATTCCAGATGTGCTCAAATGCACCCACATTTATTCAACATTTACTGAATTAAAACAACTTAAAAACTAAACTAAAAATTAAAGAGTGAAGCTTCCTTCTGTCTCTATCTGGGAGGTCAGTGGGGTGGGATGTTGAGAGACAGCGAATGAGAGAGCAACTCGCGCGTCCTGAATTTTGAATTTCTTTTCGTAAGAGCGGGTTGTTTCATATCTCGAGGACAGAAACTCAGGAAAATGTTTTTCGTAACCCGGGGATTTCGTACACAGAGGTCTTCATAAGCTGGGGGCCGACTGTAGTTTCAACCCCTGAGATAAAGTTTCATGGGAATGAATAGTAACTGAAAGAATTTTTCATCGCCACATATGACTACATTCCTTTAATTTCAGAATTATTGGCATCCTGCACTCTTCAGTCAGACCACCTGTATTATAACTGCACATTTATGTGAATTGTCCAATCATAACACTACTTGTATGGTAGCTAATGTGCTGAATGGATAAGTACAGAAATGAGTGGGTGTGAAGGTGTTACTATTAAAGTGGCAAGGTAGGCTTGCACAAAAATACTTATAAGGAAATGAATGAAAAGATAATTTTGTGTACATAGGTACACCAGATGTGTTTAAGAACCTCTGGTCCACTGCTTGAAAGTATTGGCACCCTAACTAAGCCCTCGTCTGAAACAAAATTTGAGGGTCTTAATAAAGTTTAACAAGTTCAGAGATATTTCTAAATAGATTTTATATTCCTCTTGTAATATATTTAATCTTATCCTTTCCCATAAGGACACTCATTTTAATTTAAACACATTTTCCCATGGAATTTCAAATACTGATACTGAGATGGCTGTTGATGTTTCTGTTTTTGGAAGGATGATTGATTATGGTTCTAATGCACAGTCAAGTCGTAACCTCTTACGTAGTCATCTAGGTTTGATGCAGAAATATTTCGGCATTCAGGATTCAGTCCAGTTATCCATTTGTGAAATATACTGTGTATGTATGTGTGTATGTATGTGTGTATGTATGTATGTATGCATGCACACATATAAACACACTCTTTTGCCATCTCTGAATGTGTTTGCAGTGTGTGGTAAGTGTGCTCTCCTGTAACAGTGCACCAGGCAGCACCAGGCTGCTTGATCAAATGCCACAAATGATTTGAGCTCGCAACAGATGAGAGGTCGAACACTTTCTGTTTAACACATCTGTTTAACTGTGTTTTTCACCATGCTTGTTTCTTAATGGTGACAGGGTGTGGTTATGTCTGATTGCAGGAGCGGCTCAGTGACAGTGCAGAGCGTGAGGGTGTGAAGTATCGTCCTCATCATACGCTCTTCTTATTTAGAGGGATGAGAAATGACACACTTTCTTTTTGTGAAAAAGCAGAAATAAGCAAAGTCGAATCGGAATAGAAGATTTGTTGGTACTCCATCACTGCCTCGCTCTCTCTCTCTCTCTCTCTCTCTCTCTCACACACATTGCCTTTCTCTGGTTTTCCATTTCTCCAAACTCTTGTGCTCTGTTTCTCATGCCCTAATCACACATTTGTCTATTTCTTCTTTGCTTTTTTAATCCCCCCCGCACACACACACACACTCCAGGCTTTTGCTCTGTTCTAGGAATATCTCCCTTGCCAGCTTTCCATTGCAGTTTTGCATGTTTTTATCTCCTCTCACGATAGCTCTTTTGGCGCATGCTTTTTTACAGAAGTTTGCTCTTTGTGTCATTTCAATTAAATGTGAATTTGTTTACATTTCAATTCTACAAGTACCACGTTAATATAAAATGTTTTGGAAATTTATTCACATTAAAATTGCAAGTCTTTCAGATGCAAATGTTTCAAATACAGTGGTACCTCATCTCACAATAGTCCCAGCAAATGAAAAATCCAGGTTAAGAAAAACATTTTCCAAAATTTTTTGTCTCTGTATACGAAACAAGTTCTCCTTACAAAACGCACCAAATGTGCCATTCAAACGTGCCATTCAAATATAAAAACACGCCATTCAAACAATGCACGAGCTGCTCTCCCATTGACCATCTTCCAACATCCCGCCCCACTGGCCTCCCATTGGCTAGGAGGGATGATGCAGCTCCCTTGAGCAGCAGCTTGTTCATGAGTTTTTCGAGTGTGCTCATTGCAACTTTATTTTTCGGCTCTGGCTTTTAACCTTGCATAAACATTTGTAAGATTATAACGCTGCTAAGAAGACATGGTCAACACGAAGTAAGTACCTTAAAAGGTCTTTCTTTTCCTTTCGGCTGCTCCCTTCAGGGGTCGCCACAGCAAATCATCCACCTCCATCTCACCCTGTCCTCTGCATCTTCTTTTCGGACTCCAACGACCTTCATGTCTTCCTTCACCACATCCATAAATCTCTTCTTTGGTCTTCCTCTAGGCCTTCTGCCTGGTAGTTCCAGCCTCAGCATCCTACTGCCAATATACTCACTATCCCTCCTCTGTACATGTCCAAACCATCTCAATCTAGCCTCTCTGACTTTGTCTCCAAAACATCTGACATGGGCTGTCCCTCTGACATACTCATTTCTGATCCTATCCATCCTCGTTACTCCCAGAGAGAACCTCAACATTTTCATCTCTGTTACCTCCAGCTCTGCCTCCTGCCTTTTCCTCAGCGCCACTGTTTCTAAGCCATACAACATCGCTGGCCTCACCACTGTCTTGTACACTTTTCCTTTCATTCTTGCTGACACTCTCCTATCGCACATCACACCGGACACTTTTCTCCAACCATTCCAGCCTGCCTGCACACACTTCTTCACCTCTTTTTCACACTCTCCATTGCTCTGGATTGTTGAGCCTAAGTACGATAAAATCCTCCACCTTCGTGATCTCTGTTCCCTGTAACATCACCATTGCTCCTGGGTCCTTCTCATTCACACACATGTATTCTGATTTTCTGAGGCTAATCTTCATTCCCCTGGAAAGGTTTGCTCTCACTTCAGATCACAATGTCATCTGCAAACATTATAGTCCATGGAGATTCTTGTCTCACCTCGTCTGTCAGCCTGGCCATCGCAAACAAGAAGGGCTCAGAGCTGTCCCTTGATGCAGTCCCACCTCCACCTTGAATTTGTCGGTCACACCGACAGCACACCTCACCACTATCTTACATCTCTCATACATGTCCTTCACTTCTCTGCCACTCCAGACTTCCTCATGCAATACCACAGTTCTTCGCTTGGCACCCTGTCATATGCTTTTTCCAGATCCACAAAGGCACAGTGCAGTTCGCTCTGACCTTCTCTGTACTTCTCTATTAACATCCTCAAAGCAAACACTGCATCTGTGGTGCTCTTTCTTGGCATGAAACCAAACTGTTGTTCACAAATGCTGACCTCTGCCCTTAGTCTAGCTTCCACTATTCTTTCCCAAAACTTCATCGGATGGCTCATCAACTTTATCCCTCTGGAGTTGCCACAACTCTGCACATCTCCCTTGTTCTTAAAAATGGGCACCAGCACACTTCTCCTCCACTCCTCCGGCATCTGCTCACTCTCTAGTACCTTGTTGAATGTTCTTGTCAGAAAATCTACTGCTACCTCTCCTAGACACTTCCATACCTCCACAGATATATCATCAGGACCAACTGCCTTTCCACTCTTCATCCTCTTCAATGCCCTCCTCACTTCACCCTTACTGATCTTTGCTACATCCTGCTCCTCAATGGTCACCTACTCTTTTTCTCTTTCTCATTTTCCTCATTCATCAGCTCTTCAAAGTACTCTTTCCATCTTCCCAGCACACTGCTATCATCAGTCAATACATTTCCCTTTGTGTCCTTTATCTAACTTGCTGCATGTCCTTCCCATCTCCATTTCTCTGCTGTGCCAACCTGTATAGATCATTTTCCCCCTCCTTACTGTCCAACCTATCATACAAGTCATCATATGCCCTCTGTTTGGCCTTAGCCACTGCTACTTTCACCTTACGCTGTGTCTCCCTGTACTCTTTTCGGTCCTCTCAATGTCCCATTTCTTCTGCGCTAACCTCTTTCTTTGTACACACTCTTGCACTTCATTCCACCACCAAGTCTCCTTATCTACTTTCCTTCCAGATGACACACCAAGTACTCTCCTACCTGTGTCCCTGATCACATTTGCTGTGGTTGTCCAGTCATTTGGAAGCACTTCCTGGCCACCCAAAGCCTGTTTGAACTCCTCTTTGAAGACAACATGACACTTTTCCTTTTTCAACTTCCACCACTTTGTCTTCTGCTCTGCCTTTGCCTTCTTCACCATCAGCATCATCCTGCAGACCACCATCATGCTGTTTGGCAAACCTCTCACCCACTACTACTTTGCAGTCACTGACTTTCTTCAAATTACATCACCTGCACAAGATGTAGTCTACCTGTGTGCTCCTACCTCCGCTTTTATAAGTCACCCTATGCTCCTGTTTCTCCTGGAAGAAAGTATTAATCACATCTATTTCCATCCTGCCATGATGCAGCCATGAGGCGGGGGGGCACTTAACCAGTGTCTCTCCCCCTTATGCCGGTCCCAAGCCTGGAGAAATGCAGAGGGTTGTGTCAGGAAGGGCATCAGACGTAAAACCAATGCCAAACTTTTATGATGCAAATCAGAAGTACCTTAAAAGGTATGCTTTTATAATTTTTAAAGGGTGGTATTGGGGGCCTTGGAACAAATCATGCGTTTTACATGTAAAATGCGGTTCTACTTATGAAAAATCCAGGTTACGAAAAAGTTTCTGGAAAGGGTTAATTTCGTAAGGTGAGGGACCACTGTATCAAGTCTGCATTACGCTGATTTAATGATTCTGGAGCTGCACATCACCCCCAGCTCTTTTCACCACTTCTTCAGTAATTCTCTCTCTTTTTTTTTTTTTTTAGATTCTTCTTTTTCCCCCCTCACTCTGTGTACTCTTCCTCATTGTTTTTATATTCATATCCCTCTTTCTCACTTTTCCAGATCTTTTTTTCCTCTTTCCACTTTCTTTTTCTGTTTTTAACCCTTCTTTTCCATCGGCTCTTTTTAAGCCTTTCTCAGTTCTACTCTAAATGGAGAAAATATGAGCCAGAGAATTAATTGGATATATATTATATATGGAATGTTATATATGGGGGTGGTGGTGGCCTGGTGGTAAATGGTGCTGAATCGCTGATCCTAGGGTTTGGGGGTCGCCACAAGGTTGTCACTGTCCCCCCCAGTGCAGCTAACTGGGTTACCAAAGGCCGGCCATGTCTCTCACTGTCTATGGTGAGAAGTTCATGTAAAAGAACCATTACTGACTTTCAACAAGAGTAGGCGCATAGCTGTCAGTGTGTTTCTGCCCCTAACTAAAGGGTTGTATCAGGAAAGGCATCCAACGTAAAAACCTATGCCAAATTCAACATGTGGTGATTTGCTGTGGTGACCCCGAAGAAAAAGGGAACAGCCGAAAGGAAAAGAAGATATTATATACGGCACAATTTAATTTCTCTCTCTCTCTCTCTCTTTTTTTGTAGTCTTACCATCATATCTTTTTGCTCTTTACCTTCCTATTTATTCATACTGACATTTGACTTTATCTCTGTGTCTCCTTTGTCACTTGTCCTCACCGGATCCCTCTCAGTACATTATCTTGGGTTTTGTTTTTTTTTTGTTTTTCCAATTTATTTTTATTTACTCATGCTGTTCAGAAAAGTACATTTGGTTCTTTGCAGCTCCCTTTTCAGAAGTCCATTTTAGTTCTTGTTTCATTTAGTTTTTGATTTTTCCTTCTTAAGAGAATAGTAACAGAATGCACTCTCTCTCTCGCTCTCTCTCTCTCTCTCTCTCTCTCTCTTTCCTTCTGTACATCATGGAGAAAGGATTGTCCAGCAGAGGTGTCAGGGTGTTTTTCAAGCTGTTTGAGATGTCTCCTTGTCCTCTCCACACTCATCTCTTCCTTGTTAGTAGTGCCTGTAATAATAACTAGCGTTTGTTCCCATGGGGAAGAAAATTCAGTTAGCCAGTTTTCAGATGCTTTGTACAGAATTTCCACTTCAGAAACATGATTGTCTTCATGAGTTTAAATGAGGATGGAAGAAAAGTGAAGACAGGTGAAGATGTGCTGGGATGTGAGCAGATTTTCTATTTTATTTTGTATTATCTTTGCAATTAAACTCGTTAATGAAGATGAGGGGAAAACTCAAACAGCTGCTCTCAGCATGCGTTCACAGACATTAGCAGAGCTACAGCCAAATTTTTTTCATGACTTGCTTGTGGTCGGCAAAACTCTTTTACTGCTCATCAGCATTCAGCTCAAATGTGTTCTGCAAGGCAAACTGTTTACACAGACAGCGTTCAGGGAGAGATGTTTGGTATGGCCAGCTATTAAAACTGTGTTGTGAAAAGTAACATTGCTTTTTAACCCT
>CM045733.1:49087500-49202500 GCA_024760905.1 Plotosus lineatus
ATCAATAACTCTCAACATTTTTCAGCTATAATACATAAAATATAAAAAAATACACTTCACAGTAACTCAACATTGTTCAGTTTTAACAACATAAAGCAATAAACTAAGTTCATTCCTATTCCACAAATCAATCAAATTCTTCATCTTCAGTGTCCGAGTTTAACAGTTGCGCAAATTGGACATTAAACCTGGATCCCTCTGTTATTTATTATTCCCTCACGCATGAAGTCAGATCAATAGGGGCAGTGGTGGTCTAGTGGTATCGGGCGCTGGATCGCTGATCCAAAGGTTGGGGATTCGAGTCCCACTCTCCACAAGGTTGTCACTGTCCCTCCCAGTGCGACTAACTGGGTTATCAAAGGCGGGCCATGTCTCTCACTGTCTATGGTAAGAGGCATGTAAAAGAACCATTGCTGACATTCGTAAAGAGTCGGCTGCAAAGCCGTCAGCGTGTTTCTGTCCCTTGCTAAAAAAGGGCTGTGACAGGAAGGGCATCCGACATAAAAACCTCTGCCAAATCAAATGTGCGAATCAAATGATTCGCTGTGGCGACTCCTGAGTAAAAGGGAAAAAGCCGAAAGGAAGACAGACAGATGGAGTCAGATCAATAGAGACGGAGATTAGAAGTCTTCCGGGTCATGACCTAAACTTCTCTTAACCACGCCCCCTTACAGAGACAGTGCATTCACAGTAACAAACATGGTGGCACTAATTCGCATCATGAGTATTGTGTTCATTACAGAACGGAGGTCATTACTCTTAAAGAGCTGTATCAGTGTAGCTGTAAATTCAAGAACGTTAATCCCAGGTCTCAGGAGGATACCTGAAGCAGTGCTTTATCCCAGTGATGAACGTGAGACTTTAATTAAGACAGCTAAGTGTCCTGAGGGTAGAGACTGAGATTAGGTGGAAAAACCACTCACATATTACTCGGCGAGTCACCTGATTACCGAGTAATGCCATTATTTGGACAAAAAGTCCAGATCCCTCTAACTTATGACTTGTTGACACCAATATCTAGTGGTTGGAGCTCTTTGGTTTATCCACTGGAATGATGGTAAGCTATGAATTAGTTTGCTTCATTTGGATTCTGACAGTGTCGGTGAGATGGAGTCGCGCGGCTTCATCCACACATAAGGTGCACCAGATTATAAGGCGCACGGACAATATTTTTTTTTAAGATTAAAGGCTTTTAAATGTGCTGTATGCTCCCGAAAAATACATACATATTGCACTTTATGCAAATGGCAGGTTCACAAAGCAACTTTGCATAGTAAAGAATTTAAACGTTAGGGTTTTTTTTACATGTCTTTCTAAATCTCATACATAATGAGGTAATAAATACAAACCAGCAAGAAACTATAGTTTAACATGGTCTAATTGGTTATCTTATATTTGTAATGGTTATTGTAGTCGTAAATCATTTATGTAAAACCTCGTATCACTTGCAGTGGAAGGTCATTTTCAAACTTTGAGCATGTATTTAGCTCCAGATAAAACATTGGCAGGAACAAGGTAAGGTAGGTAGGTAAGGTAAGTCTGTTGGGTTTTTACAACCAAGCCTAGTGGCTCATCAGGCCAGTGCTTATCCCCGGTTTCCGTAGCATGAAGCGACCAGGAGTTCAACTCCTCCTGGAGGGGACGCTAATCCATCGCAGGTTACCTTCCCAGTATATTTTTTACTGGTACCCATTTATACTGCTGGGTGAACAGAGGCACACTTGTGGTTGAGACCTTGCCCAGGGGTCTTTGCACAGTGGGGGTCTCAGTGGGATTCGAACTCACAACCTCCCGATCATGAGCCCAGCACTCTAACCACTACACCACCGGCCCCACAACATTGGCAGGAACAAGGGACTTCTAAAATGAGACCTCCAGCATCAGCACTTCGGTATCACAAGGTTCTAAGACCAGAAGGATCAGGATCACTATTATCTCAGAAGTAGTATGTGTAGCTCAATAAAAACATAGATGGGGGTGGTTAATGGATGATCATAAAGTATTGTTTAAAGAGAGCAGAGTGTATCAGTGCTGAGAGCAAGCAGGGACTTCAGCATGACAGGCTATGACAGCATAACAAAAAGAAAAAAAATAAAAGAAATACAGCCCAAAAGGCACCCTGTGACATAAGACAGTCAGCCACTCCACTGTCAATGGACCTGAGTGGGGGAGTGACAGCACCAAGACATTCCAGTGTAACAAAACTGTTTATGCATGAGAAACCCTGTCCCTTTTATTTGATCTAATATAAGGCTATTAATGAACTGCTTAAAGAATTGAGCAAATGCCCACATCTGAAACACTGAGTTTAAGACTCTGTGTAAGTCCTGAGCATTACCTGCTTCATAACAGTTTGGTTTTGTTGGAGAAATTCTGTCCCTGCAGACTTCATTAAACAAGGTATCAATAAGTAGCCTGCACCTTTTGATCTAAGTTGGTGTGGTGTATCATAAATGACAGGATTCCTGCTAAGATAATGCAGTGGAGTAACATTTATTACAGTAGTATATTACATTTGATGTGAAATTTAATTGAGAGCCAGTGCAGTGTAGATAAGATAGGGGTGATGTGCTCGTATCTTCTGTTTCTATTAAGGACTTGTGCTGTTTTATTCTGGACTAACTGGGCTTGTTTATGCACCGATTGAACATCCAGACAGCAACCAGTAGGCTAATCTTGAGATAAGTAATGAGTACATTTTTACATATCATGCTGTGACCTCATTTTCTTATTTTAACAATATCCCTGATATGAAAGAAGACTATATGAGGAATACTATCTACATGAGCTTGAAATGAAAGGCTGGGGTCACTCATCACAGCAATGTCCTTTGCTGCTGCTTACGATGCCTGTGGTCCAAGTATAAGTACTTTTGGTTTAACAGAATTTTTGAGGGGAAATTAGAAATCATCAACTGTCGAAAGTCCTTGACATATTTATCAACTTTATGAACATGTTGTCTCTCATCTGGCTTTGCTGAAATATACAACTCTGTGTCATCAGTGTAACAGTGGATAAGAGACTTTTTTAAATATACATTTTAACATTAAAAAGGTGTCTCAGCTACATGTTCATTTTGTGCAAATTTTATTCATGGTCTTTTTGCAAGATAGTATTATTACAATAGTAAATGAGTCTTGGACTATTTTTTGTTTTATTCCAGGGGTCACCAATATGGTGAGTCGCCAACATGAGTCGACCGCGGCTTGTTCACTGCTATTTTTAGAACAGGCTCCATAGCGCCACTCTCCAATGAACTGCATCATTTATTTATTTTTTTTTTTTTAAAAATCACACTCGCATTGGTATAAATTTGAAAATGAAAATTTTTAAAATGTTTCACATTAAATGAGAGCAACAGTTGCCATGGAGACCAGCGGGCAAGTGCAATTAAGGTAAGGAGACAATTTAGCCCCGAAGAGATGGTGGACAAAAAAAAAGAAAGCTTATCATTTTCACAGGGAATGGGAGGAATAGTTATTTTTTTACCACTATGAATGATTCCTACATGTGTCTCGTTTGTTGCAACGGCAAATGGCACAATGTGGAGAGATATTTCCAAACGTGTCTCACAAGCTAGCATGCTAGCTCCCTGCTGGGCAGCATCTCAGAGCAGAGAAAGCGAGTGAGTTCAAGGCAGGTTTGTGCAAACAGTGGTCTTTTTTCACAAGACCGGTGAAAAACTAAAAAAAAGCAACTGAAGCCTCATTTAGAGCTTCACATTTTTTGATTAATAAAAGAAGCCATTTTCAGATGGGGAAGTTTTCAAAGAAGCAATGATGATGATAATTTCAAAAACCGAGCTTAAGACAATGTAAATTCCACTCTCTCTGATGTCCAACTGGGGTCAACTACACTGGTTAGAAGAGTGTCGGCTGTTCCCGGGAACTTGGCCAATCAGCTGGACCGGGATCTCACGAAGTGCAGGTGGTTCAGCATGCAGTGTGACGAGTCTGTGGACAGCAGCAGGACAGTGCGGCTGATGGTCTTTATCCGGATAGTATTTGATGATTTCTCCACAAAATAACTTCTGACTACTCCTAAAGAAAACAACGAGGGGAGTTGACATGTATAATGCAATGAAGGAGATTTTTGTGGAGAAAAAAGGTACCGTTGGAAAAGCGGGTATCAGTGACTATTGACGAGGCTTCTGCTATGATCGGCCACGTGAGCCAGAGTTTCCAAACTTCATGCATTACCACTGCATCATTCACCAGCAGGCATTATGATGTGCAATGGTGATCAGCTTTATCTTCTTCTTCTTCTTTTCCTTTCGGCTTTTCCCTTCAGGGGTCGCCACAGCGAATCATGACAATGACAATGACAATGACAAAACTTTATTACCCGTACGGGAATTCTTTGTACATTTGAAAGTGGTGACTTTAAACATTTAAAAACAAGACATACACATGATACATGACACATGGTAGATAACATGAACAAGCTCAACAATCATTTAAAAGACGGATGCTGAATGGAACAAAGGTTTTAAAAGCTCTATTGGTTTTAAAACGTGGCAACAAATATCTTCGTCCAGAAGGCAGCAAAACATACTCTTTGTAGAAGACAGGATCAGATAAAATCTTCAAAGCGAACTTTAAAACACGTTTTTCATAGAGATAAGACAAATCGTAAAAAGTGACTCCCGCTACTTTGGCAGCAATTAAAACAAGTTTATCTAAACGTGATTTGTTATTTAAAGATAAAGCACCGTACCAACATTGAAAAGAAAAGGTTAGAACACTTTCAACAAAACAATGGTAAAATAACGACATAACACTGGCACTAACATTAAAGGACCGTAATTTTCGAAGGAAGTGTAGTCTCTGTTGACATTTTTTGAAAACTGCATCGGTGTTAGAGTTCCAGTTCAATTTGTTATCGATAATTGTCCCGAGGTGCTTGTATTCCTCAACAATATCCACACACTCATCCTTGATAATCACAGGTCCTGATACGACTTGTTTGCTGCGAAAATTAATCACCATTTCCTTTGTCTTTGAAACGTTTAACTTTAAATAATTGTCCTCGCACCAGGTCACAAATCTGTCAATTTCGGATCTATAGCACAGTTCATTGTCTTGTATAAGTCCAACCAAAGCGGCGTCGTCAGCAAACTTGACCCTCAGACAGTTTAACGCTTGGCTTACACAATCATTGGTATACAATGTGAATAAGACCGGTGATATAACACAACCTTGGGGGGCTCCAGTGTTGGTGAACAACAAAGATGAACAAGATGAATTAACAATAACAAATTGGGGTCTTTCGGTTAAAAAACTCTCAATCCACAATAAAACCTTGCTGTTTACACCCATGTTTAAAAGCTTAGACAATAAAATGTGAGGCTGAATGGTATTAAAAGCAGATGAAAAATCAACAAAGAGAATTCTAACATAAGATCTGGGTAATTCTAAGTGCTTGTATATACTGTTTAAAATAACAAGTTTGGCATCCTCAACACCTCTCCTTGCCCTGTATGCAAACTGATATGGATCCATCAAATGTTGAACATCACACAATAAGAAATTTAGCACAATATGTTCGAAACACTTCATTGCAATGTATGTAAGGGCCACAGGTCTAAAATCGTTCATCTGAGTGGAGTTAGCCTTCTTTGGGACTGGGACAATCTTTGATGTTTTCCAAACTGAGGGTATCACATGGCTGTCGATGGAGAGTTGGTATAATTTCGAAAACACATTACACAACTGTTCACAGCACTGTTTGAGAATTATTCCATCAAGAGAATCGGGTCCTGAAGCTTTCCTTATATTGAGTCTGGAGAACTGGTGTTTGACGGCCTCCGGTGTAATGGTGATGTTGTCGTCGTTCAGGGCGTTGATCTTGTCGTGGATGATGCTGCGTTCATCACTGAAGTCGTAGGTGTCGAATCTGGCGTAGAACTTGTTGAGGTCCTCCGAGTAACTGTTGTCGTCTCCTGTGCTGATTGATGATTGCTTACGAGGACAGCCAATCATGTTCTTGACACCCTGCCACGCTTGTCTGGTGTTGTTCGAGCGGAACTGGGACTTGACTTTGTCTTTATAGTCCTCCTTGCACTTCTTTATCTGCATGTTAATATCTCTCTGAATAGATTTCAGCTGAGCAGTATCCTTAGCACAGAACAACCTTTTCTTCTCGTTTAAGAGCACTTTGAGTTCTTTCGTTACCCAGGGCTTGTTATTAGGGTACAGTTTAATCTCTCTCTGGGGGATAACACTGTCCACACAAAACTTGATATAGCTGGTGATGGTGTCAGCTACTGTGGAAGGGTCGTCACAGTTATCAAAAAACATGTCCCAGTCAGTGCAGTCGAAACAACCTTGCAGCCGCTCTCCTGACTCAGGGTCCCAGGATCTGACACACTTTGTCTGCACCTTCTGCGTCTTCAGTTTCTGCTTGTAGGAAGGCAGCATGAAGATAGAGTTGTGGTCAGAGGTGCCGATGGGCGGCTTGGTGATGGCTTTATAAGCGTGTTTGATGTTACCGTAACATAGGTCGATTGTTCTCTGTTTTCGTGTTGCACACTTCACATACTGCTCATAATTATGTAAGACAGACTTGAGTGTAGCACCGTTAAAATCGCCTAGCACAAACTTGGGGGCTTCTGGGGAGATTGAGTCTAGTTTCTGAACTTGATCGTGTATTACAGATGCAGCTTGGTTGTTGTTGGCACTGGGGGGAATGTACACAAGAACAACAAATAATTGCCCGAACTCTCTAGGCAGATATGATGGTCTCAGGGATATCGATAGCAACTCTATGTCGGATGTACATATCTTGTCTCTCACTGTATAGTTCTTACACCATCGTTCATTCACATAGATACACACCCCACCTCCTATGGTCTTGCCTGTATCCTCCACCCTCCTGTCTAAGCGTATAGGGGAGCCGAACCCGGTTAGCGTAAGGGTACTGTCATCAACGGAACTGTTGAGCCATGTTTCTGTCAGGCATATCAAACAACTGTCTCTAAACTCATACAGGTACCGCGTACAAGCATCAAGTTCAGAAAGTTTATTTCTTAGCGATCGTACGTTGGACAACATCAATGTAGGTAGTGGGGGTCTGGATTTCCGCGCGCGTACTCGCGTACCCCTCCTCTCTTACCTCGTTTTCTGTGTTTCCTCCCTGAATTACCAGATCCATCCTGAGAATCACTGAACACACATTCCGAGGGTAAATCCATAGACAACGTGCTAGCGTCAGCTCTGTCCCTGAGAGAAAATAACTTGTCCCGGTCATACTGGAGTGGACGTCTTACATCATGGCGTCTGTCACCTCTCTCACCCTGGCTGTAGTGAATGGCCAAGTCATGTTCAACGAGCACATTCAAGATGAAAATTGTCAAAAACATACAGCAAACCACCTCTTTGTTCATGATTGTTCACTTTGGTATAAATAAATAAACATAAAAACATCACAAGGCACAAAACGAGAGAAATTGTCAGAGCACTTTCAAACGTGTGTCGCCACGGAGCAGCGCCACCTCCCTAGACACCTATGCCTCATCAAGACCTCATCTGCCTCCATCTCACCCTATCCGTTGCATCTTCTTCTCTTACACCAACGACCTTCATGTCCTCCTTCACCACATCCATGAATCGTCTCTTTGGTCTTCCTCTAGGCCTTTTGCCTGGTAGTTCCAGCCTCAGCATCCTATTACCAATATACTCACTATCCCTCCTCTGTACATGTCCAAACCATCTCAATCTAGCCTCTCTGACTTTGTCTCCAAAACGTCTTACATGTGCTGTCCCTCTGATGTGCTCATTGCTAATCCTATCCATCCTCGTTACTCCCAAAGAGAACCTCAACATTTTCATCTCCGCTACCTCCAGCTCTGCCTCCTGTCTTTTTCCCAGGGCCATTGTTTCTAACCCATACAACATCGCTGGCCTCAACACCGTCTTGTACACTTTTCCTTTCATTCTTGCCGATGCCCTCCTATCACACATCATACCGGACACTTTTCTCCAACCATTCCAACCTGCCTGCACACGCTTCTTGACCTCTTTTCCACACTCTCCATTGCTCTGGATTGTTGAGCCTAAGTACTTAAAATCCTCCAGCTTTCTTATCTCTGCTCCCTGTAATCTCACCGTTCCTCTTGGGTCCTTGTCATTCATGCACATGTATTCAGTCTTACTGAGGCTAATCTTCATTCCCCTCCTTTCCACGGCATACCTCCACCTCTCTAGATTTTCCTGCACTTGTTCTCTGCTCTCACTGCAGATCACAATGTCATCTGCAAACATCATAGTCCATGGGGAATCTTGTCTAACCTCGTCTGTCAGCCTGTCCATCACCATAGCAAACAAGAAGGGGCTGAGAGCTGACCCTTGATGCAGTCCCACCTCCACCTTGAACTCTTGTGTCACACCGACAGCACACCTCACCACTGTCTTACATCTCTCATACATGTCCTGCACCACTCTAACATACTTCTCTGCCACTCCAGACTTCCTCATGCACTACCACAGTTCTTCTCTCAGCACCCTGTCATATGCGTTCTCCAGATCCACAAAGGCACAATGCAGCTCCCTCTGACCTTCTCTGTACTTCTCCATTAACAAGGCAAACACTGCATCTGTGGTGCTCTTTCTTGGTATGAAACCAAACTGTTGTTCACAAATGCTGACCTCTGCCCTTAGTCTAGCTTCCACTATTCTTTCCCATAACTTCATCGTATGGCTCATCAATTTTATCCCTCTGTAGTTGCCACAACTCTGCACGTCCCCCTTATTCTTAAAAATGGGCACCAGCACACTTCTCCTCCATTCCTCTGGCATCCTCTCACTCTCTAAGACCTTGTTAAATGTTCTTGTCAGAAAATCTACTGCTACCTCTCCTAGACACTTCCATACCTCCAACGGTATGTCATCAGGACCAACTGCCTTTCCATTCTTCATCCTCTTCAATGCCCTCCTCACTTCACCCTTACTAATCTTTGCTACTTCCTGCTCCTCAACAGTCACCTCTTCTACTCTTTTTTTCTCTCTCATTTTCCTCATTCATCAGCTCTTCAAAGTACTCTTTCCATCTTCCCAGCACACTTCTGTCATCAGTCAATATATTTCCCTCTCTGTCCTTTATCAATCTAACTTGCTGCACGTCCTTCCCATCTCTATTTCTCTGCTGTGCCAACCTGTATAAATCATTTTCTCCCTCCTTACTTTCCAACCGAGCATACAAGTCATCAAACATGCTCTGTTTGGCCTTTGACACTGCTACCTTTGCCTTACGCTGTGTCTCCCTGTACTCCTGTTTACTCTCTTCGGTTTTCTCAATGTCCCACTTCTTCTTAGCTAACCTCTTCCTTTGTACACACTCTTGCACTTCCTCATTCCACCACCAAGTCTCCTTATCTACTTTCCTTCCAGATGACACACCAAGTATTCTCCTACCTGTCTCCCTGATCACATTAGCTGTAGTTATCCAGTCATCTGGAAGCACTTCCTGACCACCCAAAGCCTGTTTCAGCTCCTCCTTGAAGACAACCCGACACTCTTCCTTTTTCAACTTCCACCACTTTTCTTCTGCTCTGCCTTTGCCTTTTTCACCTTCCTCACCATCAGCATAATCCTGCACACCACCATCCTATGCTGTTTGGCAACACTCTCACCCGCTACTACTTTGCAGTCACTGACTTCCTTTAAATTACATCGCCTGCACAAGATGACCCTGTTTCCTGCACCAACATGTCCATTGAAGTCTTCCCCAATGACCACTCTTTCACCTCTGGGGGTACTCTGCATCACTTCATCTAACTCCCTCCAGAATCTCTCCTTCTCTTCTCGCTCACATCCTGTCTGTGGGGCATAAGCACTAACAACATTGACCATCACACCTTCAAATTCTAACTTGAGACTCATCACTCTGTCTGACACTCTTTTCACTTCTAGAACATTCCTGGCAAACTCCTCCTTCAAGATGACTCCGACTCCATTTCTCTTCCCATCCACACCATGCTCCTAAGCTTCTCGCCTTGTTACCTTTCCACCTGGTCTCCTGAACACACAGTATGTCCACCTTCCTCCTCTGCATCATGTCAGCCAGCTCTCTACCTTTTCCTGCCATAGTTCCAACGTTCAAAGTCCATACTTTCAGTCCTAGACTCATGCCTTTCCTCTTCTCTCTCTGGCAACGGACACGCCTCCCGCCTCTCCTTCTTCGACCAACAGTAGGCCAATTTCCATCAGCACCCTGTTGGTTGACGGCACTGATGGCGGTCGTTGTTAACCCGGGCCTCGACCGATCCGGTGTGTCATTCTTTCTTGTGATTCGCATAGTTTATTTGGCATTTGTTTTACGCCGGATGCCCTTCCTGACACAACCCTCTGCATTTATCTGGGCTTGGGACCGGCGTGAGGGAGAGACATTGGTTTGTGACACCCCCCCCCCCCCACCCACGGCTGCATTGGTGATCAGCTTTATAATTTATAGAAATAAAGTGTTGCATGTTGTTATTTGTTTCCTATCTTGTTAAATCATTGATCATTAACATGATCACTATCTTCACATAAATGAATGAGATTTCCTTTTGGCTTTTTCCCTTTATCAGGGGTCATCACAGAGAATGATTTGCACGTTTGATTTGGCATAGATGACATCATTAATTATTAATGTTAGCATATAAGTAATGGTAAATTGAGCAAATTTGTTATTTCTGAAGTGCGTATTGACCTGGTATCTCTTCACATTAATTGGTACCCAAGAAGTAGCTCTCAGTTTCAGAAAGGTTGGTGACTCCTGTTTTATTCTATTAGATTTGAGAAACATGTTGCTTTAGCAGCACTAAGAGCTTTGTCATTGTTAAGGAGATTCTCCATCCAGGCTAACTGGGGATCTGAATAATTAACAGGATCAACTGTGCAGACATTTTTTTTTCAAGCAAAGTATGTTGGTATTTAGAATTTCAAACTCTTTGAATTTATGTCCAATTTGTTGAGGTTTTGTCAGGGCTTTTTATTATTATTATTTTTTTTTTTTTTGCATCAATAATTGCGATGTGTGTCTCCTCAACCAGAGAAGAGATTTGTAGATATTAACAGTGTTGTTAAATGCCTCTGCTTGCTGCTTTGAGGTGGAGAAAAATTATCTTCGAAAATGTATGTGTAAATTAACTGAGAACTGCTTCAAAAATAAACAGTAAAAGCAGGAAATTAAATCCCTGGGAAAAGGGAAAAGAGCCAAGATTAAAACAATAGCAAGCAGCTGCTACTACATGACTCAAACAGGTACTGTGTCACAGGATACATTCCAATACAGCATGTGAAAAGCAGCCACATGCGTTGGCTATTGTGCAATATGCAAGAGCATAAATTTTGTGACCAAAAATATGGGGACACCTAAATACCAAACCCACTTATAGCTCTTGGCCTTATCAAAACTTGAGTCTAAACATTAGTGAAGAGTAATGCATCTAAACGGAAAACCATACAGCTTAATGTATCTAGTAGAGCTCCAAATGTGGTCGTCATAGTTCATAAGATCTACTTTTACAATTATATGCTGGCTATCCATGGCATCCTACAGACTGATCTAGTAAGCTAGACATCATGGCATTTCTAAAGTGCTGTTGTTATCCTTCTGTGTCACTTGGCACTATGGTTTCATTGGACAGTTATCGGGCACGAGTGCACTTTTAACCACATGGTGTAGTGTAGCTTTTATCTGTATAATAAAGACCTTACCACTTCTTCACATGCTTTGCACATTGGTGTGTTCTGCAAGTTCACTTCTGTTTTTATCACTTCTGTTTGTGATTCTACTCTCAGCAATTCAAATGCAACACCGATTTTACAGATTCCATTTTTCCAAAACCAATTCAGGAACAGATTTTTGTAGAACTGGCTCTGAGCCTAATGTGGATGGGGAGAAACCAATTGTGATGCCGTAGTGTGGACATGCATGGAAAGAGTAAAGAGAGGGCAATCAGTCAGTTGGTTGCATCGTATCTTTGAACTAAATTGAGCTGTCCATAAATGCATACGTCTTGGCATAATGTTTCTTTAACCTTATAACTTGATAGTAATTATTTGGTTGGACGACAAATTGAAGAACATATGTATACTGTATATTTTATGTACAGTGTTCATACACACATGACTGATGAATGAGAAATTGAAGGAGAAACTGGTGACATAGTTCTGCTGTGGGAGCCATTTTGCTTATTTAAATGAACTGCTTAGGTAAATGGTCTCTTGAGATTGGTTCACTGATTTTATCTTTTGAATGATTTGGCTGCATGTGCAGCATGTAACTGCTGGAGGAACATAACAAACAACTTGAGAATATAAAAATAGTTGTTTCTTAATTTTTCATTCTTGCTGTTTTTAGAAAACCATTATTTTTCCACACCTAGCCAAATAATGTTGTGTGCTCTGAGTAGATCGGAAAGCGTGAATGAGCTTGAACAGGACTGGATCAGAATAATTTTGATCCAATTAATTATTGAGAATAAAGTCTCGCAATGAACAAAACATTAAATGACTCTTTTTGATCCAAGCTTAGATCAGGTTCAGTGTACATGACAAATAGACTGTTTTTCAACATCGAAAAACAATGTGTGTGGAAAATCTCTATTTCTTGAGCCCTGCATGCAACAACCAAATGAAGGGAAAGAGTCAGAGTCTTGTTTTAAAAAATTGAGGGCATTTGTGAACAAAAATTAATGCAATATGTGAACCACTCCACCGAAAGTAGGCTCTTGTGTCCAAAAATGAAAAGTGAGCTTTTTACACAGTCAGACAGAGGAGGGCCAAAGCTGCAAAATGCAGCAAAATGTTTGCCAATACCTTGATCGATGCCATTTCTTGTGTCAGCATTCAACTTGAAATTTCAAAAGACGTTTTAGAGAAAAATGAGCACAAAGATTGCCCTTCTTCCAAGATCATTAGTCCTTAGCAACCAAACATTTTTATGCACCTCAAACTTTTAGATAAGATACAGCTTTATCAATCTCACAATGGAGAAATTCACTGTTACACACATACAGTGGTATGAAAAAGTATCTGAACCTTTTGGAATTTCTGCATAAAATCACCATCAAATGTGATCTGATCTTTGTCAAAATCACACAGATGAAAAAACAGTGTCTGCTTTAACTAAAAGCACCCAAATATTTATAGGTTTTCATATTTTAATGAGGATAGCATGCAAACAATGACAGAAGGGGGAGGAATAAGTAACTGAACCCTCTGCCGAAGGAGACTTAAAGAGCAATTGAAGCCAATTTTTACCAAACAATTTAAGTCAGGTGTGTGCCCAATCATTGATGAGTGGCTTAAAGCTGCCCTGCCCACTATAAAACACACACCTGGTAAGAATTGTCTTGATGAGAAGCATTGTCTGATGTGCACCATGGCTCGCTCAAAAGAACTGTCTGAAGACCTGCGATCAAGAATTGTTGATTTCCATAAAGCTGGGAAAGGATACAAAACCATCTCTAAAAGTCTGGATGTTCATCAATCGACAGTCAGAGAAGTTGTCTAGAAATGGAGAGAGTTTGGCACTGTTGCTTCTCTCCCAAGGAGTGGCTGTCCTTTTTCATATTCTTTCCCATAACTTCATCGTATGGTTCATCAACTTTATCCCTCTTTAGTTGCCGCAACTCTGCACGTCTCCCTTGTTCTTAAAAATGGGCACCAGCACACTTCTCCTCCATTCCTCCAGCATCCGCTCATTCTCTAAGACCTTGTTGAATGTTCTTGTCAGAAAATCTGCTGCTACCTCTTCTAGACACTTCCATACCTCCACCGGTATGTCATCAGGACCAACTGCCTTTCCATCCACTTCAATGCTATCCTCTTCAATTCCTTACTAATCTTTGCTACTTCCTGGTCCTCAACAGTCACCTCTTCTACTCTTTTTCCTCTCTGATTTTCCTCATTCATCAGCTCTTCAAAGTACCTTTTCCATCTTCCCAGCACACTTCTGTCATCAGTGTGTCATCAATCATTTTCTCCCTCTTTACTTTCCAACCGAGCATATAAGTCATCATATGCCCTCTGTTTGGCCTTTGACACCGCTACCTTCACCTTATGCTGTGTTTCACTGTACTCCTGTTTACTCTCTTCAGTCCTCTTTATGTCCCACTTCTTCTTAGCTAACATCTTCCTTTGTACACAATCCTGCACTTCCTCAGTCCACCACCAAGTCTCCTTATCTACTCTCCTTCCAGATGACACACCAAGTATTCTCCTACCTGTCTCCCTGATCACATTGGCTGTAGTTATCCAGTCATCTGGAAGCACTTCCTGACCACCCAAAGCCTGTTTCAACTCCTCCTTGAAGGCAGCACGACACTTCCTTTTCCAACTTCCAGCACTTTGTCTTCTGCTCTGCCTTTGCCTGTTTAACCTTCCTCACCATCAGCTTCATCCTGCATACCACCATCCTATGCTGTTTGGCAACACTCTCACCCACTACTGCTTTGCAGTTACTGACTTCCTTCAAATTACATCGCCTACACAAGATGTAGTCTACCTGTGTGCTGCTACCTCCACTTTTATAAGTCACCCTATGCTCCTGTTTCTTCTTGAAGAAAGTATTCACCACAGCCATTTCCATCCTTTTTGCAAAATCGATCAACATCTGTCCTTCTGTGTTCCTGTCCTGGATACCAAACCTGCCCATCACTTCCTCGTCCCCTGTTTCCTGCACCAACATGTCCATTGAAGTCTTCCCCAATGACCACTCTTTCACCTCTGGGGGTACTCTGCATCACTTCATCGAAGTCACTCCAGAATCTCTCCTTCTCTTTTAGCTCACATCCTGCCTGTGAGGCATAAGCACTAACAACATTGAACATCACACCTTCAATTTCTAACTTGAGAATCATGACTCTGTCTGACACTCTTTTCACTTCTAGAACATTCCTGACAAACCCCTCCTTCAAGATGACTCCTACTCCATTTCTCCTCCCATCCACACCATGATAAAACAGCTTCAACCCTGCTCCTAAGCTTTTAGCTTTGCTACCTTTCCACCTGGTCTCCTGAACACACAGTATGTCCACCTTCCTCCTCTGCATCATGTCAGCCAGCTCTCTACCTTTTCCTTGCATACTTCCCACATTCAAAGTCCCAACTCTCAGTCCTAGACTCATGCCTTTCCTCTTCTCTCTCTGCCTACGGACACGCCTCCCGCCTCTCCTTCTTTGACCAACAGTAGTCCAATTTCCATCAGTACCCTGTTGGTTAACAGCACTGATGGCGGTCGTTGTTAACCCGGGCCTCGACCGATCCGGTATGGGGGTAATACTTCTGATTTGCATGATAAAAGTTTGGCATTGGTTTAACATCGGATGCCCTTCCTGACACAACCCTCTGCATTTCTCCGGGCTTGGGACCGGCATAAGGGGGAGAGACACTGATTAGTGTGTCCCCCCCCCCGCCTCATGGCTGCATTATATACATATATATTATATAAGTTAATAAATAGATACATAAACATTATAAAACTATTTTACAATAAAAAATAAAAAAAACTTTGTACACTGGCTGATATACAAGTGTACATGTATCTGAGGGCAGAGTAGATGGATTGATATGGTTCACAGTCAGTGGGGTAGATGTGGTTTATTTAAATGCACGGGTTTTTATTGCACAAAAAACGTTTTTTTCACAGACAGTTATAAAGTGGCATTGTACAATCTGACAGCGGTGGGGATGAAAGACCTGCGGTAGCGCTCCGTCCTGCACTGAGGATGTCTCAGCCGTCCACTGAAGGAGCTGCTCAGATTCTCGACAGTCTGGTGCAGTGGGTGAGAGCTGTTGTCCGTGATGGATGTGAGCTTGGTTACCATCTTCCTCTCACCCACTTCCTCCACAGAGTCCAGTAGGCAGCCTAGGACAGCGCTGGCCCTCCTGACTAGCTTGTTCAGTCTCTTTCTGTCCCGCTCTGTGCTGCCCATGGCCCAGCAGATGGCAGCGTAGAGGATTGCAGAGGCTACCACAGAGTAAACCCTAAGTAAACAACTAAGTCTCCTCAGAAGGTGGAGGTGACTCTGGCCCTTCTTGTACAGGGCGTTGGTGTTGTGGGACCAGTCCAGTTTATTGTTGAGGTGAACGCCCAGGTAGTTGAAACTGTCCACTGTCTCAATGTCCTGTCCCTGGATGTTCACCAGTGTGTGTGTGTGTGTGTGTGTGTGTGTGTGTGTGTGTGTGTGTTAGAGGGTTTCTCTTGAAGTCGACCACCATCTCTTTCGTCTTCCTAGTGTTCAAGCACAGGTGGTTGCGCTCACATCAGTCCACAAAGTCGACGATGACCAACCAGTACTCCAGCTCGATCCCCTCTGGCACACGGCCTACGATGGCGGAGTCGTCAGAGAACTTGTGGAGGTGGTAGCTCTCCGTGTTATAGGTGAAGTCTGAGGTGTAAATGGTGAAAAGGCAGCCGCACCTACTGTGGACGGTCAGTGAGGTAGTCGATGATCCAGGCAGCAAGATGTCCGTCCACTCCCGCGTCCTCCAGTTTCCCCCGCAGAAGTGCCGGCCTGATGGTGTTGAAGGCGCTGGAGAAGTCAAAGAACATGACCCTCACAGCGCTACCGGCGATCTCCAGGTGGGTGAGCACCCGCTGCAGAAGGTAGATGACGGCGTCTTCTACCCCGATGTTGGGCCTGTAGGCAAACTGTAGCGGGTCTATGGTGGGGCTCACCATAGAGTGGAGGTGGTCGAGGAGGAGCCTTTTCATGGTCTTCATGAGGTGGGAGGTCAGGGCAACAGGTCTGTAGTGAGCCGGTTCCTTCGCTTGAGCTGTTTTGGGAACCGGGACCACACAGGAGGTCTTCCACAGGACGGGAACCTTCTCCAGGCTGAGGCTCAGGTTGTACAGTTGGCATAGGACCTAACAGAGCTGGTCCGCACAGGTCCTCAGCAGTCTGGGACTGATGCCATCTGGTCCTTCAGATTTCCTCTGATTTAGTCACCTCAACTGTCTCCTCACCTGGTCTGACGTGAGGGAGAGGGGGGACTGGGGTCGGCTGCAGAGGGAGGGGGGATGTGTCTGTAGGACTGCTGCAGTTAGGTAAAGTTGGCCTGGGGAGGGGGGAGGTGTCTGCTGGTCTGGAGATGTGTGAAGAGGGGGGGAGGGGGGGGAGAATGAAACCTGTTGAAGTAACAGTTTAATTCATCCGCCCAGCGCTGGTCACCATCAGCTGTCCCTCTGACACTATCCAAATCCAGACATGGTCTTTAGTCCTCTCCAGACGTCCCGCACATTGTTCTGAGCCAGCTTCTTCTCTATCTTCTTCCCATAGTCCTTCTTGGCCCTCCTGATCCTCCACTGGAGCTCAGGCTGGACCTTCTTCTGCTCATCTCTATCCCCCGAGATGAAAGCCCTCTTCTTCTGGTTCAGGAGGACTTTAAGCTCAGAGGTGACCCATGGGTGGTTGTTGGAGAAGCACCGTACCCTCCGGGTTGGCACAGTGCTGTCCAGGCAGAAGTTCATGTAATCGGTGATACAGTGTGTGAGGCCGTCGATGTCATCACCAAAGGAGTCACAGAGCATGCTCCAGTCTGTTGTCTGGAAACAGTCCTTAAGCCTCTCATTGGTCTCCTCAGTCCACACTTTCACAGACCTCTTTTCACACCCTGGGTGTGTTTTGGGGGAGGAGGTAGACAAGATTGTGGTCTGGGCATCCCAGTGGGGGGAAGGGGTGGAGGTGTAAGCGTCCTTCATATTAGCATACAGCAAGTCCAGCGTTTTATTGTCTCTTGTGGTGCACTTCACGTATTGCATGAACGTCGGGAGAGAGGCGGAGAGAGAGGCGTGGTTAAAGTCCCTGCTGATCAAAATCATGGTGCGGGGGTGACGAGTCTGTGTCTGACTGACAGCGCTGTAGAGACGCTCCCACGCGGCCGCCACATCAGCCGAGGGCGGAATGTACACGCAAAACACAATCACGTGTGAAAACTCCCTCAGTAGATAATATGGCCGCGCGCTCACCGCAAGCAGCTCCAGGTCCCGTGTGCGCAGCTGTTCCTTCATGTGCACGTTGGCCGGGTGGCACCACCATTCATTCACATAGACTGCCATGCCTCCTTTCTTCTTTCCGCTCTCCACCATACTCCGGTCTGCGCGCAAGTGTAAATCCGTACAGAGAAACCACAGAGTCCGGTGTGTGTTCATTCAGCCACATCTCTGAAAAACACATGAGGCTGCAGTCCCAGTACTCCCTCTGCTGCCGGGTCAGCGCCGCCAGCTCCTCGGTCTTGTTGACGATCGCGCAGATATTTCCCATGATGACAGAGGGAACATAGGTCCTCCACGTCTTTCGTCCCCCTCTGCAGCCTCTCCTTTTCATCAGTATTTCCACGGGAACAACAGGCTTTTCCGCATGAAGGAGAGAGGGGGCACGCAGGCCGAGGAGGGTCTCACGTGTGTAAGACCTGCGTTGTTCAGAGCCGTCGGTGAATGAATTTCCTGACGCCGATCCAAAAAGTGAAAGTAAAAGTGCACAGCAAAACAAAAGCATTATAAAAGTGGGCTTCCCAAATGCAGGATTGAAGAAGGAAAAAGAAACTTTGAAAAAAGATAAAGAAACACACCTATATACAATAGAAAAGAGAAAAAAAAATAAGGTGACGAGCTCCTGTAACTGGCTACAGGTCACCCAGCGCCATCTTGGGGGAAAAAAAACATGCCTCGGAAAAGTTTTAGGAAGAGATGATAAGAGAAGTCATCCGCATTTTAATCTGACAGGCCCTTTTTTAACCCATCAGTCACCGTGGTAACCCCCAAAACTGACCAAAAAACTGACTATTTTCTTTTTTCATTTCTGTTTATTCCAATAAGATCAGTATGTATCTTTTCGACCATTATATAAAGGTTCAAATGTCTTCAAATGATACTGATTGAAAAAAAAAACACTGTCAGGTTCAAAGAATCACACTGAAATTAAGAAAACTATATATAAGAAAACTACAGGCACTCCCCAACTTGCGTTTTAGTTCGGTTCCGGACGGCCGAACGTACGGTGAAAAAAAACGTAAGTTGTTACTGTATGTTCCAGTGATGTATGACGTTCACACTGTACTATACATCCATAAATACCATTACTGTATCTCATAAAACACCCCTAAATCAATTATTATAAACATAACATTGTAAAATAATATCAAATACATCAAATAATATCAATATTAATTTAAAATAAATTAAATTCAAGGAAAATAATTTCAAATAGATAAATTTTAATCAAATTCACTCATCAAATACAGTTTCAAATTTAACCTTTAACATGCTCTGTGATGTGATCTTTCTGCTTGTGAATGGTTCCAATGGTTGACAGAGCCATTTGGAAGAAACGTGCAACATTCACGTGTTTTTCACCAGCATCAATTTTCTTGATAATAGCCATCTTCTTTTCTAACGAGATGGCTTGCTGCTTTTTCTGATTACCACTATCACAAGTGGGCTTACACTTCTGACCAACCATATTTGCTTAGGGTTACAAAAGTACGCAAAACAGTGTAAACACAAAGATCACAGAGACGACATCTTAACACCAGGGTAACACGCAGTGAACTGGGAAGAAGGAGGGGCGCATTCCATCTGTCGTTTGTAAACAATTGACGCAGCGTAATTGCGTCATTACGTCAGTGTACTACATAGGTACGTCTTGTACTACAGAGAGTACGCTAAACTCAAAATTTGACTTTTTTTAAAAAAAAAAAACATAAAATCTAAAAATACGTAAAATGAATGAACGTAACTCAGGGAGCTTCTGTATAGAACAAAACTCACTGATCTCTTTATGCAAGTAAGCTTCATCAACTCTGTCCTCAGCATTATCATCTTCATCTATATCCTGCTCAGCAGAAAGGATCACATCTCATCCCAGACACAACAAAACTGACTCATGCACACTTTTATTCACAGATGTCTCTTCTTCATCAACATCAAAATCTTTATCAACACAGCTGGCATCATCAACTCTGCCCTCAATATTTATCATCTTAATCTAAATCCTTACCACCAACACAACTCATGCACACTTTTATTAACAGATACCTCTTCTTTATCATCATCATCATCATCATCATCATCAGTTTGCTTATATGTCAAAGGAATGAAACATTTAAGTATTTTTCAGGTCTTGACCAATTTTCGTACAAACCTAAACAACCCACGATCTAACAGGTCCAGTCCAGACAAGATTACACACAAATCAAATAATCAAAAAAATTCCATAATCAAATTTTGCATCCAGAAAAATACTCACCAGCGAAATAATCAAGAACACCAAGCATTCCGGCATTTTCAAAGCTGAGTTCTCGCATCGAATTTAACATCTATACTAATGCTTCTAGACAGTACAGATAACATTTCAGTCTCCTTTTCCAGAAATTATGTGTATTCACAATCTTATAAATAAACTTAATGACTGTTATCGAAGAGAAAGTCGGAGATAAATTCCGCATACAGTAAAACCAGAACCAGGAAGTAAACCGGGAGTTAACATGTGCAAGCCCAAGCTGACCAATCAGTATGCTCGTTTCAGATCTTCCTGAGCAACTAGCATGCATTGTTTACAAGCATATCGTTTTCATAACCTTTTTTTTTATTCACTAAAACGTCATTTTAATATCAAAACAGTATCCAAAATGGAGAGACTACTTCACGGCCGTTCTTCTGGTGTATGGATTATAGTGTCTTGTACCGAATTCGGTGAATAATTGAAACGAAAACCAATAAGTTTGCTACTGTTTTTATCTAGTTTTATGAGGGTACTCGTCAGAAAAATGAGAAAAAAATACATTTTTAGTGAGTTTTAGTTGATTTCACGTGAGCAAGTGATAGTTTATGCAAAAATCTGAATTTCGATAAAAATGAGCCATTTTTACTTTTCTGGCCTTTATCTCAATAGTGGTCTGTGTGACAAGTGCCTACTTTCAGTGGAGTGCCTCACATATAATTAAAATTTTGGTGTTAATTTTATGAGTGTACAAGTGTGTCCATATATAACTGTGATCATCCATAACATTAAAACATTTTGAGTTCCAACAGGTAACATGAATAATACTTGTTGCAAGTGGCATCTGCCAAGGAGTAGAAACAAAGTGTTCTTAAAGTTGATGTGTTGGAAATAGGAAAAATGGGCAAGTTTCAGAATCTGAGTGACTCTGATTCGCACCACATTGTGATGGATAAAGGACTAGGTCTGTTCATCACCACATCAGCAGATCTTGTTTGGTGGTCCTGATATGCAGTGGTAAATACCTACCAGAGGTGCTCCATGGCTGGACAGTCAAGTAGAGTCTTATGGGTTCCCATGGCTCACTGATGTGGTGGGGAGTGAAGGTCAGTTTTTCTCGTTTGATCAACAAAAGAGCTACTGTGTCCCAAAATGTTGTCTATGATAGAATGTAGTCTCTGTACACTCTACTCTACTTGGGAGTAGGGGGGATTACAACAAAACACCAAAATAAATATTTGCCAAATTTTTGCACATCTTGCAGTAAGCATTATATGGTGAATTTGCAGCAGTGGTTTTCCTGCAGCTCTGCTGCGCAAAAGATTAATCCCTGAGAAACTTGTCACTGGGGATGATTTTCCATGAATGTTTAGGCTCAGTAATGCATTGCAAGTTTTTGACTTGGATTCAGACTTGCCACTCAAACTTGCCACACAAGAGGATGAATAATTAAGGAAGTATTACACAGGTCAACTTGCAACAATTAATAATATAGTTATGTCTCTGGAAGGACTCGAATTACATTCTTGTTCAAGATTGAGTCTGGTGGACTTACCAAGTCAAGTCTCCTTTTTCATACTTTCTTTGTATCGAGGATCTTTTTCTAGCACACCTGACTGAATTCTAATATAGGGAAAAAATCATATCACTACACATTCTAAATGAACTGAAAGACTGAAAAGCATGACTGAGTTTATAAAAGGAATTTTTGTGCATTATGAACAGACTTTACTTCATGTGAATGGTCACTGCAGGAAGAGACACTACACACTCTCTATCTCTTACTCTTTCCCTCACAACTCCTAATGCTCAAAGAGTGCAGATGAAATGTCAGGATGTTGGGTGGAACAACAAACCCGATTTTCCCCCAGAAAGTGACATGCTCAGGAAAAAAGGAACCATCATTCACATCGCAGTGGTGTTTCCTTCGTGTGCAGCTTCAGGCACTGGGAAAAGCTCGTAGAGGATTGATCCTTCTCTCCATTCCTTTTTAGTTCTCTGTGTACCATATGCAACCAATATAATTTTTAATGATGTGTAATTTAACCTGTTTTATATCATTTACAAAATTTTAATTATAAATTAATAATATGCATTATAATAATAGTTCAATAGTTCACAAATATTCATTATAAAAGCAAAGACACAATTCTCATCATTCATCTTACTTGTTTCACGAAGCACTTACTCTTGTCAGGGTCACAGAGAGGATGGAGCCTGTCTCGGCCCACACGAAGAAAAGATGGGATACGCTCTGATCAGTGTACCAGGCCATCACAGGGAAACACTCATACAACCATTCACAGTTGCATCCACAACTAAGGGTAATCTAGAAACAGTTAGCCTAACATTTAAGGTCTTTTGGGATGTAGGAGAAACCCGGGACCTTTTTTTTTCGGCATTCTCCTTTTTCAGCCACATTTTTTAACTGCTGTGCCTACCAAACCATGGGTAGTGTAATGAACTTGCAGGAAATCGCTTTTTGCCCATATTCACTCATGATTAGCTGGTGTCTCTGTGAGTGACTGAGAATCAATTGTATGCTATCCCTCCATCTCTGAAAGCATGACCAATTAGCTCTCTTAGGTTCCTGGTTGTTAGTGGCTGAGACATCAACCACACTGGATGATGGGTGAAAGCTTTTTTGTTGTGCCATTTATATAATAATAAATAATAACAATAAATAATAATGAAACAAGATTAATCAATAAGTCAATAAACAATACAGTAAGTGCGTCTGAACTTAAGAATAGCACTTAACATTAACTTATACTATCATCATCATTATCATCATCTTCCGCTTAGTCCAGGGTCGGGTCGCGGGGGCAGCAACCTAAGCAAAGAGGTCCAGACGTCCCTCTCCCGAGCCACTTCCTCCAACTCTCCCGGGGGGACACCGAGGCGGTCCCAGACAAGCCGAGAGACAGTCCCTCCAGCGTGTTCTAGGTCGACCCCAGGTTCTCTTCCCGGTTGGACATGCCCGAAACACCACACCAGGGAGGCGTCCGGGGGGCATTCTGACCAGATGCCCGAGCCACCTCAACTGGCCCCTCTCAATGTGGAGGAGCAGCGGATCTACTCCAAGCTCTCCCCGGATGGCGGAGCTTCTGGGGTTCTGGTTTGGTGGCCATCGGATATCGTCTCTGCTTTTTGCAGATGTTGTGGATGATGTTGTCCTTTTGGCTTCATCAAGTCGGGCCCTCCAGCTCTCATTGGAGCGATTCGCAGCTGAGTGCGAAGCAGCCGGGATGAAGATCAGTACCTCCAAGTCCGAGGCCATGGTTCTCAGTCGGACAATGGTGGAATGCACCCTCCGGGTCGGGAATGAGGTCCTTCCCCAAGTGGAGGAGTTTAAGTATCTTGGGGTCTTGTTTACAAGTGAAGGAAGGATGGAGCGAGAGATCGACAGACGGATCGCTGCAGCCTCTGCTGTTAAGTGGTGCCTGTACCGGTCTGTTGTGGTGAAGAAGGAGCTGAGCCGCAAGGCAAAGCTCTCAATTTACCAGTCGATCTACGTTCCAACCCTTACCTATGGTCACGAGCTTTGGGTAATGACCGAAAGAACAAGATCACGGATACAAGCGGCTGAAATGAGCTTCCTTCGCCAGGTGGCGGGGTTCTCCCTTAGAGATAAGGTAACTTATACTACGAAATTTTTTTTTTTTTTTACTTTTTATTTATTTATTTTTTGGATCTTTTAACTGTTTTATTTCACTTCACTAATTTTGATCACCTGTCTTATGCTGCTTGGCCGCACTCCCATCGCCGTTGATCTCTTTCGACTTGATCCACAATAGCCTCTCCATAAGTGGCCTTCTGTTTGAGAATTGTCCAGATGGTCGATGCATTCCTATACTTTTTACGCAGATCGACCACTTGGACTCCTTTTTCATGTTTAGCTATTATTTCAAGCTTTTTTTCAAGATAAATAGATTTTCTCCTCTTAAATACATCAGCTACCTTCTCACGACCCATCTTAGAAATACTGGGATATGCACAATAAAAAATAAGGCTAAAAAAGTCACAGAATCTGAACTACAGAAAAGAAAAACTTTTGTGCATGTGCAAGCTACGTGGCTATACTGGCGCAGAAAGGAACATGGAGGAATACACATCGAAGAATATGAGACTAATTCGTGCTTATGGCCCTGGGGAACATGCTTTTTTAACATAGTTGTGAACCAGCTTTGATTGTGATTGTGCATTCTCTACACTAGGTGGGAGTGGTGCTCTCATTGTGTGGGGACATTGTATGGTGTAGGGAAAAGCACCAAGCAAATGTAATGAAGTGCAGTAAACACTATTTATAATCATGCACGATGCACGGGGGGGGGGGGGGGGTGTTTCAAATGTTTTTTTCCCCTTCCTATAGGAGGCATCACAAAAAATAATTGAGTAGCACTGCACAAGGCATTCTCGGGAGCGCAGAGGAATACACACGGAAGAATACAAGGCTAATTGGCTTGGAAAAGCTATTTCCACAGCAGAGTTCCTAAGTCAAAAATTTGTTTGCTGGATGGGGCAGATTTTTGGTGTGATCGAAGCTCATATCATGGAAAATTTGTTATAAGGGACACTCGTAAGTCAAAGTACCACTGTATACTAAAACAATGTGTTTAGAATATGCCTTCAATGGAGTATTTTCTTGTGCTCCTGTTTAAAATTGTTGCGCTTACTACAGAGTGTACTAGGGTACTAGTTAAACTCCTAATAGTTGGTACGCTAGTCCATCGCAGGTTGCTCCCCAGTATTTTGACTGATATCTATACATCCTACTGGATGGTAGAGGCACATTTGTGCTTAAGACCTTGCCCAGGTTTTAGCATGTTGCGAATCTTTGCTGGTATTCAAACCCACAACCTCTCAATAATAAACCAAGTACCCTAACCAAAACTACATTTCTATAGTGCATACCCTAAAATAACCCAAACCTTTGCTTCTGGTGCATCAGTGTTAATTAATATGTTTTATGTTAGTGGAAGGCAGACTAAAATTGGTACACAGCCTTACCTGAAAGGATACCTTGTATGACCAATATACAGGGATCCCTCACTTTCCGCGGTTAATTGGGACCGAGATCCCCACACGACCATCAAAATCCACATCGAAAAAGTAGGATCAACCCTCCCATGTATATGTACATGTATATGTGTCTATAATATCAATAGATACATATTCAGTGTTATAAATGCTTATAATAACAATTAAACATTAAAAAATAACATGAGACGTAAATAAAATATAAATACACACACATACAGATGGTATTGCATGAGTATTGCATGCATATTGCATATTGCATGGTATTACATGTAAGGGGCAGTGGTGGTCTAGTGGTATAGGGCGCTGGATCGCTGATCCAAAGGTTGGGGGTTCGAGTCCCACTCTCCACAGGGTTGTCACTGTCCCCCCAGTGCTGCTAACTGGGTTATCAAAGGCGGGCCATGTCTCTCACTGTCTATGGTGAGAGGCATGTAAAAGAACCATTGCTGACTTTCGTAAAGAGTAGGCTGCAAAGTCGTCAGCGTGTTTCTGTCCCTTGCTAAAGGGTTGTGACAGGAAGGGCATCCGACGTAAAAACCTCTGCCAAAAATCAAATGTGCGAATCAGATGATTCGCTGTGGCGACTCCCGAGTAAAAGGGAAAAAGCCGAAAGGAAGACAGACAGACAGATGGTATTGCATGAGAAGAAGACGACACACATACATATGCGCTCACACACACGCACAGATGCCCGTGCACACACACATACAACAATGTAAGTAGTATTATCGGGAGATTTTGGGTTGTTTTTTGTTTTTTAGGGGGTTTTGCATAATTGGCCTTGTTTTTGTGGCATTTTCTTTAACTTTTCCCCCTCTTCTTCCTTAATTTCCTTATTTTTTTAATTCGATGAATATATATGTATGTACATATATATAAACTAAAGCCGCATGAATTAAAGCACGACGTAGTGAGAGATCTCTGGATATATAATCAAATATTAGAGATTAAATATCATGTGGTCATTTTTTTTTTTCCTTTTTCTTTATTTCTTTCTTTTTTTTTTGGACCATACAGCTACTTTTTCACTGACAAGAGTTCATGGCTGCTGTTTTAATGTATGCTAGCTTCAATAAATTATAAAATTGCTGCACATATTTATATGAGGTAAATGATCAAAGCCCTTGAACATAATAATTTGATGCTTTGGCCTCCACTGTATGTAGGGAACATTTTGGCTGCTTTTGATTTCTTTTTCTTTTTAAGCCACTGCTGATGTAAAAGCCATCTGTGCTTTGGGCACACTGCATTTTTTTTTATTTGTTTGTTGAAACTACCAGCAATCCAGGTTTTTCTTTCTAGACTGTACAATGAATACAGAAAAAAGGACATTAAATCTAGCTCCTTTCTGCTTCTTGTAATCTATATGCAGAAGGTGAAGCATGTCAATTTCCTTTCTTTAAAACTGTTTTGAAAAGAAGTGTTGAAACTGAAAACATTTTGCTCACCACACACTAGCCTGTTCACCACTAACAGTATTAGGAGTGCTATAGCCCCTTGCATTTTACTATGAGTAGTATTAAATTAAAAGTTGTATGATTTTTAATAATGAACTATTAATATTTCAATTGATGTAGCCATATAACAAGTTGATTGATGGGGTGTTACGATGCATTGTGCTGCATATCTGGCTTCGCACAATGACTCTCATCAAAGCACACACCGAGTCCAACTTAACACAGATATGAGCTCGCCAATGAGGAACAAATGTGACATTTTTGTTTCTTAATGTTATTTACTGGATCCTTTTAAATCCTTATTTACTAAACATTTTGGCCCTGTATTTTTTCTTGAACATTTTCTAGTGGAATGCATGTATGAAGCGTTTCAGTGTGTGTGTGTGTGTGTGCGCGTGTGTGTATATACTAGTATACATACATATACACACACACACATATATCTTTTGGGATTTTTACACTTGAGTGATAGAGGCTCATCAGGCCGGTGCTTATCCACGGTTTCCATTGCATGTAGAGACTAGGAGTTCAGCTCATTCTGGATGGGATGCTAGTCCATAGGTTACCTTCCCAGTATATTTTTACTGGTACCCATTTATACTGCTGGGTGAACAGAGGCACACTTGTGGTTAAGACCTTGCCCAGGGGTCTTAGCACAGTGGGGGTCTAACTGGGATTTGAACACACAACCTCCTGATCATGAGAACAGCACCCTAACCACTATGCCACCATGCACTTTATTGTTCACAGGGAAGGCATTAGAGCAGCGGGAAATCATAGTCACTGTTAGAGGTGCGGAGAAACATGCAAATCAAACTAAAGTGGGAACTGATGGAGCACAGAACTGAGAGCCAGAGAGATCATGGGGAAGAGGGACAATCTTTTAGCACCGGGATGAGCACTCTGCTAGTCTTTATAGACAGTGATTCAGTGGTATCAGGTGTGTGTGTGTGTTTAGCACTCCACCTGCGTGTGACTTCAATGCGCATAGAGAGCGAGAGAGAGCTAGAGTGAGTGGCCAAAACCAGAGTCTCTCACAACACAGACTATAACATAGTGTTCTGTATTCAATAATTTTTTCACTTAATTTGCGGGCCTATGGTATGAGTTACGGTACTGTTAACTTCTGTTCAAAAGACGACGGAACAGATTAAGACCATTTACATTATTTATAATGAAAAAGTGGATTTGGACTTCAAACAAATCGGAATCCGAAAAGCTGTCTGGAACGGATTAAGTTCGAGTACCGAGGCTCCACTGTGTATACACACACACACACACACACACACACACACACACACAACCTCTAGTTAATGAACTGGAGATAAAAACCAGTGTTTAAATGTGGTCACGTTTGCTGCTGTTCCTGATATCAGCATGTGAGTCTGCGTTTTTGAGGTAAAATGTAATTAGAATCATTAACATCTTTTTACACATTTTCTGTTTCATTCAAACATTTAATCGTATTTTAAAAAAGAATAGAACTTGTACAGTTGCATATTACTGCGCTGAGTAATGCTTCCTACCTGAATCCTTTGCTTGCAGTGACGTCAGTCAAAGTGCTCGAGAACAAAGTGAGTCAGCTTTAAGATTGGCACCTGACAGTTTTTCACTCTGTGACATTTGTCTGTCCATTTTGGTAGATACCAATGTGTCATGCAGTGTGTCAGAAACCATAGGGAGTCTGAGAGATGGAATACTCATTCTAAAAATTAATTCAGAGTCGCGTGTAAATTAATTACCTTGTGTTCACACTAGTAGGTGGCCTGTTGCTTGCAGTTTTCATGTTTTTGTAATCCTGGTGGGCATGTACAGAGATCCCTCGCTACTTCGCTCTTCAATTAATGCGGCTTCGGTGCATTGTGTGTTTTTTTTTTTTTAATAAATAAATAAATATACATTGAATTAAAAAATAAGGAAATTGCCACAAAAACAAGGCCAATTATGCAACAACAAAAAAACCTAAACCAACAGAAAACAACCCAAAATCTCCCATCAAAACCATCCAGAGATTCGAACAGGGCTGTTGATTGAAAGTGAAAGTGAAATGAAATTGAAGAACAAATAGAAATGGAATAAAATCTATGTAAAGATAGATTCTGAGGTACACTTAATACTAGGCTCCGGCAAAGGGGCGTGGCTGACACGGAGGTCCAGGAAGAAAAACAGAATGATACATTCAAAGAAGAAACAAATTGACTCCAGTGTTATAATGAACTGGATAAGAGTGAAACTCTCTGTAAATTTTATCAGATCTGCTATGCTGTGCTTGAGAGGAACCAGGAGTTTAAACACGGGACATAATGATATTGATAATCTACAGATGATTATGGAGAGAGAGAGAGAGAGAGAGAGAGAGAGAGATTGTATACAGTACAAACTTTGTATAGGTTACTTATACAAGGTTTAAATATACATTCCCCTCTAAAAATGCCCTGTAACAACTTACAAACAAATTCATCTAACCGGCCGTCAGGAACCGAGCTCATTCTTAAGCTGGGGAGCTTCTGTGCTTACATTGTTGCATCTGTGTGTGCATACATTTGCACGAATGCGTGTCTGTATGTGTGTCATCTTCCATCTGTATGTGTGTATTTATATTTTATTAACATCTTATGTTATTGTTTAATGTTTAATTGTTATAAGCATTTATACCATTGAATATGTATTTATTGGGGCGGTGATCCTACTTGGCGGATTTTGATGGTCGCGTGGGGATCTCAGTCCCAATTAACTATGCAAAGTGAGGGATCCCTGTATTGTCTTTTTTTTTTTTAGAGGGAGTAAAAACTTAATAGTTTACTAAACAAAATAAACATTCATTTGATTTACAAGTTACATGCTGTGCTTTGAGTTTTTTTTTACTATATATATATATATATATATATATATATATATATATATATATATATATATATCGTCTGGACTTAAAAAATTCTGTTATTTCCTTCTGACTTCTTTTTTTGGTAATGTCTCTGTACACATTTACTAACCCTGTGTTTACACATGGGCATGATGTCTGTGACCCTGTGATTTAAGAGAACCTTCAGGAGTTTTGGGGGTTGTGAGACTGAATCATGATGATCTTGAGGGGACTTGGTGGATTCGTGATGATCGCACTGATCTAACTGAAATTCTACCACAATTATTACAATTTGATGCCAAGGAGCATGCAATAGAACTTAATAGACCTTAACAGAGATGTTTTGGAGACAAAGCCAGAGAGGCTAGATTGAGATGGTTTGGACATGTACAGAGGAGGGATAGTGAGTATATTGGCAGTAGGATGCTGAGGTTGGAACTACCAGGCAGAAGGCCTTGAGGAAGACCAAAGAAGAGATTTATGGATGTGGTGAAGGAAGACATGAAGGTCGTTGGAGTCAGAAAAGAATATGCAGAGGACAGGGTGAGATGGAGGCGGATGATTTGCTGTGGCGACCCCTGAAGGGAGCAGCCGAAAGTAGAAGAAGAGTGCAACGAGTGCATCATATGGGAGCCTGAAGAACTTAAACACGAGTTAAACTTCAAATTTCATCTTTTGGATACATTTATACCCCAATAGTTCTCTAAGTGTAGTCATAAATCGTGGAGCTCTTCACTTTTTTGGATATTGTGCTCCAGTGTAAACCGAGGGTAACCTGTTTATTCAAATGAGTTTCTGTGAAACAGACTTTTCATATGTCCCTGTAAGTTAAACTATCATTTTATACACTGCCAAAAGTTTAAAAACCAGAAGCAAATGGCAGTATGTTTTATGTTTGGCCCTGACTACAACTTTCACAAATGTTCATAAGTGGTTAATAGGAAAATGTCTATTTGACAAGGCCATTATTAGGCTGTACAGTGATCCTCGGTACTTCGTGCTTCAGTTTCTGCAGCTTCAGAGCATCGCGGGGTTTGCAAAAATATTCATTGAAAATAAAAATATAAGGAAAAATAGGGAAAAGTTTAAAGAAAATGCTGCAAAACATTATGCAAAAAAAAACAAACAACCCCCAACAAAACGTATTGCGGGGATTTCGTAAGTAGGGGTCGCATCTTAAATGTTAAACACGTAATTCGTTCTAAGTCTCCAGTCCTTGGACTGGATAAACCCCATAAACCCTTTAAAAAAGTAAAAGTACACCAATTTTGTATAAAATATGTGTTAAAAGTAAAAGAAAATTATTTATTCAACCATTAAAACATTTTATTAACATATTTATTAATTAAACCATTAATAAACATTTTTATTAACACACACACTGTCTCATGCGTGCGCTGCGGGCCATGCCCACAAGACGTGGAATTCAAAGCGCATTCCGTGCTTGACCATTTACTGAATAAAATAACTTAAAAAACTAAACTAAAAACTAAATTCCTTCTCTCTCGCTCCTCTCTCTCTCTCTCGTGCGCGCACTGCGGGCCACACCCACAAGACGTGAATTCAAAGCGCATTCCCTGCTTGACAAACTCAACTTTAATTTGATTCCTTGAGGGATCGGAATTCCAGATGAGCACAAATGCGCCCACATTTATTAAACATTTACTGAATTAAAACAACTTAAAAAACTAAAGCGTTATTCCTTCTCGCTCTCTCTCTTGTGCGCGCACTGCGGGCCACGCCCACAAGACGTGAATTCAAAGCGCATTCCCTGCTTGACCATTTACTGAATTAAAACAACTTAAAAAACTAAACTAAAAACTAAAGCGTTATTCCTTCTCGCTCTCTCTCCCGTGCGCGCACTGCGGGCCACGACCACAAGACGCCCACATTTATTAAACATTTACTGAATTAAAACAACTTAAAAAAAACTAAACAAAAAACTAAAGCGTGAAGCTTCCTTCTGTCTCTATCTGGGAGGTCAGGGGGCGGGATGTTGAGAGACAGCCAATGAGAGAGCAAGTAGCGTGTCATGTGAAATTTTGATTGGCGTGTTTGAATTTTTAATTTCTTTTCGTAAGAGGGGGTTGTTTCGGATTTCAGGGACGGAAACTCAAGAAAATGTTTTTCATAATCTGGGGATTTCATACAAAGGGGTCTTCGTAAATTGGGGGCCGATTGTACTTACATTTTTATGTGAGGTGCGCGTGTGTGTGTGTGTGTGTGTGTGCGCGCGCATCTGAGTGTGCGTGTGTGCATGCACATCTATATGTGTGTGTGTGTGTGTCTGTGTTTATATTTTATTTACATCTTATCCATTATTTTTGAATATTTAATTGTTACTATGAGCATTTATAGCATTTAACAGGTATTTATTGATATTATATGTACATGTACGTATACATATACCGTACGTCAGATAGGGGGCTCGATCCTACTTCACGGAAATCGGCGGACACGGGGGTCTCGGTCCCCATTAACCGCAGAAAGTGAGGGATGCCTGTATTATACAGTATATTTTCCTATTACATTCAACTTTTCCAGGTGTTTGTAAGTGTAATTATTGTTGGTTATTTGATTTTTTTTTTTTTGTAATTGAACAAAAAAAATTTCTGATGAATAAAATTAAAATGTAGTATTTTTCAGTTGTAAGATTTTAAATGTATCCTATTTTATCAACAGAAATATTGGATAATAAAATTAAAATATACTGTTTTTCAGTAGTAACATTTTTCATAATTCCATTTATTTATTTATTTATTTTGTCAAATCATAAACCTAATACAAATCAAGCTGAATTGTGAATTTGAATAATTTTTACTTGCCTTTTTTGCATTTTTTACAGTCTCTTTAGCTTCTCATAAGTTCAGAGTTACAGACATCTGTGTGGCTAGGGTGAAGAGTTGTCAGCTCTGTTTCTAAAGTCCAGATACATATCATGTCTTGGCCAGTAAATGCTTACCTTCTTACCTACTCTAAACTTGTATCTTCTGTGACATGACTGAGAACCTTTTCCTTACTGTGAATATGAGATCAGTCAGTTTTGGATAGAGAACAAATAGGTTTTGGTTTTTATAGACGTTTGACTGTCAGCTTGTTAGTTCATGGGCTCTCAAATACATGGACGGAGAGAGTCTTTTATAAAACTAAAGCCTTGTGTCTGGGTTTGTTTGCATTGATGAATTTTAAATCAGTATTATTATTCAGAGAGAAAAGTCGGCTTGTATCCATTCTGAGAGAGCCAACTGGGAGCAAAGGGGTTGTGTTTTGATTTTGACCTTATTTTTTTCAGACTCTCCTCTGCAAGCATGTTTGCGTCTTTGTCCCTGAAGTGGGTGTAATATTAAAATTGAACAGTGGAGGTAACTGATCAACTCTGTGTTTATGTATTAGACTAGATGAACTAAACTTCAGTTTCTTTTTTCTTTGTAGCTGTCGCAGTGTATCATTGTGAGAACATGCTGGTATGAATTGAACTGATGCTAGTTCATTGTCAGTTATATCGGTCAAGATTCACTGAAAAAAAAACTTGGCAGTTTCTTTCAAAATTCTTAAGTATAGAATAAGAAATAAAAGTTAGAATTATGGAGGATAAGTCAAATTAAATAGGCAAGTTGGAAATGCAAATTATATTTATGTGTAAATGTGATCTCAATATCAGTACTCAGTAGAGGTAAACAAAGAATGAATGAACACAAAATAGTGATTTTTTTTTCCTCATGGCAGAACAGCTGTCATCTGCTAGAATTGAGAATTTAGGACTATACTATGATATAAATTGTGCTCACCACATTGTCATGAGGGACTACTGGTTGGCATGAAAGAACTTGAATAGATGTAGCTCTGGCATCTAACTCATTGAACTCCATTTGGGATTAACTACAATTCTGATCGTTCCCCAGAATCCCTTACCCAATGGCCAACCTTACTAATACTCTAATGAATGACCACAAATTCCTAATGACAGTTTCTAAACTCTAACAGAAAGCCTTCTCTGGAGAGTAAAGAATACTGTGTACAAGAATATTATAAAGGCATACTTTGTTACATCACCATTATAGTACAATGAAATTCTATCTTCTCAAATCCTAGATTGTTAAGAAGCTGGGGTTCAAGCACCAGATCCCACTTAAATTTATATGATGCTAACAGAGCTCGCTGGTGTGCTGGAGTCACATTCACAAAGCGGGATGATTGTTGGCAATACTCGGCACGTTTTAGTTGAAAAAACTCGAGCGGCTTATCAGCGTGATTGGAGTGGAATGTCTCTAAGTGATGCCTTAATTTATTTGGCCTCATGCTGTTTACTGCCAATGTTTTCAGACACAGTAAATACAGCGGTCTTTCCTTGTTTCTCACTGCAGCAGTGAATCCGAGTGCTACATCCGCTTCATCATACCTCCTTGACTTTCGTTTCTCTCAGTGTCTCCGTCTCGCTCCGCCTCTATTTTTTCCCTGTTCATTTTTTTCATGCTGGGTTTATTAACTTCACTTCATATTTTACCACTGAGCTAATTCTCTCTGGGCACACTCTGACAGTGAGGGAGCCACTGCCACCTACTGTAGAGGATGTGCAGTTACACTTTATTCTAGTACGGCAAAAAAGCATGTTCTCCCCTGGCATTGCGCCCCACTATTTGAGAACCACTGCATTAGTCTCATCACAAGCCATTATTGCTGTCAATGAGGACATATATTGCAGTATAAAAATCTTTTGTTGTGTTTTATTTACTTATCTATTCATTTAGCCATTTTTTTTTTTTAATCCATTGAATTTCTAATTAGCTCTTCTGTAGCTCAGGCATCAGCAATAAAACTTCTGGGCTATATACAAGACAATAGAAACGCAAACAGTTTTTCAGCTCAAGGCTTGAAGCCCCAGGCAACAATCCTTGGGCAGCCTTGGGATAGCCCTGGCCTTACTTGTTATGATAGGCGGTCCTTGCTGATGTAATTTAAAACATTGTTCATTTAATAGGTAATCATATGACTGATATTGAATGCAGCCATGAGGCCGGGGGGGCACGAACCAGTGTCTCTCCCCCTTATGCCGGTCCCAAGCCCGGATAAATGCAGAGGGTTGCGACAGGAAGGGCATCCGGCGTAAAACTTCTGCCACATTTAAAAAATGCAAATGATCAAAACAAAATTCATACCGGATCGGTCGAGGCCCGGGTTAACAACGACCGCCATCAGTGCTGTCAACCAACAGGGTGCTGATGGAAATTGGACTACTGTTGGTCGAAGACGTCGAAGAAGGAGAGGCGGGAGGCGTGTCCGTAGGCAGAGAGAGAAGAGGAAATGTGTGAGCCTAGGACTGAGAGTAGGGACTTTGAATGTTGGAACTATGCAAGGAAAAGATAGGGAGCTGGCTGACATGATGCAGAGGAGGAAGGTGGACATACTGTGTGTTCAGGAGACAAGGTGGAAAGGTAGAAAGGCTAGAAGCTTAGGAGCAGGGTTTAAACTGTTTTATCATGGTGTGGATGGGAAGAGAAATGGAGTAGGAGTCATCTTGAAGGAGGGGTTTGTCAGGAATGTTCTAGACGTGAAAAGAGTGTCAGACAGAGTGATGAGTCTCAAGTTAGAAATTGAAGGCGTGATGGTCAATGTTGTTAGTGCTTATGCCCCACAGGCAGGATGTAAGCTAGAAGAGAAGGAGAGATTCTGGAGTGATTTAGATGAAGTGATACAGAATACCCCCAGAGGTGAAAGAGTGGTCATTGGAGCAGACTTCAATGGACATGTTGGTGCAGGCAACAGAGGGGACGAGGAAGTGATGGGCAGGTTTGGTATCCAGGACAGGAACACAGAAGGACAGATGTTGATCGATTTTGCAAAAGGATGGAAATGGCTGTGGTGAATACTTTCTTCAAGAAGAAACAGAAGCATAGGGTGACTTATGAAAGCGGAGGTAAGAGCACACAGGTAGACTACATCTTGTGCAGGCGATGTAATTTGAAGGAAGTCAGTGACTGCAAAGTAGTAGTTGGTGAGAGTGTTGCCAAACAGCATAGGATGGTGGTGTGCAGGATGACACTGATGGTGAGAAAAGTGAAAAAGGCAAAGGCAAAGCAGAAGACAAAGAGGGGGAAGCTGAAAAGGAAGAGTGTCGTGTTGTCTTCAAGGAGGAGTTGAAACAGGCTTTGGGTGGTCAGGAAGTGCTTCCAGAGGACTGGACAACCACAGCCAATGTGATCAGGGAGACCGGTAGGAGAGTACTTGGTGTGTCCTCTGGAAGGAAAGTAGATAAGGAAACTTGGTGGTGGAATGAGGAAGTGCAGGAGTGTGTACAAAAGAAGAGGTTAGCCAAGAAGAAGTGGGACATTGACAGGACCGAAGAGAGTAAACAGGAGTACAGGGAGACACAGCGTAAGGCGAAGGTAGCAGTGTCAAAGGCCAAACAGAGGGCGTATGATGACTTGTATGATAGGTTGAACAGTAAGGAGGGAGAAAATGATCTATACAGGTTAGCATAGCAGAGAAATAGAGATGGGAAAGACATGCAGCAAGTTAGAGTGATAAAGGACAGAGAGGGAAATGTATTGACTGATGACAGAAGTGTGCTGGGAAGATGGAAAGAGTACTTTGAAGAGCTGATGAATGAAGAAAATGAGAGAGAAAAAAGAGTAGAAGGGGTGACTGTTGAGGAGCAGGAAGTAGCAAAGATTAGTAAGGGAGAAGTGAGGAGGGCATTGAAGAGGATGAAGAGTGGAAAGGCAGTTGGCCCTGATGACATACCAGTTGAGGTATGGAAGTGTCTAGGGGAGGTAGCAGTAGATTTTCTGACAAGAATATTCAACAAGGTCTTAGAAAGTGAGCAGATGCCAGAGGAATGGAGGAGAAGTGTGCTTGTGCCCATTTTTAAGAACAAGGGAGATGTACAGAGTTGTGGCAACTACAGAGGGATAAAGTTGATGAGCCATACAATGAAGCTATGGGAAAGAATAGTGGAAGCAAGACTAAGGGCAGAGGTCAGCATTTGTGAACAACAGTTTGGTTTCATGCCCAGAAAGAGCACCACAGATGCAGTGTTTGCTTTGAGGATGTTAATAGAGAAGTACAGAGAAGGTCAGAGGGAGCTGCATTGTGCCTTTGTGGATCTGGAGAAAGCCTATGACAGGGTGCCGAGAGAAGAACTGTGGTATTGTATGAGGAAGTCTGGAGTGACAGAGAAGTATGTTAGAGTGGTGCAGGACATGTATGAGAGATGTAAGACAGTGGTGAGGTGTGCTGTCGGTGTGACAGAAGAGTTCAAGGTGGAGGTGGGACTGCATCAAGGGTCAGCTCTCAGCCCCTTCTTGTTTGCTATGGTGATGGACAGGCTAACAGGCGAGGTTAGACAAGAATCTCCATGGACTATGATGTTTGCAGATGACATCGTGATCTGTAGTGAGAGCAGAGACCAAGTGGAGGAAAATCTAGAGAGGTGGAGGTATGCCCTGGAAAGGAGGGGATTGAAGGTTAGTCTTAGTAAGACAGAATACATGTGTGTGAACGACAAGGACCCAAGAGGAACTTTGAGGTTACAGGGGGCAGAGATAAAGAAGGTGGAGGATTTTAAGTACTTAAGCTCAACAATCCAGAGCAATGGAGAGTGGGGAAAAGAGGTGAAGAAGCGCGTGCAGGCAGGTTGGAATGGATGGAGAAAAGTGTCCGGTGTGATGTGTGATAGGAGAGTATCGGCAAGAATGAAGGGAAAAGTGTACAAGACGGTGGTGAGGCCAGCAATGTTGTATGGTTTAGAGACAGTGGCCCTGGGGAAAAGACAGGAGTCAGAGTTGGAGGTAGCAGAGATGAAAATGTTGAGGTTCTCTTTGGGAGTAACGAGGATGGATAGGATCAGAAATGAGTACATCAGAGGGACAGCACATGTTAGATGTTTTGGAGACAAAGTCAGAGAGGCTAGATTGAGATGGTTTGGACATGTACAGAGGAGGGATAGTGAGTATATTGGTCGTAGGATGCTGAGGTTGGAACTACCAGGCAAAAGGCCCAGAGGAAGACCAAAGAGAAGATTTATGGATGCGGTGAAGGCGGACATGAAGGTCGTTGGAGTAAGAGTAGAAGATGCAGAGGACAGGGAGAGATGGAGGCAGATCATTTGCTGTGGCGACCCCTGAAGGGAACAGCCGAAAGGAAAAGAAGAAGATGACTGATATTGAAACAAACATTTTATATTAGAAAATCTATAAAATGTTGGAGTATAATCATTTTGTTCAACTCTTGCAGCCCAGAGAGAGTGAACATGACCATAGTTTTATTCTCATAGTGGTTATGTATGTTGCTTCCCGAAGTGAAACCATTTGCACAATTTGCATTTTTGTTTTAGGTAAAAATTAGCAGTGGGTTCGATTTTAAATCCTGATGGGTGTTCAGTTGCGTGTTTTGTAACACATTACAAGATGATGTGTTTTATATGTGCTGAATATTAAGTTTGTATTTTAGATATGCAGGCCATATCCTGCCAGAGCAGACTAGTGTACAGTCCTGTTCAAACTAAATCATTGAGCCCTATAAGCTGTGGGCTTCATAGACAATCTTCTTACATGTTTTCATATTTGAAGGGCTTGAAAATCCAATCACTGTACAGCGTTTGAGAGATATGTGGAATTTTCTCTTTCAGGCGGCCACTGACTGGCTCCTTAATCAAAACTTTCACTGTTAACTACTCAATTGTGTCCTAACTTTTTTAGCCTTGTGAGTAAATGTAAATGTCAATCCTCATATTGATTGTGCTAACTCTCCGTAAGCTTGTTTCCAAGTAATATAAAGGCGCGATGACGGCTTTTAGACACGCTGTCATGTGCTAATTGTGCAATATCTGTTGTGTCAGTCAATATAACATGCTATAAAATATGTCTGGATTGGATTTAAAATGTGTCAAATTGAAGTATTTCTGGCAATATTTCCCCACTGCTTGCAAGAAAAATGGGATACTGCTGCATGCAGCAGCGATAATCTGACATAACAACTCCACGGCTTAGCCTTCAAAAGGATACCTGGGGTGGACTCATCATTAGCTAACCACCAGCCAAGTTCTGAAGTAAAGTCAATATATATTTTTTCAGGCAAGAAAATAGTAGCTAATTCAAAAATGCGGATACCAACATCTTCTATACTGTCAACAGGGTTAATGGACCACATTGTGTTTCTAAGGAAAATCAGGAAGTTGGTAGAATTTTTTGTCGATTTTGCTTCATTTATTTCTTTATTTTGCACCAGCCGAGAAGGATAGGGACAAACATGCATTTCCTTTCATAAAAGAAAAGCCAACAAAGTTTTTTCACTCACTGTTAATGTGAAATCACAGGGCAGTGTAACACACTCAGAGGAAAGCAATATCTACCCACTTCAAAGTGTATGAGTTCAAAAAGACCTGTGATTATCAAGTGTTGTTGTAGTTGACCCAGCAAGCGAGACTGTACTATCACTCTCACCCAGAGAACACTGCTTTTTTGACTATGAATAATTGTGACATCATTGAGAATTAAACTTGTTTCTCAGCTTTTAATGGTGCAAAATGATGATTAGCTGTTTTTGAGGGATGGTCTGATATGTCCATCATGCAACTATGAATAAACATATAACAGCCCAGACACACAATATGTTTGTCCCAGCTGTCAAGGCTAGTGTTTTGATCACTTCAGTTGATGTTAAGGTAAATGTTTAGCCTTTTACTTTGAGTAGGAAATACGATGGAAACTTGGATGGCACTGCACTAGCTTAGACGTATAATGACATAAGCTTACTTATATCATGGGGGCGTAGTGGTTAGGGTGCTGTGCTCATGATCAGGAGGTTGTGAGTTCAAATCCCACTGAGACCCTCACTGTGCTAAGACCCCTGGGCAAGGTCTCAACCACAAGTGTGCCTCTGTTCACCCAGCAGTATAAATGGGTACCAGTAAAAATATACTGGGAAGGTAACCTGCGATGGACTAGCGTCCCATCCAGGGGGAGTTGAACTCCTGGTCGCTTCACACTATGGAAATCGGGGATAAGCACCGGCCTGATGAGTCATGAGGCTCGGGTGTAAAAACCCAACAGACTTTTACCCTACTTATATCATGGACTCCGTAGGAACTGAAAAGATATGGCTTTCTCATGTTTGCTTAGTTTTTACCACAACTTTCTTCGTAATTAAGACCGGGGGCATAAACTAGGCCATGTAATTAAGTAAAAAAAAAAAGTCAAATAAAGTGTAAATCTTTCTGATCACAGCCACCAATAGGTTTATTAAAGGGGCCTGTAACTGAGACCTCTTAACAACGGAGTAAACCAAAATGAAGTGATAATCAGTCTGTTCACATTTTACCTGGTGAGCAGTGACTGTATATCATCTATCTTATGACTGTATTGCTATGTTTCTGCATAATATAATACAATGGAAATTGTCTTTTGTCTACAATTTTACGCTTAGCTGGTAGCAGGGAAGGAATGCATGAGATTTTTTCAGAGTTGGTGTAAATCTGAGGGTCATACCCATTGCTCCTAAAAGGTCAGCAGTGAGTGAACGTTAACATAGAGCTGAAGTATTGACCTTTTTGATAAGATGCTCTTCATCCTGTCATCAATCTGAATCTGGACCACAAGTGAAAGTCTGTCATATTGTTCATCCACCCATAGTTTGTGCAATCTGCTAAAAGGTAAGCTAATTTAAACATACACCCTGCTTTGTTCTCCACGCTTTAATTGCAATGCGCAGTAACATTAACTGAGTAAATTGCATTTTGGATGTAGGATTGGCCTTTGGCCAGTATAGATTAATTCTGTGTGTGAAGAGAGTGTAGGCCACTTTGGTCACTGCCAAGATTGCATGGCTTCTTCTAGAAAACCAGCAACAATAGCACTCTTGTTTGGGATTTGTCCCTTTAGATTAGCCATGGTGAGGCCATTATCTTACCCATCATGTTCCCGAGCTGCTGAATAGGCTCATATTGTTTTTCGTCAGGTTTTTCATTACAGCCAGGCCTCTTTCTTTGACTCTACCGCTAGAGTTTGCCATTTGACGGTGTTTCTAATCCTAGCAATGTCGATGTTTCCCATAAAGAGAGTTTCTGACATGAGATACTTTTACTCTACTTTCCTCAAGGTGAGATTTTGGGCCCATTTTTCTGTTCCCATTCTCACAGACCAGGGTTTTATTTTTGTGCTTGCTGCCGAGTGTGCAGTCTCATGAGAACTTGGCCACTGAAGGCATTGTTTAGGAGCACAGAAAGGCACTCTATAGCTTCAGGATTCAGGTTCAAGTCCCAGTCGTGTCATGCAGCAATGTATCTTAGGAGAAAGCTGCTGGCTGGGGAACGATGCCGATGTGAGGTGCTTCAGTCAGCCAAGTCATTAAAATATGTAGTGGCTTATTAGGCTTGGTATAATGTTTATCAAAGGTCACAAAGTCAAAGGTCACAAGTCAAGCCTCTTGAAATCTTGAAATCTTCTCCGGTAGTGGAGGCTCCAATTTGCCGATCTATTGACCAATAAATAGTTATCCATATGCATGTATTTTTAATGGAGAGTTCCATTTTTAAAAAGGGCACTCGGAATACAAATGCAGCATAAGAAAAATGGTTCCTACTTCCTAAGATAAGCCTGTGTTATTTTGAAAGCAGAATGAAATGAAGAACATTTGTTATTTCAAACTTGCTATTTTAGACAGGTTTCAAAGTAGCACTGCATCTGTTGCCCTTTGCAAAGGGAATGCAGTAATAATCACCACCTGCTGGCCAATCGAATTTGATCATTTAACGGGTGTTTGGTGTTAATGTATGATGTGGTGGTGTTGTTGTTGTTGTTGTTTTCCTTTGCTAACAAGACTGCCTCTTTGGTTTACTGTTTATAGTGTAGTGTTTCTTGGCATCAGTTAAAATAAGAAAATAATTGTTTTTCATTAGATCTTTTTAAAATCCTTTTTTATTTGTTTTTACTTGTTTTACAGCACACAGTTTATAAATAAAATATTCATAAATTCAAAAATGGCAAAAAAAAAGCCACTGCAGTACATCTCATGAGTCGACCTGGTGGGAATAGAACTAGGCTGTTGTACAGAGTAGATTCTGTTTAAGATGTGTGTTCTGAATCAGTCTGTGGTAGAATAAATTTTGGCTGATCCTAATTTGAACCACCACCTAGAACTTTAATGTGATTCTCCTCTATCGTCATCAACTTGCTATTTTTAAAAAGGGATTAGCATTACGCCAGGAATTTTACTAATTACATTCTTTAATCAAACCTTCTTGCTAATAGCTATCCCGTAACTGGTGAAAGACATCTGGGTCAATGAGGATAATTAATTTTAGCCTTGGAATTAATCTGAAATGATGAAAAACAGTTCAAGGGAAAATAAGTGGTGCTTTTTTTGGGGGGGGGATAACAACTAAAAAACCTTCATCTCATTTGCATATTTTGTGTAATGGAAGGCAAATGGGCAGTTTACACCGAGAAACCAAATACAGTTCAAATGCAAAAGACATCTAGCATATTAGAAATGAGTGAAATCACATATGCATACTTGATAAGCTGGAGCCTGTGGCTTGGAAAGATGTGCGTAGAGATCATATAGAAATTCGAGTGTAAATGACCAGGGAAGTTATTTAAGCCTTAACAAATACAGTGGTACCACACTTTACAAAAGTCTCACCAAACGAAAAATGCAGGTTACGAAACGCATTTTCCTAAAATTTTTGTCTCTGGATACGAAACAAGTTCACGTTACGAAAGCGCCATCTTAAAAATTGAAACGCACCATTCAAACATTAAAACATGCCATTCAAACAATGCACGAGCTGCTCTTCCATCAACGACATTCAAACATCTCGCCCTGCAAGTCTCCCATTGGGTAGGAGGCATGACACAGCTACCTTCCATTGCCTATCTCCCAATATCCCACCCCGCTGGCCTCCCATTGGCTAGAAGGGATGATGCAGCTCCCTCTTATTGGCTATCTCCCAACATCCTGCCCTGCTGGCCTTCCATTGGCTAGGAGGGATGATGCAGCTCCTTCCCAGCTACCTTAATGCTTTGCGTGTAAAGGACAGAGTTACTGTTGTTTCATGTTTTATTTCTTTACTCAGGCTTTTAACCTTCCATAAACATTTGTAAGATTATAACTCTGCTAAGAAGAGATGGTCAACATGCACACACACGTACCCACACACACACATACACACGTGTGATTTACGGTGCGAGTGAGGAGAAACAGGCTCGAGTGATATCGCAAAGGAATATGGCCAAACCCGTCTACCATTGGTACGATATTGAAGCAGAAGGATGTCTTAAAAGGTATGCTTTTGTAATTTTTGAAGGGTTTATGGGGTATTATTGGGAACCTTGGAACCAATCACGCATTTTACATGTAAAATTCGGTTCAATTTACGAAAAATGCAGGTTATGAAAAAGGCTCTGGAACGGATTAATTTTGTAAAGTGAGCTACCACTGTACTTGACTTCTGTTCTCTGTGGCATGTGATGAGCAGAAATGTAGACACTGTCGCCTCGTTTAGCCCACTAAATTGGAGTGTGCTTCAACAGTAATTCATCTTTTTTTTGTTTTTTCGCCACAATTTTGACCTTACACTGTGTTTTGCCCCATGGCTTCTCAAACGTCTCAAGCATTGGGAGCAGAGGGATTAAAAATAGTAGCGTCAGCAGGGACATGGCTGACATGCTTCCTGCTGTTGAGAGAGCAGCGCGATGATGAACTCGATGCTGAGGCTTTAATATTGCAAGAAAAACCTGATTTTGTTCTCTCTTTCTTTTGTTCTCTCTCTATGCTTACAGCTACCATGTTTTTGGGGGGTTTTATATTTCCTGTAATTCACTACCCAGCTAAAAAAAGCACACTTTTATTTTTAACTTTGGTTACAGCACATAATCACAATGGCATTGTTTCGACAAACTTAAGAAGCATTACAATATTAATTTCCATGTCGATTTAGATTGACTTTTCTGATTTTTCACAGAAAAATCAAACCACTCCAAATGTCTTCTGCAGAATTCAGTACATTCAGGTCATCAGCTGATTTCATTTTGTTTCCACATAACGTTGCTGAGCCTTGACTTGACCAACTAAAACAACAGTGCCATGTCGATTACATGTTGTAAGCAAGGCTAAACACTTAAATATTAGACTCGTGTCATAAAGACTTAAAAAACATGAGCGAGCGTGGTGCTTTTTTTTTTTTTTGGCCCTGCAGTGTATTTCCAGGTCTTGTTTTAAAAAAGATATATTCTGCAGGAACTGCTGAGATTGGACTTGCTGTCCTGAACATTGTTGGTTTCAGAAATGTAACTCATGTAATACCCAGACCTCATTTTGACTAATCAACAATGGTGACGAAAGTTTACTCAATGAAAACATTTGTTTTTTTCACCCTGCATTTATTTGATGAGAATTGAGGTAAAATGTTGTACACATTTCTAGTCAGTGTTGCTCATAGCAACTATAAAAACTGTATTAAAAAAAAAAAGAATTGTATTTCATACAGATAGTTTAAAAATCAACACTGAAATAGGACGTTTTAAACTATCAAACATAATCAGCCATATTCAGAGTGAGAAATGTAAAATCTAAATTTATGTCGTTATTTGAGGTGAAATTCAACTTTAACAGCTGCTCTGGTTGATTCTCAGCAGCACATTCTGATTATTAAATTCTCAGCCTGTCGGATTTTTCTTAAGTAGAAACATCTGAAACGGAGTTTGTCAACAGCACCTAAATCACCACCTTTAAAGGTAAGTAATGTCCTTCAAGCATGGAATAAGCAGGAAATAGAAAATGCACACTAAAGAAGCAGATTGCGGTTTTTATTGGTTGGTTGTTTTGTTTTTGGTGGTTGTTTTTTTTTTGTTTTGTTTGTTTTTTTTTTTTTGCTAACATGATGGCACATGAAAATGAGAGAGTTTTAAAATCAACAAATAAAACGAATAACTAATCTAATGAGATCTGAGTGTGAAGATGGGCTGTATTCAAAAAGTAAAACCAAGTGCAAAATATACATACCTTTCAGAGAGTGCTGTATTGGGGGATCATCAGAATATTAGCCATTGGTACAGGATTTAATAGTGCTGAAGTTATATCTGTTGGCATAATTGTGAATATAATTAAGAGCTACTTCACAACCTTGAATTGCTGGTTGTGCAGGCTGAGCTGGTTAATTGTGGTGCACTGGTTGTTTAGTTTAAGTTGGTGTGTGTGAATATATAGGGATATTCACTTCACTTCCTTCACTTTGTACAGTTAATTGGGACCGAGATCCCCACGCAACCATTGAAATCCATCAAGTAGGATCATCCCCGCCGACTGACGTATACGTCCATGTTTATGTGTATATAATATCAATAAATACATATTCAATACTATAAATGCTTATAATAACAATTAAACATTAAAAAATAATGCATAAGATGTAAATAAAATATAAATACACACACATACATATGCGTTTGCACGCAGGTGAGCGTGAACGAACTCAGATGCGCATCTCGCAACAATGTAACTAGTTTTGATGGAAGATTTTGGGTTGTTTTTTGGGGTTTTTTTTGCATAATTGGCCTTGTTTTGTTGCATTTTTCTTAACTTTCCCCCCTATTCTTCCTTAATTTCCTTATTTTTTAATTCGATGAATATTAAAAAAAAAAAAAGATGCACTGAAGCTGCATGAATTAAAGCGCGAAGTAGCAAGGGATCCCTGTGTATATATTTGTGTGTGTGTGTGTGTGTGTGTATATATATATATATATATATATATAAAATAAAAAAACAGGATTATGCAAAAAAAATGGTCTTTCACTAAATTTCTACTAAAGCTGAGGCTTTTGACAATGAAGAAAGACTCCATTGGATTTTGGAGATGATCCGGATCAAATTTTACAGACAGGAATTTTTTAATGATTGTCCCGACATTTGGCATTTTTGGGTCATATGGAAATTTCTGGGTTTGGTGAAGGTTTGCACTCTAAGTACTGTTGTTATTTATGAATAATGTATTAAATAAGTGGTACATGAAGGTGACATTTCAAACAGGGGAGTGTGTGTGTATATATATATATATATATATATATATATATATATATATATATGTCAGTGTTCTGTATATAGGATTAATAAAATGTGTACTGTTGCTGATATAATTATAGCAACAACTTTATTATTTTTATAGATGCTGTACTACTTTTATTTTTATTTATTTATTATTTTTTGGTGAGTTGTGTCAAGAGAGGGGCCGGAGCTTAGTCATCATTTATTGAAACACTCTGTTTCCATGTTCTCTTGCTCCATACACCTTCTCCTCCACAAACAAGTTGGAAATTAGATTATATTTCATCACTTATACAAATCACTGCTGTTTCACACCTGGCACTTTTTTAAAATTCAGAATTAGCATAAAAGCAGGTGAATATCGCTTCTGTCTCAGCATCTGTCTCTGCCCCTTATCTCTTCCATCTCCCTTGTGTTCTGTAAATCTCAGTGCCAAGTGAGGAACACAATATTTTGCCCATTAGTTCTCAGCACTACACAGAGATGATGGGGGTGTGGAGTCATAAATTCAGTCGATGGGAGATTAACGCATTTAGCTGGCTTGCTGCTTCACACTCGAAACCACTAGCTGGTGATTGCAAGTCTGAGATCTCGGGCCATCTGGTTCATCGGTTTAAATCAAACACACTTGCCCATATTTGAAGTAATATAAGGTGTAGTGTGTATTAAGACTATGTGTGTAAGCAGCTTTTTATGCAGGAGCACAGATTGGTGTTATACATTGTAAATTGTAGGACCGGTCAGAATGCATGATGACACTTTTACTATATTACACAGTCCTGTGTGTTGGGGTGGGGTGGGGCTGGATCCTATGAATTTTTTTTCCCTACAAATCGGTACACACAAATATTTTATCCTCCTTAATACGGTGCCTTCATATAAAGGTGATTCATTTGAGTGAAAAAAATGTGAGGTGGGGGGTTAGTCTTTTCAATTATTTATTCACCAAAAATAAAAATAAATTCCTGCTAATATGTTTAGAATATATTGCATGTAAACGGTGCATGTGCATGATTTGGTTTGGTATTTTGGGATGATTAACAATTATTTGTACAATGAAAATTCACTGTTGCTAAATAGTCTCTGAGACCAAAAGTTGAGGGGTCTATTTAATTCAGGGCTATCCACCGAGTCTGAGACACACAAATGTTTTACTATATACAGTACTATATACTAGCAAAGTTAAAAAAAATCACACTAAAACAACATTTTATACTTTCTTCATTCGTTTTCTGAACTGCATCATCCTGATTAGAGATCGTGGGGAGGTTAGCGCCCATCTGAGCTGACTCCGGGCAAGGACAGAGTATACCCTGGACAGCTCGCCAGGCCATCGCAGGACAGAAACACGCTGACGGCTATGCAGATACTCTTGACGAAATTCAGGAATGGTTCTTTTACATGTTTCTCACTATAGACAGTGAGAGACATGGCTGGCCTTTGATTACCCATCTAGCTGCAATGGGGGGACAGCAGTGACATCCCACTGATGGTGGGGCTCGAACCTCCGAGCATTGAATCAGTAATCCAGCGCCTCACCACCTGGCCAGCACTGCCACATTTTGTACTTTATTTTCGACATTTTTTATTTATTATAAGGGACACTGATGAACCCCAAGTATACTTGAGCAGATTCAAAAATGTTTCTTCATCTTTACAAGTCTAAGCATACAATGCACAAAAATATAACAAAAAGCAAACTAAATAAAGATGTTTTATAATTTTAGACATTTTAACCATGAGATTGGAAGGTCAAGTAATTTCTTCACTTCAAGCCGAGCTAAGCGCTTATGAGCCAACTTGTCCAGAGTTTATCACATACTACACTGTTCTCCATAAATATGTTTTACTACAGTTTATCTTCTTCTTTTCCTTTCGGCTGTTCCCTTCAGGGGTCGCCACAGCAAATGATCTGCCTCCATGTCACCCTATCCTCTGCATCTTCTACTCTTACTCCAAGGACCTTCATGTCCGCCTTCACCGCATCCATAAATCTTCTCTTTGGTCTTCCTCTGGGCCTTTTGCCTGGTAGTTCCAACCTCAGCATCCTGAGACCAATATACTCACCATCCCTCCTCTGTACATGTCCAAACCATCTCAATCTAGCCTCTCTGACTTTGTCTCCAAAACATCTAACATGTGCTGTCCCTCTGATGGACTCATTTCTGATCCTATCCATCCTCGTTACTCCCAAAGAGAACCTCAACATTTTCATCTCTGCTACCTCCAACTCTGACTCCTGTCTTTTCCCCAGGGCCACTGTCTCTAAACCATACAACATTGCTGGCCTCATCACCGTCTTGTACACTTTTCCCTTCATTCTTGCCAATACTCTCCTATCACACATCACACCGGACACTTTTCTCCATCCATTCCAACCTGCCTGCACACGCTTCTTCACCTCTTTTCCACACACTCCATTGCTCTGGATTGTTGAGCCTAAGTACTTAAAATCCTCCACCTTCTTTATCTCTGCCCCCTGTAACCTCAAAGTTCCTCTTGGGTCCTTGTCGTTTACACACATGTATTCTGTCTTACTAAGACTAACCTTCAATCCCCTCCTTTCCAGGGCATACCTCCACCTCTCTAGATTTTCCTCCACTTGGTCTCGGCTCTCACTACAGATCACGATGTCATCTGCAAACATCATAGTCCATGGAGATTCTTGTCTAACCTCGTCTGTTAGCCTGTCCATCACCATAGCAAACAAGAAGGGGCTGAGAGCTGACCCTTGATGCAGTCCCACCTCCACCTTGAACTCTTCTGTCACACCGACAGCACACCTCACCACTGTCTTACATCTCTCATACATGTCCTGCACCACTCTAACATACTTCTCTGTCACTCCAGACTTCCTCATACAATACCACAGTTCTTCTCTCGGCACCCTGTCATATGCTTTCTCCAGATCCACAAAGGCACAATGCAGCTCCTTCTGATCTTCTCTGTACTTCTCTATTAACATCCTCAAAGCAAACACTGCATCTGTGGTGCTCTTTCTTGGCATGAAACCAAACTGTTGTTCACAAATGCTGACCTCTGCCCTTAGTCTTGCTTCCACTATTCTGTCCCATAACTTCATTGTATGGCTCATCAACTTTATCCCTCTGTAGTTGCCACAACTCTGTACATCTCCCTTGTTCTTAAAAATGGGCATAAGCACACTTCTCCTCCATTCCTCTGGCATCTGCTCACTTTCTAAGACCTTGTTGAATATTCTTGTCAGAAAATCTACTGCGACCTCCCCTAGACACTTCCATACCTCAACCGGTATGTCATCAGGACCAACTGCCTTTCCACTCTTCATCCTCTTCAATACCCTTCTCACTTCACCCTTACTAATCTTTGCTACTTCCTGGTCCTCAACGGTCACCCCTTCTACTCTTTTTTCTCTCTCATTTTCCTCATTCATCAGCTCTTCAAAGTACTCTTTCCATCTTCCCAGCACACTTCTGTCATCAGTCAATACATTTCCTTCTCTGTCCTTTATCACTCTAACTTGCTGCACGTCTTTCCCATCTCTATTTCTCTGCTGTGCTAACCTGTATAGATCATTTTCTCCCTCCTTACTGTTCAACCTATCATACAAGTCATCATACGCCCTCTGTTTGGCCTTTGACACTGCTACCTTCGCCTTACGCTGTGTCTCCCGGTACTCCTGTTTACTCTCTTCGGTCCTCTCAATGTACCACTTCTTGGCTAACCTCTTCTTTTGTACACACTCCTGCACTTCCTCATTCCACCACCAAGTTTCCTTATCTACTTTCCTTCCAGAGGACACACCAAGTACTCTCCTACCGGTCTCCCTGATCACATTGGCTGTGGTTGTCCAGTCCTCTGGAAGCACTTCCTGACCACCCAAAGCCTGTTTCAACTTCTCCTTGAAGACAACACAACACTCTTCCTTTTTCAGCTTCCACCACTTTGTCTTCTGCTCTGCCTTTGCCTTCTTCACCTTTCTCACCATCAGTGTCATCCTGCACACCAATTTTTCTATGCTGTTTGGCAACACTCTCACCCACTACTACTTTGCAGTCACGGACTTCCTTCAAATTACATCGCCTACACAAGATGTAGTTTACCTGGGTGCTCTTACCTCCGCTTTCATAAGTCACCCTATGCTTCTGTTTCTTCTTGAAGAAAGTATTCACCACAGCCATTTCCATCCTTTTTGCAAAATCGATCAACATCTGTCCTTCTGTGTTCCTGTCCTGGATACCAAACCTGCCCATCACTTCCTCGTCCCCTCTGTTGCCTGCACCAACATGTCCATTGAAGTCTGCTCCAATGACCACTCTTTCACCTCTGGGGGTACTCTGCATCACTTTATCTAACTCATTCCAGAATCTCTCCTTCTCTTCTAGCTTACATCCTGCCTGTGGGGCATAAGCACTAACAACATTGACCATCACGCCTTCAATTTCTAACTTGAGACTCATCACTCTGTCTGACACTCTTTTCACTTCTAGAACATTCCTGACAGACTCCTACTCCATTTCTCTTCCCATCCACACCATTATAAAACGGTTTAAACCCTGCTCCTAAGCTTCTAGCCTTGCTACCTTTCCACCTTGTCTCCTGAACACACAGTATGTCCACCTTCCTCCTCTGCATCATGTCAGCCAGCTCCCTATCTTCCTTGCATAGTTCCAACATTCAAAGTCCCTACTCTCAGTCCTAGGCTCACGCATTTCCTCTTCTCTCTCTGCCTACGGACACGCCTCCCGCCTCTCCTTCTTCGACGTCTTCGACCAACAGTAGTCCAATTTCCATCAGCACCCTGTTGGTTGACAGCACTGATGGCGGTCATTGTTAACCCGGGCCTCGACCGATCCGGTATGAATTCTGTATTGATCATTTGCATTTTTAAATGTGGCAGAAGTTTTACGCCGGATGCCCTTCCTGTCGCAACCCTCTGCATTTATCCGGGCTTTGGACCGGCATAAGGGGGAGAGACACTGGTTAGTGCCCCCCCCCGCCTCATGGCTGCATTATTTTACTACAGTTTATATATGCAAATAAAAAATAAATTAGGTTTCCAGTGTTTTTTTTTTTTTTTTTTATATATATAATAGTAATTGTGAGGCTGTACGTTCCAAGAGACAAACAGTAAGGTTTACTTCATTTGGATTAATACAGTATCCACTTGGAATTGTTTTTAATCCCAAAATAGCAAACTAATCAGATTATGCTGTTCCCATGTATTTGGATACTAATAGACATTGTTAGCTCAGCAAAGTCAAGCTTGCATAGAATAAGAAGTGAATTCTTATAAATTTTCCAATTACAAACCTAAAATTTGATGTAAAATTATTGCTATCTTTTGGTTGCAAATAAGTAGCATCAAACCACAAAAAATAAATCAAAACAAATGCACACCACACATGTATCATTTTCTTTCCAATTCCTAATCATACGGCACTTTCTGTTGGTCTATCACTTAAAATCCCAGCGAAATACATTTACTTTAGTGTTTATAAAATCACAAAATGTGGAAAAGTTCAAGCCTATGAAGACTTTTTTCTGTTTTTGTTTGTATGTTTTCTCCAAACCACTGTGTGTAGGCAGGGTCCATCACAGGACCAACATACATAACCATGCACACTCATACCTAGAGGGAAATTTGCAAATGCCAGTTAGGCTAATGTGCATGGTTTTGGACTACAGGAGGAAATTACCAGACACCTGTGCAAGCATGTGGAGCAAACACAAAGTCACACAAAAAACACTCTTGCTGAGCCTGGGACTCAAACCCAGGACCTTCTTGCTGTGCAGTGGATGTGATAACCACTATGTCACCATTCCACTTGTTCGATGTTGAAATATTGTTTCCTTTTTTATGGTAGTTTTTGTGTCTTAAGTTGCTCTTCGGGGTGTGTTACTGCTAGCTAGCTATACATTGCCGTAGTTTTACTTCAATACGCTTTCTGATCTCCAGGCAACCAAATTATGTGACAGGACAGCTCATAAATAAAAACTTTAATGTAAAGCACCTTATAATTTCCTACCCTGGATATAACATAAATTTAAATTAAATTACATCTTTTATATATTTAATACTTATATAAATCTGACCTTCTCTCTTTTTTTTCATTTTACAAGTAGCTGATTATTTGTAAACACCAAATCCTTAATATTTTCCTCCTTCTCATTAACTAATTTTCAGTAGTTCCCACTCCCGACTCATGACGAATGTTCCCGCTGGGTATTTGATAACTCTGGTGCAGTGGGATGTAGACATGCATGAAAATCTTGTGGAAATGTAAAGCGTGCTACATCGTTTCTTCCACTTTCCTTACTTCTCTCACTGTGAACTCGGCTCTGTGGAGGAAATGAAGCAGAGCTGGACAAAATTTAAATTCTGTTTGTAGGTTGGACTTGTTATGGAGAGATTTACTGTAAGGAGGAGAATGATCCCTGCTGTTTATTCAGTTATTAAACTAAAATATTTATTTAAACTGCATAACACTGTATATTCTAATATTATTATTATTATTATTATTTATATTGAGGCCTGATTTCTACACTCTCAGGTTTGTCTCACATTTGTCGCACACCTTTACTCCACTCCTGTAGCATGACTTATGTTGACTCCTGAACATCAGCAGTAGTTTCTGTTCCTAGAAACATTTTGAAAAATGTTGTGCCCTTTTCATGTAAGCTGTAAATGCCACTGCTCTTGTTCAGTAGTTTTCCACCTTGCTGCAGAATTTGATCGATTCTTAAGCTTCCTGGTGTAGGAGCAAACTGGCCGCTGCGGGGCAAGAAGGAATTGGCTGTGTGTGTGTGTGTGTGTGTGTGTGTGTGTGTGTGTGTGTGTGTGTGTGTGTGTGTGTGTGTGTGTGTGTGTGTGTGTCTGAAAAATTGAGGAATTCCTGTTACTAGTCTGAATGTGTTCACTAATTATAGCACCACAGGACATGAAAAGCATGGGGAGGGTTTCAGCCCCTGAGACTAACAAGCTGGAAAGCTGGAAATAGACAAATAATGCTGGAGTCTTTTTTCCACTCTTTCTTTTACATTTTTGAGCATCATATTTCTGTACACAATGACAACTTACCTTTTTTTTGAAGCCTTTATTTCAATTTGTTTTTGTCTGTCTTTTTTGTTTTGCGTCACACCTTCATCTTTCTTCCATGTTTTCTTTATTTTTCTTTCTATTGTGCCTGTCCCTCTTTTCATCCTTTTATTTTTTCCTTCCTTCCTCTTGTGCCTTTTCTTCCTTCTTGTCGATCATAGCTTTCCTTTATTCCTTCCTTTCCTTCCCTGTTTTGTCAGTTCCATCCATTCTTTATTCATTCAGAATCAGAATACTTTATTAATCCAGACGGAAATTTCGTGCACATAGTTGCTCCATACAAATTAAGAATGAGATAAATAAATTTTATATATATATACATACACACACACACACACACACACACACACAAATAAATAAATACATTTCTTTATCTCATTATAGAGTGGTACCTCACATTACGAAAGTCTCACCAAACGAAAAATGCAGGTTACGAAACACATTTTCCTAGTTCACATTACAAAAGCGGCATCTTAAAAATTCAAACGCGCCATTCAAACATTAAAACGCACCATTCAAACATTCAAACAATGCACGAGGTGCTCTCCCAACAATGACGTTCAAACATCTCGCCCCACTGGCCTCCCATTGGCTAACAACTGAGCTGTCGTTCATGTCGCCTTCACTCAAGCGCCATCTTGGACAGGTCCACCTGATGCCATCTTGGACAGGGATCCCATTGGCTAAGAGGGATGACACGGCTACCTCCCATTGCCTATTATGGAGCTGAATCTACCATGATGCTTTTCGTGTAAAGGACAGAGTTACTGTTGTTTTATGCTTTATTCCTTGACTCAGGCTTTTAACCTTCCATAAACATTTTTAAGATTATAACTCTGATAAGACATGGTCAATATACACACACACACACACACACTCACATGCGCGCGCGCACACACACACACACACACGGTGCAAGTGAGAAGAAACGGGCTTGAGTGATATCACAAAGGAATATAGCCAAACCCGTGTACCATCGGTACGATATTGAAGCAGAAGGAGGTCTTAAAAGGTATGCTTTTATAATTTTTGAAGGCTTTAGGGGTAGTATTGGGAGCCTTGGAACAAATCACGTGTTTTACATGTAAAATTCAAAATTCGGTTCAATTTACGAAAAATGCAGGTTATGAAAAAGGCTCTGGAACGGATTAATTTCGTAAAGTGAGGTACCACTGTATATATACTAGTCCTTCTCAAAAAATTAGCATATTGTGATAAAGTTCATTATTTTCTGTAGTGTACTGATAAAAATTAAACTTTCATATATTTTAGATTCATTACACACAACTGAAGTAGTTCAAGTCTTTTATTGTTTTAATATTAATAATTTTGGCAAAAAAGTAAAGAAAAACCAAAAATACCTATCTCAAAAAATTAGCATATTTCATCCGACCAATAAAAAAAGTGTTTTTAATACAAAAACGTCAACCTTCAAATAATTATGCTCAGTTATGCACTCAATACTTGGTCGGGAATCCTTTTGCAGAAATGACTGCTTCAATGCGGCATGGCATGGAGGCAATCAGCCTGTGGCACTGCTGAGGTGTTCTGGAGGCCCAGGATGCTTCGATAGCGGCCTTAAGCTCATCCACAGTGTTGGGTCTGGTGTCTCTCAACTTTCTCTTTACAATATCCCATAGATTCTCTGCGGGGTTCAGGTCAGGAGAGTTGGCAGGCCAATTGAGCACAGTAATACCATGTTCAGTAAACCATTTAGCAGTGGTTTTGACACTGTGAGACAGGTGCCAGGTCGTGCTGAAAAATGAAATCTTCATCTCCATAAAGCTTTTCAGTAGATGTAAGCATGAAGTGATCCAAAATCTCCTGATAGCTAGCTGCATTGACCCTGCCCTTGATAAAACACAGTGTACCAACACCAGCAGCTGACATGGCACCCCAGACCATCATTGACTGTGGGTACTTGACACTGGACTTCAGGCATTCTCCCCAGTCTTCCTCCAGACTGTGGCACCTTGATTTCCAAATGACATGCAAAATTTGCTTTCAACCGAAAAAAGTACTTTGGACAACTGAGCAACAGTCCAGTGCTGCTTCTCTGTAGTCCAGGTCAGGTGCTTCTGCCGCTGTTTCTGGTTCAAAAGTGGCTTGACCTGGGGAATGCGGCACCTGTAGCCCAGTCCACTACTTCCACAGGTCCCGCAAGGTCTGGAATCGGCCTTTCTCTACAATCTTCCTCAGTGTCCGGTCACCTCTTCTGGTTATGCAGCGTTTTCTGCCACACTTTTTCCTTCCCACAGACGTCCCACTGAGGTGGCTTGATACAGCACTTTGGGAACAGCCTATTCCCTCAGATATTTCTTTCTGTGTCTTACCCTCTTGCTTGAGGGTATCAATGATGGTCTTCTGGACAGCAGTCAGGTCAGCAGTCTTACCCATGATTGTGGTTTTGAGTAATGAACCAGGTGGGGGGGGTTTAAAAGCCTCAGGAATCTTTTGCAGGTGTTTAGAGTTAATTCGTTAATTCAGATAATTAGGTTAATAGCTTGTTTAGAGTACCTTTTCATGATATGCTAATTTTTTGAGATAGGGATTTTGGGTTTTCATGAGCTATATGCCAAAATCATCAGTATTAAAACAATAAAAGACCTGAAATATTTCAGTTGGTGTGCAATGAATCTAAAATATATGAAAGTTTAATTTTTATCAGTATGTTAAAGAAAATAATTAACTTTATCACAATATGCAATTTTTTTGAGAAGGACCAGTATATACACACACACACACACACACACACACACACACACAGTAGGCCCTTGACTATTCAGTTTTGCACTCACGGTTTGAGTATTCGCGGACTGCCGAGCAACTGACACATCACTCAAATTCAGCCAGTAGCTGTCCTCCTTCCTGCTGATTGGTTGAGATGATGTAATGCCCCTTTTTCCCTCATTCGCGCACAAGTTGTCAGTGAGCCTCTTTTGTTGGTGTGTTTTAAGTACCAGTTAAGCTCTATGATGCCACTCAAACGCTGTGCGTCTTCTCTGGCTAAGTGATAGAAACGTTGGATGTCGCTTCTGAAGAAATAAGACTTTCTCCCGAAGAAACAAGTTTCCTCTGAACTGTTGTATTAAAGTCTTTTTCAATTATTATTCCAGTACAGTACCTAAGTTAATGTTTAGAATGTTTGTGCGTGAGATTTTAGTTCCGTAGCATGTTTAACAAACGATGCCAAAAGGATAAACTGTATTAGGCTTCATGTCCTTTTGCATTGAATGTGATGTTTCCAAGATGGCACTGCCTAGAAGGCGGCATCACGGAGTTCTCAGAGTAAAATTGTTTCTTTGTTAGTTTTAATTTGTTTTATTTGTTGTTTTGTTTGTTCATGTTTTGCACTGTGCTTGTCTATGACCGGTCGACCCTACTACAGCAATGAGATTGGAGTCTTCTGAAGTTTAGCATCTAGCATGCTCAACTCCTATTCTGAGCTAATTATGCTATGGTAGATCGACAATAACAATAAGCCCAGGCGGAGTTCTCAGAGGATCCGGCGCTTGGTTAGAAGTGGAAGGTTAACCCATATGTACTTGACATAATAACTGAATGTGGAATTTTTCCACGTTGTACTGCTTGATCTTTTTTTTTTTTTGCACAAGGGGCAGCATACAGGATATGTGCTTTTGTTTATGTTCGTGTACATGGCATGTGCTAAAGTTGACATTCGTGTTGATTGGCTCGATTTTACTTCTGGGGAAATGACCACAAAATGAATACCACAAATTCGAGTAAAAGTCTTTTAGTGTTCTGTTATTATTCATGTTTTCCACCTCGATGTTAATAAGCACTTACCATTCCACTTAGCTGATAACATTTTAATAAGCGCCCACCCACTCCAATTTTTAAGCGCCCTTGGGCGCTTATCACGTCGAATATGGTATAACCAGATACAGCATGAATCTTATCAATGAGTAATATGTACAGTACTATCAATATGATAGACAGTAGAATGTAAATGTAGTACAGAATATGCTATATGGAGGAGATGTACAGTTTCATGGCTACAGGTAGGAATGATTTCCTGTGTTGTTCAGTGATGCATTTAGGTGGTATCAGTCTCTCACTGAATATGCTGCGCTGACTGATCAGCAGGTGGGAAGTACTGTTCAGTATTGTCTTGTCAGTATTTTCTTTTGGACAAAATTCATCGCTACAGCATGAACATCGATAGTCCACCTCCATCCAAACTATATTACTGGCCTCGCGAATCAGTTTGTCCACTCTGTTTGTATCATGCAACAGCATAGATAGTGCTGGCCATAACAGACTCAAAGGACATATTGAGTAGGGTCTGACAGATATTAAACGACCTTTGTCTTCTGATTCCTTCTGTCTGATGCTTTTCCTTTGTTCCCTTAAACTTTGGTGTGTTTGTGTGTGTGTGTGTGTGTGTGTGTGTGTGTGTGTGTGTGCGCGCGCACACACACGTGCTCTGAGTAACACTTTTTAACAGCAGTGAGTTGAGTTGCAGCCAATAAGGAGCCGAATGCATTATTAATGCACATTAGGCCCAAGTTCTCATAGTTTGCATGAGTGCAGATGTGAGACAAAGTGCAGCCAAGCCATGACCCTCTGACGAGAGAGAAGCAGTGATCCAGCAACTAGAGATACACTGGGTTTTACAGCTTTCTGAAGTAGCAGCGCTCAGCGAAAAAAAAAAAAACCCATCCATCATAAAGGGAATCGCTCTCTCTCTAATGTCAGAGCTGAATCACAGTGTGCATTCAGTTTTATATATACCATCCTGTTATAGGTGTCATTTACAATTAAGTGACCATATTAAAAATTTAACATTTAATTTTTTACACAGAAACATTTTCTGCTGCTTGGGTTTTTTGGGGTTTTTTTACATTCCATCGTGTACTCTCCTATATAATGTGCACATTGATATATCTGTAGAATTAATTCTTATTAGCTGAAAGCGAGATTGATGCTGTTGAATAGTCCCCAAGATGCTCCACTATTTTTATTTTAGTCATATCCACCAAGCCTGAGGTGAATAATTAAGTTTTTACTATTTGAAACATAAGCAAAAAAACACACTGAAACAAGATTTTTATATATATTTTTTTCTTTTAACCGACATCTGAGCTCCATACACACGCACAAGCAGGTGAATAATGGTGTCTGTTAAACTCACGTTTAGGGTTTTAGTGTATACTACATAGAAGCATGAAGAAAAGCAAAGTAAAACTGGATGTTTGAGGTTAATTTATTACATATTATAACAATTACAGAGGCAGTTCAGGTGAGCTCTGAGTTGAGTGCAGTGCTATATAAGCTCGTATTTCTCATTAGAGTGGTAAATCAGTGCAAGGAGTATCTCATTGGTTGGTTAAACACCATGTGCAAAAGTGATAAAATGAATCTTGGCCTGCACACATTTTTTTCAATTAAAAAAAAAAATAATAAAAAAAATTCCCAGTCTTTACTCCACCTTCTCCAAAGACTCAAGAGCCTCCAAGTCCGAGAGTCTTGGTCACGGATTCCAACGTTGAGGTTCTTGATTCTGACAAGGTTTCTCTGTTTTCATCTCCATGACTCGAGTGAATTCAAACATTCTTTTTTTTTTTTTTCTTGGTGCAGGAAATTCATATGGTATATTTGGGATTTTTTTTGAGCAAAGCTTATCTATAAAAAGTAATTTTTTATGTTACACACAAGCAAAAAACTGTACATTACACTTGAACAAGAATGGTAATATACCTGATATTACTGTTTTTTGATTGGCCATTCAGGTGTTTTTTTTTAAAGTTTTTGGGTTCTCATTTTGAGTCAGTCTATTTAAACTTTAGTTACAAACTAATGTTTCTTTTACTGGGTACGTACATTAAAATACCGTACAGCCAAAGATCATTTTAAGACATGAATACCTAAACATATGTGAAGTAAATTATTTTTCTTCTAGTTTAAATTATCTTCTCAAATATTAGAGCCAGAAGACACCATTCTGATAACCATGATAAAAAAAACATCTATTCTGATTCACTAATATACTTTGAGGATTTATTGTTTTCAAGCCATTCAGTTTTGTGAAAGTAAAATCGTATTCAATTGAAAAGTTTTGTAATCAATTAGCTTCGTCTCACAGAAAAAATAAGCACACTTAAGACCATTTTGTCAAAGGATATGTTTCTTAACAAAGTTATGGTGTACCTATTTTTTCTGTTTCAATCACAGTGCGTTGTAAGGCACTATTTCTAACATAGTGGTTTGTTTATTTCAAGTTCTATTATTATTTGGAACAAAAGAAATATGTCATCCTGGGTTTTATAATTCAGGCCACCAGAATAAATAAATAAATAATAATGGAAAAAAAAACACCCCATAGTACTCTATCGTTTCTTTCCAAAATCCAAGGTCACTTTACACTCATAATTACAAACATATTAGAAGCAAGACTAATGTGATACAGGATGCACACAGAGCTGATCCTGCTTCACTTATTAGCAATAAACTCATTTGCCTGCTGCTTTCATTCTCACCACGTGCAGTAAACACCAGTGTGAAATCAGCGATGCGTCCACACAGCAAGCCCACGTCTCCTCAGCTCAATGACGTTGACCTCCCACAGACTGTGCCTGTTCTTCTCTGCTCTTACATATGAGTCGGAAGGAGCTCAAAGAAGTGGGAAGGGGGTGGGTGTTGTTTCCTCAGGAACATGCACGTTTGATGTGATTGAGATTATAAGTCAATCCACTGCTTAAATGTATAAAATAATTCTAGGTTGAGATGTTACCAGCATCACAGTATATTCTGTGTTGATCATGGCATTTATCAAATGAGAAGTTTTAGGACATGCTAGATAGCCACACACACAATGTGTTCTTATCAGTATTTTCCCTTGAATCAGTCCCAAGCAGAGATATCAGATTTGTTTACTCCTCATACTGCAGTGCTTTTGTTTTGCTTGATGCTTTCAGTTCACATGTCTGCGGTTACAGTGCACCAGAAAACTAACAGAAGCAGAGGTGTTGCTGCTGCTTCGTGAAGTGTGTGGGACTGCATCTGGTTTGCCTATTACACAGCATAAGAGAGGGACATATTTCTGAACAAAATAAGATTTCAGAAAAATAAGACTGTGCAGGCTAAAGAAAAACTGCCGTTTTTTTTTTTTTTTTTTTTTTTTCTTTTTCCCGGTGGGAGGTGGGGTGGAGGGTGTTACTGGCAGATTTAACCAATATGATATCTCTAAAAAAAATTGCCATGTATAAGAAATTTGTAGAAAGGGTGAATGATTGAGGAAAATGAGAAGGTGGGTCATCTAGGGCATGTATAGATGGATGGGTGAGGAGTGAATTTTAAGATGGATGAAAACGACAAAGGAAAGGATAAGTCGGTCTGAGTCAGCTTTTAAGAAGAGTGAATGAAATGTGAAGGGAAGGATACAGAACGTGAATTTAAAGGGTGGCTCAATTACTGATGGATAGGTGAATGGATAGAAAGAGTGGAGAAATAGAAGGGTAAGCTAATTGGGATTGATGAGAATGAGGAATGGAAGAAAATGGCAGTGTTTTTGGTGGGTGGGTGGTTGGGTGGGTAGGGAGTTCAGAAGGTTGGTGTATGAATTGATAAATTCTTTGGTGATGGATGAATGGGTGGAAAGGGTGGAGGATTGGAAAGGTGGATTAGTTTGTGTTGAAGAATGGATGATGGATGGGTTGGATGAATGGAAGACTGTGCCTGGCTGTAGTGGGTGGTTGGATAAGTAAATACATGCATGAATGGAAATGGGTGGGTAGGACGTGGTAGATTGGTAGATAGATGGTTGGATTGATTGAAACATATTTTATTCGTTGAAGATAGGGATTGGGCCCAAGTTATCCAACTTAGTGAAGCCCTCTCCACAAATTATTTATCCAATTAACCTACTGTGCATGTTTTTGGACTGTGGGAGGAAACCGGAGTACCCGGAGGAAACCCACACAAGCACAGGAAGAACATGCAAACTCCACACAGAAACGCCCAGGCTTGGATTCGAACCCAGGTCTTCTTGCTGTGAGGTGGGCGTGCTAACCACTACGGTTAGATGGTTGGAGATGAAGGAATGGGGAAAAATCAAGAGGACGTGTTGAAAGAAAGAAGGAAGAGAGGAATTTTTGAGATGGATGGAAGAGAAAATGGTGGGAAGCTGAGTGGATCAAAGCTTGGAAGCATTGGTAGATGGATGGATAGATGTCAAGTGAATCATGGATGGGTGAAAGGTGAATAGAGAAATATATAATTTCTTCATTATTGTATTATTATTATTATTAGTAGTAGTAGTAGTGGTAGTAGTGGTCCTAGTAGTAGTATTATTATTTTTATTAAGTGTTCCTTAAATAAAAGTCACTTGTATTCCACAGATTCTGCTACTCGCAGTGTAATTAATGATATTACATCTCAATTGTCCATCTGCTACTCATTCAGTTTATAAAAAAAATCTACATGTCTATTGTCCAAGTCCAACCTTTCACTGGATTTATTATAAGAAATTAAATCAGAAGTTGGACAGAAAGATGCACACAGCTGTATGCTGAGCCAATCATCAATCACACACCTGCAAACGTTAATCACTTTCACAAGCATTTTATCAGAATTCGGTTAGTATTTTTCACTTTCACAAGATGGTATAACGGTTCAGTTACTGCTTTTCACTTTCACAAGATGGGCTTGTTTGCCACCTAATGCTAAGTAGTACTTGGTTGGTGAAAGATGGTTTCTTACACACTTGATTTCACAAACAGTGAACTCACTGTTCAGTGGAGCTTGAGGAACAGCTCTGCATATATTTTACAAAACAATTTCTGGAAATGTTAAAGTAATTACTGTCATCTATTGACATTTTTGGATAATTGTCTCCTGTTTTTTCAGGTGACTGGTTAAAAGTAGCTGTTGTAATGGTGTAAACACTTTTCTGTTTTAACCAGTGTGACATTTCTGTTCTGTCCTTGAGCTAAGTTTTTAATCTCATCATCTCCAGTCCAAATATCAAGCTGGCAACTTTTGGCTGGTAATTTTACTTTTCCTCTCTCATTATCAGCGGACAGTGAAATTATAATGCTGGGAGCAAGTTGCAAAGTCACACAGACCTTTTTATTTTGGCAGCAAGCAAATTCAGATGTCATTTTGACAGGCAAGCGCGAGCATCACCTGGCTAATTAACCTCTTTTGGGCAGGAAATAAGCTCTGATTTTCATGCACCTTCCCACGTATGGCTCAGAATATTGATATTGGACACATACTGAAGCATAAGTCTGTCAAAAGTTTTGATAAATTATTAAGGGATAATGGGTCTATTTGAAAACCTTTCTAAACTAATTGAATTTTCACATTAAAGACAGATACGTTTTAAACACATGAATCATCAAGATGTCCAGCTTTAATCAAAAAGAAATCTGTGTTGTGCACAGGTTTTAAGTTGTAAAACCTTGATGTTGTGTTTTGTGGTTAAGAACCAATCAATCTACCTTGTCATCCCACCGCTGGTTTCTGATAAATAGCATCACAGTTGGGACAGCTCTGATTTAAAATCAATGATATGTGCACTGTTAATAATCCTCAAGGCAACTCATTGATTGATTGAAACTTTCCTTCTGCCCTTCTACCCAGATTTGGACAAGGACCATCCAAAGAGCGAAGGGGGCGTGGTCTGGAGAATGACAGGCGGCCTCTTTAACCTGACCAAAGGAGCAGTGGGCGCCACTCTTGGAGGAGTGGCCTGGGTTGGCAGCAAAAGCTTTGAGCTAACCAAAACAGCAGTGACAAGTGTCCCAGCAGCTGGGGTGGGATTGGTCAAGGGCAGTGTCTCTGTAGTAACAGGTGGAGTCGGGGCGGTTGGGTCAGCCGTGGCTAGTAAAGTCACGACGAAGAAGAAAGACAAGTCAGATTAGCATGGCTGACGACTTGTTGCACGTTTACGTCAACGTTTCCGTTACTGTCTGAGCAGGTGTTCGGTCTCCATGTTGGGGTTAAGCATTACGAAACGGTACATGATGCTGATTGAGAGCAAAATTTCCTGGCTGAAGTTGCCCTCTTGTGCCTGATAATGCAAACTTCTTTAGCACCACAAAGGCTAACAAGGCAACTTCTGCATTATTGCTGGTGTGTTTGATGATTGGGCCCTCCTTCTGTTTGTGTATCTGCCTGGTTTTCATTTTGTTTGCTTTTTGCTTATTTTTGCATTGCCTTTTGTCGTATTATAGTCACTGGTTAGGGCTGCGCTTTTTTCAACATTGACACTGAAAAATAAAAACACAGATCCATCATGAATTACAGACCCAGTATGAACAAAGGGTGGATTTGTACAATAGGACCAAGTGGTGTGAAATTGAGGTTATGTATTACTTGATTTGTGTCTTTCTTTTTATTTCTCCTTTAAAAAAAAAAAAAATCTGAAAACAGTCATGTCCTCTCATAAGCTAGGACAGGAAACTAAAACAAAACATACGCCGATCACAATCCTTTGCACCCCTTTAATTAGAAACTGTGGATAAATCCTGTAGTTGATCATTTTTCATTAAAAAAAACACATTTATGTAATTATGCTAAAACTTAATGTTGTGACACTAATGTTTCTTAATAATGCTGCACCACATGAGACAAATGCTACATAATATTTAAACATCATTATTATTATGGGATATTTTTCTTTCTGATGAGCAGTAAATGAATCAGTAGACGCAGGATGTCATTTTGATGTTTTTCATCAGTCAGGGACACAACAATTTACTATTATATTCATCATGTACAAAGAAAATCCCTCACTTACAACGCTGACATTTCCATATTGTGATAAAAGGTAGGTAAAAGGTAAAGTCTGTTGGGTTTTTACACCCGAGCCTCGCGGCTCATCAGGTCGGTGCTTATCCCCAGTTTCCATAGCGTGAAGCAACCAGGAGTGCAACTCCCCCTGAATGGGACGCTAGTCCATCGCAGGTTACCTTCCCAGTATATTTTTACTGGTACCCATTTATACTGCTGTGTGAACAGAGGCACACTTGTGGTTGAGACCTTGCCCAGGGGTCTTAGCACAGTGAGGGTCTCAGTGGGATTCGAACTCACAACCTCCCGATCATGTGCGCAGCACCCTAACCACGACGCCACCGGCCCCACTTTGTGATAAAATGTTAAACCTTTATTTTGATTATTGTCATATTACCTGACCTTGTCTCACTGGGCTGAAAGATGACATGTCTGTCTTCCTTTCGGCTTTTTCCCTTTTTACTCGGGAGTCGCCACAGCGAATCATCTGATTCACACGTTTTGATTTGGCAGAGGTTTTTATGTCGGATGCCCTTCCTGTCACAGCCCTTTTTAGCAAGGGACAGAAACACGCTGACGACTTTGCAGCCTACTCTTTACGAAAGTCAGCAATGGTTCTTTTACATGCCTCACACCATAGACAGTGAGAGACATGGCCCGCCTTTGATAACCCAGTTAGCTGCACTGGGGGGGGGGGCAGTGGCAACCTTGTGGGACTCGAACCCCCAACCTTTGGATCAGCAATCCAGCGCCCTAGACCACCACTGCCTCTAGGGCTGAAAGATGACATGTCAGCGACAAAAACTACCCCATGAGGGTAGGATCATTTCTGGGACAAACTAGTTGTGTGAAACACTGTTCTCATGTCATGACCTGCCGATCTTTATTTCAATTCGTGCAAAGGCAATCTGCTCCTTACGGTTAGAAATCTAATTTAACTATGATATTTACTGTTATTTATGGTCAGATTGAATCACAACGGTATTTATCAGTAACAGCTTACATGCTAGTCAGAAATTACACCGATGTGCAAAGGTTTTTCCAGTGTCCATTTCTCCAGTTTCCAGTTGGGGTATAAAATAGGTTGTGGAATTGCTCTGTTTAACACTTTTTCATCCCAAATTTCCCCCCATCAAAGTAGACACCTTTTTTCCTGCAAATTATATTCCATCTGCAGACATCGCATGCATTTATTTTCTGAACTGCTCAATCCTAATGATGGTTGAGGGCAGTGGTGGTCTAGTGGTATAGGGTGCTGGATCGCTGATCCTAAGGTTGGGGGTTCAAGTCCCATTCTCCACAAGGTTGTCACTGCTACCCCCCCAATGCAGCTAACTGGGTTATCAATAGCCGGCCAGGTCTCCCATCGTCTATAGTGAGAGGCATGTAAAAGAACCATTGCTGACTTTCAACAAGCGTAGCTGCATAGCCGTCAGCATGTTTCTGTCCCTTGCTAAAGGGTTGTGACAGGAAGGGCATCTGACGTAAAAACCTATGCCACGTCAAACATGTGAATCATTCACTGTAGTGACCCCTAATAAAGGGAAAAAGGCGAAAGGAAATCTCTTTCAATCCTAATTATGGTTACGGGGAGGCTGGTGCCAATCCCAGCCGACTCTGGGAAAGGGCAAAGTACAACCTGGACAGCTTACCAGGCCATCGCGGGGCAGAAATACGTTGACGGCTATACAGCTACTCATGACGAAAGTCAGCAATGGTTCTTTTACATGAACCTCTCACCATAGACAGTGAGAGAAATTGGTGACTGAAAACCCAGTTAAACTTCTGCACACATCTATGGAATTATTTTGTGATAGAAATGAAATATTGTTCTGGAAGTTCTTCCCAACCCTGTTGCAGAAGTTCCTACACTACAAGTTGCACTTGTAGTTTGTAGTTTTTAGTTTGCTTCGCTTTTCACCCTTTTGTCTACTTCATCTCAAACCAGCTCCATGAGGTTTAAGACTGAAGACTGTGTTGTCATTCCATGATTTGAAGCCGACAGTCTTGTTCCGCTCTCTTAAGGTAGTTATTACCTCCTGCTGACCTTTTATTCCTTTTTCAAGTCAACAAATTGGCATCAATAAAGCAGGAAAAATGGAAGTGTTCTAAAACTTTTGACTGGTAATGTGTTCCTGTTTGGAATATGAATCATACTGGATGCTTACGAAAAATTTACAAGGAATATGAGGCAATGCCTAGCCAGTTGTTCAGGGTGTACTCTGCCCTCACCCAGGCTTGGCTAAGATAGGCCTTCTCATGACCCTAATGAAGTGTTTCAGAAAATAAATGAATGAATAAATGAATATGAGGGAATGTGGCACCGAGTGTAATCGAGTGCAGTGTCCTTTAACACTAATGCTCGCTAATGATTATTTCAGATTTAATCTTCTAGACGAAGGACTTTCTGCATTTTTGCTTTTCATTGTGGGAGCCATTATGAGAATAAACACACAGCTGCCATGGACTCGAGCAATCTTTTGTTTTGCCTAGTCTGTTTTAGTGCATCTTAGTTGCCATGCTTAACACTGAGCCAGGTCAATTTTTAAATGTACAATTATTTCTCCACTCAGCTCTCGAGTTCCCACTAAACCTGTTTTTCATAAACAAAACCAAAATATCAATGAATATGGCAAAGCCTTGGTCTGGCATTTCCCTGGACAAACCTCAGCGGGATGAAAAAGATTTCCTTTCGGCTTTTTTCCCTTTTTCAGGGGTCGCCACAGCGAATGATTCGCACTTTTGATTTGGTATGGGTTTTTACGTCGGATGCCCTTCCTGACAGAATCCTTTAGCAAGGGACAGAAACATGCTGATGGCTTTGCAGCTCCTCTTTATGAAAGTCAGCAATGATTCTTTTACATGCCTCACACCATAGACAGTGAGAGACATAGCCAGCATCTGATAACCCAGTTAGGTGCAGTGGGGGGTCAGTCACAACCTTGTGGAGCCTGGGACTCGAACCCCCAACCATAGGATTCGCGATCCAGCGCCCTTTACCACCAGGCCACCACTGCCCATTCCCTGGACAAACGTCATGCTCTGCTAATAAGTAGTATATCAGTCCCAGCACATTTACAAAAGAACTAGACTCCACATTTCCTGTCTATTGTAAACAATATTTAATTCTTGAGAGAAATTTGGTTTGCTGTTCTTAGTTCATCGATAAGCTCGGAGGGTAGTTAGGCTCCAAGGAATCGTCGTGTCACAGCATCATAGTGCATTAAACTGTAACAGAAATAAGGTACGCCATGTGGAATACTGTCAGTACAGTGTATAGCTATGATGGGAGGGTTGGGCCACAAATCCAACACCAGTTATTTTTCTGTATTTTTTTTCTGTATCCGTTGTCATTTGTGTGCAACACAATGTGTTTAAAAGGGTTTTTCCTGTTTTTGCTTCGTACCATCTTTCCATACTCTTATTTATCTAACGTTTGTGCATTATTTCTTTCATGCGCACAGTTTCTAGCTTCTCATGAGGTATTGCATGTTCCTCCCTGCTGTATGCTGTTGAACTTGTCATCTTGTCCATCTCCATGATTTTTGGTGAGTGACCCATTGTGATGGAGGCTGTTACTCTTTTAGAAAAGTAGTTTTTTTGTCTATTATAGAACTATTTTTGCTAAATTGATGCTGTATTCAATGATTAAAGCAATTCTGTATTTTACAGATGTGGTTGGTGCTTTTTTCCCCCTCATACAATGTATAAGATAAAACAGTAATTACGTGATTAACACTCAAATATAGAACATTAAATATTGAAGATCTTCATTCTTATTGCAACATATTTTGGATCGATAGAAGATTCAGTTTTTCAATTAAAAAAAAATCTCACTGCCTATTAGTTCCTATTTATTTTTCTCCCTAATAATCAAATATTTCAATTATTAGGCTCATTAGGGAAATGTATGTACAGTAATTATAATTTGACAGTTTACTAGAGACAAAGCTTTTTATTCTGAAAATTTCTGTTGAAAAAAATCTTGGGTCCAAGTCTATGATAATTACTAGTACCACTTCTACTACTTTTGTTTTTGTTTTTTGAGATTTGAACTCAACCCTACTCATAATATTTTAAACCATCTTAAACCCCTTGGCTACATGTCACACATTTTTGGCCATGTTATAGACTTTATTTTGAGAACCAGTGGTCTACAAACACGACAGAGATGAGATCAGGCAGCTTTGAAAGTACCCATGCTTTACATTTAAAGTTGGATGTGTTCATTCATCATCGATGAAAACTTTATCTTGAGTTGATGCTGGAAGAGAGTCTATCCTGGGAACTTTCCCTGGGATGGGACACATCAAAGGTGGCACACATAGGAGCGATTTAGTCCTACTTACATACCTGTGTGTTTTGGGAGGCGAGAGAAAACTGAAGAACCGAGGGGAAATCCCAATCCATGGGAAGACGATGCAAAGAAACTCCACAATGACCGGACCACGCGTATATTGAGGTGTTAACTGTTATACCACCAGTTTTTTTTTTTTTTTCATGGGATGCCCAATGTAATGGAGATGGTGTGGTTAGCAACACTCAACCAGGAGCTGGCCTCCATACCCCTGTCTCCTTGTCACAGTGTCCTGCCGGTGTGTCACATGACCTACACACTGTGAAGTCGATAGCATCCCTCTCTGTTACATTACCATTACTGATTGACCTACACTGTGATATCACAGAGAGGGACACTACCAACCCTGGGACATCTGGTATTGATGTTCATATTGATTTTTAAAAAGTGCTAATGATGTATCTAAACCTGTAACAAAAAGAAGTCTGTAAAGCGCTGCAAGTGGGATGTCCCTGGGCAGGGGGAAAAACTAAATCAGTATGTGTTGATGTCACAGAATGCATACATCATGTGACAGACTAACAGGACATTGTGACAGATGGAGGGGCGCACCCTTGTGGATGTCCAACCTCTAGACTCTAGAGGTAGTGTGTAAAGCTCTGTGAATAGAATGTCCCAGGGTGGTAGCATCACATCGTGTGTAGGACAGTCTCTAGCTCATGATGTCACATAGCGGGGTGTCATCATGACAGAGACAGGGACATTCACCTGGCTCTTGAAAGAGCAACACAAAGTGACATATCACACATTATATAGGACATCCCACACTTATAGATTTAGGGATCTCATCGTTCCTGATGATGGTTTATCCAAACAAACAATCAAAACCATTTCCGATTCATTATCTGTAGTCTATGATAAATACAGTAGGTTGGCAGCTTTTATTTGCAGAAAAATAATTCAGGATTGTAATGTGTTAGTCTTATATTTGTATTTAATAAATTAGAGCTCTACACTGATACTCAGCTGTTTACATCAGCGCTCAGTAAATATGCATACAGGATTATATAATCCTTCTGATGTGAGCGAACAAGAAATAATGAAAAAAAATTATTTTCTACTGCCTAAAATGCCTACTGTGTATTCATGCTGAAGAAAAGGTTAATGTATTCTGGGGATTGAGGAAAAAATGTATGAAATATTTCAGGGTCTCTGTGTAAAAAGTGTACATTTAATAAAAGCATGACACTACCAGGATTATAGAGTTTCAGACTAATCACCGAGAAATGCTGAATAAAAATAAACAAGGCTGTGACATTCACAGGTTTATTGCATGATGTAACCATTTCAGACCTTTATTTAGCACATAGATGTGTTTTTTTTTTAAGTTATCCACCCACAACATCCACCTTTATCAAAGCAATGGGTTGATTACAGGTGCTTCAATATCATAGTCGGAAAACAACGAACACATCAGTCTTTCTCATCCTCAAGTCTACTCCAGGCTAACGTGAATATTTTGGTTGTTTTTTGTGCTGTTTGTACCGTGTGATTGTGAGCGATTTCCCAAGTTCTTAGTGCAAAACATGTCGAATTAAGGCAACAGTTGAAGCATAGGAAAAAAAATTGTTGTATTTGTGATCACTCACTAAAAAATGGGTGCAAAGGTTTTCTCCTCAATCAGTGAAAGGGACAAGTTCTTCAGTTCCTCAGGCGAGTTCACAGCTCTGTACCCTAGCTCCTCTAAAACCTGCTGACACACCGTCTGTGTGTAATCGACTATGTCGTGCGAGAGTTTGAGCCTCCAGCTTTCAGCATTGGCAGCTGAGTCCCTTAGAGTACTGTATTTATGCTTTGCCAACCCCTCATTGCTTCCTCTGGTGTTGTTTCGAATCCACTCCTCTACTCCTTTTTCCATGGTCAACCCAAGGAAGTCGTAGATCTCACGGGTCTTTTGGAGGGGCTGGCGCGCTAAATCCTCATAGCGCACCAACATGTAACGGCCACGAAGCCATGCTGGACGCTCAGAGCCAGTGCTGATGGAACGCAAGACGTCGTCGCACACAGTTGTAATCTGGCTCAAGTCAAGGTTGTATGGCTTGCGCCCTGTGGCCCTCCAGATCCTCCAGAGGCGGTACGTATCTCTAAATGTCTCAATCCTTGAAGCCAGGATCCCTCTTGGGTCCCTAACCAGCTGGACAACTTTCATGTTGAGCCGTGGATCCTCCACTAGAGCCCGGAGATCGCTGACTTCTGGGATTCGCACTGTCTTGATGGCCACATGTCGTCTTTCTCGGCAAGACTCTGCTGCAAGGGTCAGGTTGAGGAGGGTGCACTTCCTCACACACTCACCCTCATCTATATTCACCTCATTGAGATTGAAAGCATCACAGACAGGCGGCGAGCAAAGCGCCCGACTCGCTCCTCGTCGGAAAAGCTTATCTGTGGTGTGATTTGCAGGCAGAGGTTTGATGTAGCTCTCTAAGAAGTACAGGTCGCAGTGGTATAAGCTGCGCAAAAGGTCACGACTTGCTCCAAGCATCACTCTGCGATCTGAAGTGTACCTGCTGTGGGTGAGGTGAGGAAGCAGAGCATTTTGGACGTGATAGAGTGGCTCGAATAAATAGAACACGTCTGTCTGCTGGTTGAAAAGCTGGCCGGCGAAAGACGAGCCGCTGCGAGTTGTTGCCAGAATGAGAATGTGAGTCTTTGTTCTGGAGGTATTGTATGGAAAATTAGGAAAGTCATCGCAAAAGTGGTCGAAAGTCTCCAGTTCCTGAGTCAGGCTGCAGTTTAGCGAGCTCGGCACAGGACAGATCTGAAACGGCTCGGACGTAAACGTCCTGATCGCTGTGTACTGGATGGCAATGGACGCCAGGCCGAGCAGAATCACAGCCTTCCAGGAACATTGCATGGCGGAGGAACTTCATTTAGACAACGCAGTAGGATTCGAAGCCCATCGGCGAACAGGCAGCTGAAGGGAAACCAAAAATCTTGATAAACTAATTGTTAACAGAATACAGTAGCGTAAAAAATAGCATCTGGCAATTTCTACTAAACAAATTCACCGAACGACGAGTGTGAAACCACAAACAAGTCCACATCAGTGTCAGAATAATGTGGCCTTACTAAGTCAGCCACAATTAATTCGAGCAAGATCTCAAGAACTGTAGAAGTGTGCTGTTGTCCTCCTTCTTTCCCACTGCAGGTATTAATTGAACATGGAGTTAATTCAACACTGGGGACCCAGCTGTGTATGTGCCCCACTAACAAGCAAGGGAAGATTAATTAGACTCGCCCAGCCTACTTAAAAAATGAGTTCCTGTAAACTAGGATATTTACCTTGATGCTGTACATACAGTATTTGCATCATTTTAATAGATTTCTCAACTTCAAAATGTACACTCTTGACATTATATATCCTATTGGGGACAAAAACTGCACCATGCTTGTGGACACCTCTCTCTCTCTCTCTCTGTTTTGGGTTTTCTTCTTTAATTAATATGGAAAGAACTCTATTTTTTCCTCAAAGCCCTTCAATGATGTGACTGAAACACTCAAGCACCTGTGGAGAGATTTTATAACGCTTAATAGCTGATGCAAAGATCCTCTGTGGACCATACATGTAGTATAAACACCAGTAGTCAAGAACGATTCCTATTTTTAGGCGATGTAGTCTGCAATTTGCGGTATTTTTACCGCAGTGTAACGGAATTATACCCACAGATCCGTAAATAAATAAACGAGAGGTCGGATCTTAAATAGTTGGATGCTGCCTAAATAAGTGCACTACACAGGGCAGGCATTTGCCGACGTCCTACACCCTATGTAGTGCACTATAGCTGTAAGATTAAGCTTCATGCAGCTGCGGAGAATGGCAGGTCAGAAGAGAAATATTAGGAATAGTGAATGGAATAAAATGTTGATGGGTTTTACTTGCCTGTTGAAGTTGTGCACGAGCTGAGAGAAGGTGCGTGAGCTCAGAATGTGACGGTTTCTGTGAAAGATCCTCCGGATCCGGGCTATAGATGTTATTACAGCCGGCCGTAGAGATGCAAAAAGGTGTCCTTTAAATTTAAAAAAAAAAAAAAAGAAAGAAAGAAAAAAACAGGCTGTAATCCGTCTTGACGGCCAACAAACAAATTACATCAGGCGTGTATTTCTCCGGAGTGTTAAAAATAATAGGAGTAATACAATAACGATCTGAGGTAAACGGTTAAAGATACTATTATTACGCGCGCGCAGCAAATCTCTCTCGCTCGCTCGCTCTCTCTCTCTCTCTCTCTCTCTCTCTGTGTCAGTCAGTCAGTCCTGAAAGCTTCAAATTGTTGATTTCTCCTCTCACGCGACGGGCGGATGGATGGATGGATGGATGGAGGATGGATGGATGGAGGTTGGAGTGCGCGTGCCGAAGTGAGGCTCAAGCGACACAGTGCCTAAGTGTGTGATAAAGTGAGGCGTGGGACTGGGCTGCGCGAGCTCCACTTCAAGACCACCTCAGGCTCCTCCCACTTTGAAAAATCATCTGAGGAAAGGTGAAAAACTGAAGACAACTTTTCATTCTATCCTATTAACCCGTCCACTGTGCCGTATTTAAACATTTTGGAAAGGTTATACATCTCTCAGTTACCAAAGTTAATATAATTTCTCATTTGAGATATATAAGCTCCTGACAGCTCTTTCACAACAGTTTAATTCCCCCCCTTTATAATAAATAAATAAGTCAGGTTGGAGTGTTGTACATGGCGGGTGCTAAAAAAAAAAAAAAAAAAAAAAAAAAACTGAAATGTACTGTACTGTATTTGGATTTGAGTTCCAAGCTTTCTTTCCTTCTTTCTTTCAGTTGCATTCAGATTTCAATTTATGGAGTTTTCCAGAAGGGCTAGCACGGCTGTGGAGTGGTTAGCATGTTGGCTTAGTACCATGAATGTGCTGAGTTCAAGTCCTAGACTTAGTGAAGGTATTTCTGTATGGAAACTGATCGACTGGGTATCCTCTGTGTTCTCTGGTTTCCTCTTGTAGTCCAAAGACATGAACTTTAAAGGGTACCTGTAGTGAAAGCGCTCATATACCTAATTTGATGTATTATGTATAGCTGGTAACAATACACCTATAAGGCGTTTATTATATTCTCTCACAAACCAGCTTTAAGCGATTTAAGGGCTTCACTAACGTCAAGCTTCAGAGCACAGGAGTTTTAAAATGGCGCATTTGCCATGATGTCATATAGTTGACAAAGCCTCGACCGGAACTGCGAGATTGCAATGTAAACGTAAGGCTATATACCTGAACTTATACAACACAAGCTCACGGAAACTTGGAAAAAACAGACATTATAGTAGTTTTTTTTTTTTTAAACCATGGACAAAGACAATTTCGTAGAAGGATTAGAAGGTTATTTATATGAACCACTGAAGAAAGACTATCTACATTTAGTGAAATCGGAGCAGGAAAGTGACGACTCGGAGGACGATATTGGAGAGTCGGCAGAAGCTCTTACACGGGAAAATCGTAGCAAGCAATCAGCAGATATTTGGTGCTCTTGTGGAAAATGCGTGTGTCAAAAAACCGATCAGGAGTGCTAGCGTTGTAAAGAACATGAATTGCTTGTGGAAAATATACTGACATTCTGCAATTGGCTATATGACTGTCAACGGTGTTACGTCACAATGACCTTTAACCCCGGTGAAAAGAAGCCAACATGTCCACGCGCTCAACCTTCGTGAGCAAGGAATGTCATATAGAAGAAAAGGAAATGTGGACTTAAAAATAAACTACCGACATCACGTGATGTTTAAAAGTTAATAATAAAGTGTTTTGGATATTTTTTGAATGCTGTAAATTTTGGGTACAGGTACCCTTTAAGTTAAGTGGCGTACTGTAAATTGCCCAGAGATGTGAAGGTAAGTGTGAATGGATTGTGTCTGTGTAAGCCCCACAATAGTCTGACAACCTTTTTGGAGTGTAGTTTCGCCTCTCACCTGAAGTCAACTTGGATTCACTCCAACTTCCCCTATGTGGTACAGATAATGGATGGATGGAAGTCTCCAGAGCGACTTATATTAGTGCTCTGGAGATTCCATAAATAAATGCATCCTGACACTGGCTCACTAGGACACAGACTAGGAATAGCATTCAGTCACATGATCCCCCCCCCCCCCCCCCAACTGATAGTGCTAATGTAAATAATTCAGGAAAAGGTAGGTCTTTAGGTATTACTTGAAGACAGCCAGTGAATCAGTTGTTCTAATATCTCAGGGAAGTTCATTTCATCACCTACTGTACCAGAATAAACAAGAGTCTTAATGTATGTTTTCCTTGTATCTTGAGAGATGGTGGGACTTCTTGAGCCATGTTAATGGAATGGATGGAGTGTGGTGCAGAGTAGGTGAGATAAGCATTGCTATATTTGTGATAGGCCAGTATCCGTGTTTTAAATCTGATGTGGGCAGCTGCAAGAAGCCTGTGGAGGGAGTGTAGCAATAGGCTGGTGAGGAAGGTTAAAAACAAGTCATGCAGCTGAGTTCTGGATCAGTTGTAGAGGTCAAATGGTGCTCAGAGGCAGACCTGCCAAGAGTGATTTGCAGTAGCAGAGTCTTGAAATGACTAGGGACTGAACAAGTACCTGACTGACCTGAGTGAATAGAAATAAACATATCCTTCTGATGGTGTCATAAAGGAGAAAACAACTTGAGTATAACATTAATCAAATGAGAGGAGACCAAGAGGTGACTGTCTATTGTTATCTCAAGTTTGTATGTAGTAAATGAAGGTAACCTCAGAGAGTTGTCCAGGGGAATCTCAAGATACTAATGTAAGATGGACAGCAGTTCATATTTTCTATCCATGATGAGATGTCTGCCAATTGTGCTGAGATCTGAGCAGAAATATGAGTCTCTGACACAGGAAAGGACAAGTGAAATGAGAATCTACTGTAAATAAGGATATGACCTCCACTGATGGAATAAAAAGTGAGAACGAAAAAGGACCGAGTACTGAGCACTGTGGTACATCAGTAGAGTTTGCATGAAACAGCTGTGGATTGCTTCCTCTGCCCTGATGTGCTACTAATTCAAAGACACGAGGATGGACAAGTCTTGTGTTTCTGTAAAATGCTTAAAAATTAAGAATGATGAAGGACTGAATACAATCTGGATGATTTACAGGCATGTAGCTTCTCAAAACTGGACAAAAGGGAAGTCGCCATCTTTAATGTTTATTAATTTTATTCTTTATTAAATTTCAAACCAATCATGTAGACCACTTTGTTATAGAGACATGAAACGTGGACAACAGATAGTACTCTCCGGTACTCAGGCAAGTAAGGTAGGGCAAATTGAATCAGTGGTAGCACCAGAGTACAACCTTTAATTTTTTTTTTCTTTCCATATCTGAGAATCCATGAGTCCTACAGATAAAGATAAAGAGATCTTTTTTTGTCAGCTGTTGCATGAACAATGAAAATCAGTTTAGAAGCTTATTGTTCAGCAACAATTATAAGAAACAAGAAAGTGCACAAGAGACAACTAACGAACTACACGAAGCTATACATGTGCATCTACATACAAATATATACAGTACACATACCGATGTGTACACATACGTACATACTGTATATACTATATGGAACTGTATATCTATTCACATACTCACACAGAGGGTGCGTGACAAGGTGCGTAAGAGGTAGAGCTTTTGATCATATGGTGCATTGTACTAAAAGACAAAATTCTTATTTTTTGTAATTTATTGGGTCATACCAAAACTATTTTAGCTTCATGCATTTGCGTAACATTGTTCATTTGCTCCTCCAGTGCAGTTAACTGGGTAATCAAAGGCCGGCCATGTCTCTCACTGTCTATGGTGAGAGGCAGGTAAAAGAACCATTGCTGACTTTTGTCAAGAGTAGGCTGGATAGCCGTCAGCGTGTTTCTGTCCTTGCTAAGGGCTGTCAGGAAGGGCATCCTATGCCAAATCAAAAGTGCATGGTTTTTTTTCTTTTGCATAATTGGCCTTGTTTGTGGCATTTTCTTTAACATGTTAGCCTATTCTTCCTTAATTTCCTTGTTTTTTAACTTGATGAATATTTTAAAAAAAACCACAATGCACTGAAGCTACATGAATTGAAATGCGAAGTAGCAAGGGATCCCTGTACTGTGTGTGTGTGTATATATATATATATATATATATATATACACTGTATATGGGTCTGATCACAAAAGGAACATTTTTCAACTACCCAACTTGAATAAATATTTCCATGTCCATGTTTATTTGTGAATCAATACATCAAAATCTTTATCGTATGGGATGTAATATAATTTCAAAATATTTACCTATGGTGAACACAGTTTTTGAAATAATTCAATACTTCCTAGTTTACACCTTTTTCTTGCTCAATTTTGTGACAAGAGAAAGACCTCATTAATTTCATATCCTGTTGAGCCTCTGCTAAGGTTTCCACAGGTCCAATAACCCCATAAATCAGAGCACAGATAGATGCACCATGAACCACGGAATCTTCAGGTACTGTACGTGACAAAATTGGTAAATAAACACCAGACTTAAAACGGGTTTGATGATATACATAGCTTTTCCCGTCTGTTACATAGGGTATTTTGTTCACCTTCAGATCACTGGCATTTATTAACTATAAATAATAAATAATAAAGAAAAGTTGAACATGTCAAGCACCATCAATTGGCACAGTGTAATTAATTACACAATTCTTACTAAAGCTACTATTAGTGAAGAGAAGGCTATTCATTCTGTCCATGTTACAGACTGACTTCCTATTGATAATTTCATATTGCTGCTTCTCTAAGTAATATTATCCTGCATCTACAAGGCTTGACTGCATATTGGCCTAATACATTTAAAAATGGGAACACTATTTAATTCCAAATCTTCAGAAAATGTTCATATATGGGGCAGTGGTGGCCCAGTGGTAAGGTGCTGGATTACCGAACCTGAGGCTGGGGGTTCAAGTCCCAATGTCGGGGATTGTCACTGCTGTCCCCCCTGGATTATCAATGGCCAGCCATGTCTCTCACTATCTATGATGGGAGGCGTGGAATAAAACCATTGCTGACTTTCGACGAAAGTAGGCTGTCCGCGTGTTTCTGCCTGCCCTGTTATGGCCTGACAGGCTGTCCAGGGTGTACTCTGCCCTTGCCCAGAGTCGGCTGAGATAGGCACCAGCCTCCACACAACCATAATTAGGATTAAATGGCTCAGAAAATGAATTTACAGTGTGTGTGTGTATATATATATATATATATATGAATACAGTATTTTTATATAAATATGGCAGCTACTATAAATATAAATATGTGGGTCTAGTGATAAAATAGAAAAGTGAGAAAATAGCAGATGCCAGCTGAAATGCATGATGTTACCTAACCATATAATGACATTATAATCTAATTATAATTACACTGGGATATGGCAATAGTGAAACAATGAAAGCCTATTTTATCAGTCCAGCTTTAAATAGTGTCATTAAATCAAAAGCAGAGCCACAGAATATCCTACAATTTTCCATATTACCATCACAATGTTGAATGAACATAAGAGTGACGATTTAAAGGCCAGAACATAATGAATGCTCGTGAAAATCTATGAAAGGAAATCGGTATTCCTGGACTTACTTAAACATTCTAAAATATAGAAAAAGCCTCTTGTGTCCATTCATTTTCTATACTGCTTATTGGTCAGAGTGTGGGGAATATTGAAGCCAATCACAGCTGACTATAGGAGAGAGGCGGGATACATCTGAACAGGTCAATATTTTATCACATGGATAACATGCAGACACAACAATCATTTACATCCAAGCCTATGGGCAATTTAGAATAGCCAGTTAACATAATGTAAGTTTTTGAACTGCTGGACAAAACCAGAGTATCCAGAGGAAACCAGAAACGAACAGAAAGAACATGCAAAATCCACACAGCTCTTGTTGATCGCAAGATTCAAACCAGAACTTTTCCGCCTTTTCCGCGGCAACAGTTCCCACCACTGAGCCAGATATCCTTAATGTCTGGGCATCTCATTTATAAGTTTTGAAAGAGAATTTTTTTATAAATTATTTATTAATGTAAGCTGAAATTAATTTACACATTTAACTGCTGACATGAAACTACTTATCATACATTATTCATTGTCCACAGATTGCCCATCGTATTAAAACCTATCACCAGTTAATTTTTGATAGAAAATTTATTTAATCTGATATGAGATTAGAGATAGGGGTCAATAGTTCATTCACTGATTTATCTTCAGGAAGGGCTTCATCCTGGTCATGGTCAAGATGGATTACTTACACATTCTGGGTGGGAAGTGAGCCCAGCTCTGATCATCACATAGCCATTCAGACTATCATTCACAGATGGGACCAAAACAGAAGGCATCTTTTTTGTCTTTGGGTCAGAGACTTTTAAATTAATGCTCCAAATTATCACATAATTAATTAAATGTTCTTGCAGTGCCTTGAGGGTGAAACAGGAGGGAGAGGTACTCATTGCTCATTTATTGTTTTTAATTAACACTGAAAATGTGAGCTACACTCACATCAACAAGGTCTCCATGCTGAAAAAAACAGAGTTGTGAAATTGTTGCATGTTAAAATTAAGTAAAAATAATAAAATGTATCCGATATTTTATATATTCTATATATTGCATGACATATTTTGTTTATACAACTTTAAATAATGTTTCCTTTAAAAATCTCACTAAGTAGGGTCTCTCCTCAAAGCCACCTGATTTGACTGATATAATGTGTAGTTTGGTCTAAGATACTTGAAGGTAGATCAGTGTGCCTGTTGTACATGTACTCTATATCTGAAAACATGCTGAGGATGTCACTAATTCTTCCTCAAAAGTTCCTGAGAGGGAACATGATTGACAACTGAGCGGATCTGCATCTTTGACTGCGTTGGTTCGATGTCGGCATTCTAGTAGCATTGGTGCACCACAGACACTGGAAGCTCAGCGAATATTGCAACCATTCATTCATTCATTGTCCATGCCACTTACTGTGTTTAAGGCTGTGAGTAAGGGGTGACAGTACGATAAGATAATAATTCTTGCATTAACTGTGCAACTCAAATTTTTTTTAGATTCCACGCATCGTACTAAAGATGTTACTAAAACCTGCTCTTTTCTGGCTTTGATTATTAAATCCTGTGCACATTATTGAGTTCATAATGTAAGTTGTTAGACACATAATGAAATATATGGCAAAACATTTATTTCCAGTCAAAGTACAGATAAGGTACATACTTCTTAAGTGGAGATAACATCAGAACAATTATAATACAACACCTTCAACATAATTAAAGTGTTTTCATAATTTTTTTAGTGTCTTGGCCCACAGTAAATGCAGACTGCACAAAATGATCATACAGTCTATTGTTGTACTCTGGTCATCGTCAGCCGTTCATGGCCCATCTCTGGTCTACTGCACCACCTCGTTGCTCCTTGTGCTTCCTCTGCACTTTCTGCTCTCTGTTCCTCAACTTGCTCATCATCCTTCTTTCTCTTAAAAAAATTCTTTGCTTTTTTGACCTTCAAGTGCGTTAGGTTGTGTTTAGATCCTGCTCCTTATCAAAAGGATGCACGTGACCTCCAGCCGACCCCCCCCCCCCCCCCCTCAGCACTATCTGGGGTCATTTTATCAGCTAGGCAACCAACCATCCAATGAAAAGAATGCATTGAGTTTTCTTTCTTCTGCGTGTGTTTGTTTGTGGAAGGGTGTGGTGCTGCTCATATGATAGAGAGACGGAGAGTATTTCACGATGTGCAAAATCTCATAATTTATAACTTGGTTATTTTTGTTTTGTTTATTTTGAAAAATTACTACCCTGAAAAAAAAACCCAAAAAAAAAAAAATTCAGCATGAGTGGAACTTGGATTAACATTACACTACAGTGAGCGACTGACTACCTACTACGAGTTGCAGCATCTCACTGTAGCGAGAACTGTAGCCTACAAATTATAATATTCATCCAGTTCACTAAAACCTATTTCAACACATCAAGGAGGGAAAATTCTGGAGATGATTTTTATGTCTTCATCAATTTTACATTTATTTTGGAAAATTTTGCTTGAAAAAAGAAAAGGCTCGCATTGTATGCATAAGGGAAAGTTGCTTTTTTGAGGCGTTCCGGTAGAAGAGGTCTGTGTATTTCTTACCGGCACAGTGCTTGGGTGCGTTCCGGCTTACTTTCAACTCTGGCTGTAAGGAAGCTGGAGCCATTTAATCTGATATGAGGCAAAAGGTGGGGTAAATCCTGAAAAGCCTGCCAGTCTACTGCAGGGCCAACACAGACATACACGACCATTCACACTAAGGGGAAATTTGGGGCAAATTAGCATAATGTTCATGTGTATGGACAGTGGAAAGAAACCCACATAAGCACAGAAAAAGCCTTGCTAACCACAGGGCTCGAACCCACAATCTTCTTGCTGTGAGGCTAACCACGATGCTAACCACGATACCATGCCAGCAATGTTTATTTTAGAGATGTTGAAAGTGATGCTCCAATTACAAAGTACTCGATGAAGTATTGTATTGTCTAGTGCAGGGGTTGGCAACCCGCAGCTCGCAAGCCGCATACAGCTCTTTAGCGCCACTCTAGTGGCTCCCTAAAGCATTTTAAAAATGTATGAAAATGGAAAAAGATGGGTTTTTTAAAAATATGATTTCTGTAGGAGGACAAACCTGACAAACATTCTTAACGTTTTCTAAAGTTAAAAAATATTTTATAAAAAATATTAGTCCGACAGTTGAACATTTCTGTCCACGAAGATTTGCCTCATAGCTTGCGACACACATTTCAGCGCGACTCTTTGCCACGCAGGTTGCTGTTGTAAACAAACCGGTGGTGTGTGTCATGGGCCATGGATCCCAAAGGAAAACAAGATAGCTGATTAGAACAGAGGATTCAAGGAAGAATGAACTGAATCATTTGTTTTCATTTCCAAAGTGGAAGGATTGCCTGTATGTTTGCTTTGTAATGAGAACCTATCAAATAACAAAAAGAGTTATTTGGAAAGACAGTTCCGGGGAAGGCACGCTAAATTTGCAGCCGACCACCCACTTGGGATTGATAAAGCGCTTAGGCTCCTTACCAGAAGCTACAGAAGATGCAGGGCATTTGAGTGATGTCATAGTGCTTAAATAATAATTAAAAACTCACTCAAAAGATGTGAATTCGCAATTCAAGCAGTCACGTTGATGACATGTGCGCGAAGGAGAAAAAAGAAGTGTACACATCAAGTGCAACCAATCAGCAGGAGGCAGAAACAAACACTCTCAGCCATTGGCTAAATTTGAATCATGTGCCACTTAACAGGAAGTATAAAAATAATGTGATAAAATTTAGTAATGATTAAGTAAAAACTTTTTAATTTTGTACTGAATAAATAAAGCGCTTAGGCTAGCTAAATTGAGATGGTTTGGTGAGATTGAGATGATTTGGACATGTACAGAGGAGGGATAGTGAGTATATTGGCAGTAGCTTGCTGAGGTTGGAACTACTAGGAAGAAGGCCGAGAGGAAGACGGATGGTTTTGCTGTGGCAACCCCTGAAGGGAAAAGCCGAAAGGAAAAGAAAAAATAAAGCGCTAGGCTCCTTACCAGAAGCTAGAGAAGATACAGGAAGTTTGAGTGACATCATAGGACTTAAATAATTATTAAAAACACACAAAAATTTTTACTTTGCAATTCATCTGAAACCAATCAGCAGGAGGGAGAAACAATATTTGTACTCAATCACCTGTGATGAATCATGTGATGTGATTGGCATTGAACAGACAGTGCTGTTGTGCAAGTATGTAAACTCTGGGTCGCTGATTTCTTTATTGAATTTCTATAATTTCATCAAAGCAACAAAATATAATACATTAATATAGTAATGGAAGTTAAACCTAAAGCACCAAATATCGTACAACAGAGTAGTCAGATGGTGTCATTCCCTCCAGGATGCGCTGCAAGAAAAAAAATAAACATTTTTTTATGCATTTGTAGCCTATTTAGTCATTTTGATAGTCGAATAATAGACACTTACGGCCTGTGTTGCCTTCATATGGCTTACATGAGGTTTGTTTTTTTGTGGATCAAGACAGATTTGTTTTTATTTTCTTTGGTTCAATATGGCTCTTTAAACATTTTGGGTTGCCAACCCCTGGTCGTCAAACAGAAGGAGGAGGTGCTCATTCTCATTTCATGTATTTAATTAACACTGGAAGCGTGTGCTAGAAGTAAGAATGAAATGATATGTTTTCATGCTTACTTTCAAAGCCTCATACTTCTTAAAGGAAAGTCTGAAGCAGGTTCTTTCGTGTCCATATCCCAAGTTTCTGTGCCTTGATTGTGCAACTGATACGAAATAAATTAATATTCAGACTATTTCACTATTAAGTGACGTAGTGTGCGAGACCAAGAGTGAGAGAAATAAATTTCTCTTCATTAATTCTCCTTTTAAATCTTCAAAAAGAGGCCTGCAGTTTTCTATGTTCTGTCTTTTCTCCTGTTCTGTCCCCTTACTCTTTCATTTGTTGCCTTTTTTCCCCTCTTGGTCATGCCAGACTCCTCCATTTAAAAGAAGATTTTTCTCTCAGCCTGTGCCGCCTTTGCAGTCTCAGCAGCTGCCAAATGTGAGATTATGGCTTAGCTAAATCAGTTTTATCTCTGTGTGTTCAGCGCAACTTCAGTTTCAATCAGAGTGTGTGCTCAAGCATTGGAAGATGTCAGGCCCTGGGTATTGGTGTGAAAATGAGTGTCCGTTTTCTAATCCCGCTTGGCGATGGCGGCCAATAATTTGTGGCCACATGAAATAAGGTCATGGCGCTGACCATTTACACTCTTCAGATTGAGCCGTAACATCAAGAGGTTCACAGAACGTTAATGTTTCAATACCACCTTTGTTAGCATGCCAGGTAAAAAAATTGGAGGTAAAGTTCTTTCTTAAACAGTAGAATTCATGTCAGCTTACAATGTTTATTATAAACTGTACTGTTTTTTGAAATACAGTGGTATCTCACTTTACGAAAGTCTTACTAAACGAAAAATTCAGGTTACGAAACGCATTTTCCTAAAATTTTTGTCTCTGGATATGAAACAAGTTCATGTAACGAAAGTGCCATCTTAAAAATTCAAACGCGCCATTCAAACATTCAAACAATGCATGAGTTGCTTTCCCATTGGTTGTCTCCCAACACCCCACCCCGCTAGCCTCCCATTGGCTAGGAGGGAGCTGAATCGCCATAATACAGTACTGTACCCATAATGCTTTTCGTGTGCCTTCAACCCATTGTCCTACACACACCCGTGAAGGACAGTTGTACTGTTGGTTTGTGAGTTTCGTGAGGTTTCTTGAGTGTGCTTATTGCAGCATTATTTTTCATTATTAATCATGAGCCCCAAGAAAGTGATTCCCAGTGAGACTGAAAAGAAGCAGACTCCGTTTTAAATAAAGGGAAAACAGGAGATGATAAAAAAATATGAAAGTGGGATTCGGTTGTGTGAAATTGCAAAGGAGTATGGCCGAAACCCCTTGACAATCGGGACGATATTGAAGCAGAAGGAGACCTTAAAAGCAGAGATACAGTGACGGAGGAGATTATTCCGGAAAAAACAACTGCCATATTTAAGGACTTACCTTATGAAGGAGGGTGGGAGTGAGGGTTCTTCAGACCAGCAACCGCGGGACTTTAAAGCGTTGCATGGGTGGTTCGAGAAATTTAAGAAAAGGTAAATAATTTTCTTTAACTTTTAACACATATTTCATACATATTTCATACAAAATTGGTATAGAGACGCTCCCCGACTTACGTTGTTAATTGGTTCTGGACAGCCGAACATAAGTTGAAAGTGAACGTAAGTTGTTACAGTGACGTATGATGTATGACGCTCATACTGTACTATACATCCATAAATACCATTGCCGTATCTCATAAAACACCCCTAAATCAATTATTATAAAGATAACATTGTCAAATAATCAAATAATATCAACGATGAAGTTATTGGAAATAATAGTGGAAGGTAGACTAAGAGCAGAGGTCAGCATTTGTGAACAACAGTTTGGTTTCATGCCAAGAAAGAGTACCACAGATGCAGTGTTTGCTTTGAGGATGTTAATAGAGAAGTACAGAGAAGGTCAGAAGGAGCTGCATTGTGCCTTTGTGGATCTGGAGAAAGCATATGACAGAGTGCCGAGAGAGGAACTTTGGTATTGCATGAGGAAGTCTGGAGTGGCAGAGAAGTATGTTAGAGTGGTGCAGGACATGAATGAGAGATGTAAGACAGTGGTGAGGTGTGCTGTCGGTGTGACAGAAGAGTTCAAGGTGGAGGTGGGACTGCATCAAGGGTCAGCTCTGAGCCCCTTCTTGTTTGCTATGGTGAAGGACAGGCTGACAGACGAGGTTAGACAAGATTCCCCATGGACTATGATGTTTGCAGATGATATTGTGATCTGTAGTGAGAGCAGAGAACAAGTGCAGGAAAATCTAGAGAGGTGGAGGTATACCCTGGAAAGAAGAGGATTGAAGGTTAACCTCAGTAAAACAGAATATATGTGTGTGAACGACAAGGATCCAAGAGGAATGGTGAGGTTAAAGAGAGCAGAGATAAGGAAGGTGAAGGATTTTAAGTACTTAGTCTCAACAACCCAGAGCAATGGAGAGTGTGGAAAAGAGGTGAAGAAGCGTGTGCAGGCTAGTTGGAATGGATGGAGAAAAGTGTCCGGTGTGATGTGTGATAGGAAGGTATCGGCAAGAATGAAAGAAAAAGTGTACAAGACAGTGTTGAGGCCAGCGATGTTGTATGGTTTAGAAACAGTGGCCCTGGGGAAAAGAGAGGAGGTAGAGCTGGGGGTAGCAGAGATGAAAATGTTGAGGTTCTCTTTGGGAGTAACGAGGATAGATAGGATCAGGAATGAGTACGGGACAGCACATGTTAGAGGTTTTGGAGACAAAGCCAGAGACGCTAGATTGAGATGGTTTGGACATGTACAGAGGAGGGATAGTGAGTATATTGGTAGTAGGATGCTGAGGTTGGAACTACCAGGCAGAAGGCTGAGAGGAAGACCAAAGAGAAGATTTATGGATGCGGTGAAGGAGGACATGAAGGTAGTTGGAGTAAGAATAGAAGATACAGAGGCTAGGGTGAGATGGAGGCGGATGGTTTGCTGTGGCGACCCCTGAAGGGAACAGCCGAAAGGAAAAGAAGATATATATATATATATATATATATATATATATATATATATATATATATATTTATATATATATATATATATATATATATATATACTAAACTGGGAAGAAGGAGGGGCACGTTCAGTCTGTCATTTGTAAACAATGAACGCGGCATCATTACGTCATTGTTTCAGCGTACTTCGTAGGTACGTCTAAACTCAAAATTTGACTTTTTTGGGGGGAAAAAAACACAACGTAAAATCGAAAAAACATAAAACGGATGAACGTAAGTCGGGGAGCATCTGTACTTTTACAATTTTTAAAGGGTTTATGGGGTAGTATTGGGAGCCTTGGAACGAATCACACATTTTACATGTAAAATGCCGTTCAATTTACGAAAAATGCAGATTACGAAACAGGCTCTGCAACAGATTAATTTAATAAAATGAGGTACCCCTGTATAAAGAATGCACCAGCATATACTGTACAGAGTTGAATCTGTCAATGTTTTCTTTTCCAAGATGTGTCACATGGGAAAAAGTAGAATTTTGAAAATATTGTGATTTACTATACTCATAAAAAGATTATGAAAACAAGCTAGGGAGAATGAGATGTGTTTGGGTTCAGAATTTGTCCATATTCATTGGACCATACTGTGCAATGCAATGATTTATCAAAGCACCTACTGGGTATTTATTTAAAAAACATATAAAAACATGTTATGAACTGCAAGTTATTTATTACATCCCTACAGCTTAAATAAAAGAAAATATGCCCCATCTGGCGACTGGTTTTAATTGCCCTTGTGGTCATCTTTCAGTGTGTTTTATAGTATTTTGACCTGATCAAATCTCCCTTCACCCCAAAAATAAAACAAACAAACAAACAAACAAATAAAGAAATCTGTTCTGCTTGAAAGCATTTTATGATAAGGCTGTGGTTTGACTTTCATGATCACTCAAGTTAAAAGGTAAATGTTGTCTCATTTTAAAGCCAATGTATGGTTTAATATATTGATGTATGTACCACAGTCATGACATGTCTAACGTCACTCTTTTCAAAGTGCTTAATCTCTACTTAATCTCCAAATCTTTTTCAACCTTACTTTTTTTTTGCAACATTCACAGGGTTTTGTTTACAGAGATGCCAGCGATCACACTAAATCCACAAAAACTCTGTTTTGGGTGGAAACAAAGATGGTGATGTGTTAGAGGGATTTATTTTTAATTTATTTGCTTGAATGACAGTATTATACTGATATATTTTGCAGTATTACAGTGTTGTTTTCTGTAATCATGTGACCATAACAATTTTGCCCAGAGTTTTCCAACCCTGGTTCTGAAGGACCCCCTGTCCTGCACATGTTATTGCGTTCCATCTGTCACAACTACTTGAACTCAGGGAGAATTGTTAATTAGCTAACTAGCTAAACGAGTTGAATTGGGAAAATGGAAAATGGTGAAATGTACATGGCAGGGGTTCACCAGGGTGAGGGTTAGGAACCTCTGACAACGGCGAATATGTTTTCAGTGAACTTTTTACTAATGTCACATTCAAATCAAATGAGAACGAACTATTCATTGTGCGTCTCTGCACTGGTTTTTGTTTGATTGTTTTGTGTGATCCATTATAGACGTTAATGCAGATTGCTATTCACAAATAGATTGCTATTTTTTATTGAACATGTTCTTCTGTCATCTTTCTTTTGGAACTATGTACTTACTGTATTTGCCCACTTCTTAAGGGAGCAAGAAATTAAATGTCTCTCAGATGAAATTCTAGTTGTTGATTTGTATTAGGAACTGATAAGAAAGACTGCAACAATATTTCACCTATTTACAAATCCTGCATGTCAGTCTGATTGAATCATTTTAATGCCTCTAAACCAGTGCTTCTCAAAATAGTGGGGCCCCTTGGGGGGTATGTATCATGCCAGTATGATGCGGTGTGTTGTCGACGGCAGCGCGTCTGACCCTGGGGAACATGCTTTTCTGGAATTCTGTAGGAGAAGTAAGTGTAATTGCACCTCCACTTCACTAGGTGGAAGAAACAACACGGAAAAGTTTCTAACAGGAACAAAGAGAGACAGAGATATTAAGACGTGAGTAAGTTGAACGAGCTTAAGTTAAATAAGTTTAAATAAGGATGTATGTTTTTAATTTCAGGCACATTGGTGCAACTTTCAATCTTTTCAATTGCAGATTAAAATCAATGTTCATGAATTTTTTCTTTGTTGTAGGTGGAACTATATTTCTTTTTTGTTTTTAATGTCAATAAAGATACAATGTTATGCAGAGGTGTACTAATAACAATTTTATAGACAAATACAATACTGTAATACTATTTATAGTGGCTCGTGGGGGTCTTCCAAGGGGGGCGCCACAGAAAATAATTGAGAAGCACGCTCTAAAATCACATTGTCATTATATAAAATTTCCATTTCTATAGTTTATCTATTGAATTTTTTGCCTAGACCTGTGAACTTTTGCTTTAATGATTTTCTGTTTTTTGTTTTTTTTTTTCAAACTAAAGCTGTAGTCATATGATGAAAGTAAATTAAGCGAAGAGATAAGTGATTTTACTGAAGGGTAAAGCACACAGGACATGAAAGCAATATGTTTCACTTTCACATTGCACCAACTTTATCTCGCTGAACTTTGACCAGTGAATTTATCAACCTTGGTTTGTAACTAAGGCAGGCGATGGGCATTCTGGTTGGTTAAATGAGCTGCTGATTATTATCACAGGATGCTCATGTGACACAAGCTTAAACTCCACCAGAAACAACATACTGACATTCTTGTTGATGCCTGTAATTTGGCCATATCAGGTAATTATTTTAGGTGCAGTTACACTTGGATTTACTATCATTCAGAAAAAAACCCACACATTTTTAGGTTGCAAGCATTTAAGTAATCATCTTCATGAAATCTGATACCTTTTTGCTCTTATTCTATAATTCTGTAATATTTGGTTTAATATCCTCTTCTTTTCTTTTCGGCTTTTCCCTTCAGGGGTCGCCACAGCGAATCATCTGCCTCCATCTCACCCTATCCTTTGCATCTTCTTCTCTTACAACGACCTTCATGTCCTCCTTCACCACATCCATGAATCGTCTCTTTGGTCTTCCTCTAGGCCTTCTGCCTGGTAGTTCCTGCCTCAGCATCCTATTACCAATATACTCACTATCCCTCCTCTGTACATGTCCAAACCATCTCAATCTAGCCTCTCTGACTTCGTCTCCAAAACATCTTACATGTGCTGTCCCTCTGATGTGCTCATTCCTAATCCTATCCATCCTTGTTACTCCCAAAGACAACCTCAACATTTTCATCTCTGCTACCTCCAGCTCTGCCTCCTGTCTTTTCCCCAGGGCCACTGTCTCTAAACCATACAACATCGTTGGCCTCAACACCGTCTTGTACACTTTTCCTTTCATTCTTGCTGATACCCTCCTATCACACATCACACCGGACACTTTTTTCCAACCATTTCAACCTGTCTGCACACGCTTCTTCACCTCTTTTCAACACTCTCCATTGCTCTGCTCCCTGTAATCTCACCATTCCTCTTGGGTCTTTGTCATTCATGCACATGTATTCTGTCTTAATGAGGCTAACCTTCATTCCCCTCCTTTCCAGGGCATACCTCCACCTCTCTAGATTTTCCTGCACTTGTTCTCTGCTCTCACTACAGATCACAATGTCATCTGCAAACATCATAGTCCATGAGGAATCTTGTCTAACCTCGTCTGTCAGCCTGTCCATCACCATAGCAAACACTCTAACTTACTTCTCTGCCACTCCAGACTTCCTCATGCAATACCACAGTTCTTCACAAGAAGAAGAAGATGATACCACAGTCTATATCTATTTGTGCTCTAAAACGAATATTTGTGGACCGATTCAAACCCGAAGTCGGTGTGGCTTTTCCAGTTTTACCTTCTGCACATTCCTAAGAAACTTGATGGTACAGTATCTTCAAATTATCAACTAACTAGAAACAGTCAGGGGTCTGCATAACTGTTCCTACCTTCTTTCACCTCTTATCTCATATCAAATCTAACGCCCCTCTTTTAGCTAATAAAGAACTTAAGACAATCACAGATGGTCAGGTGTGCATAACAGGGGCTGGAGCCAAAATCTTCAGGAAGATATCAATCCAGTAAAAGGCTTGGTGACCTCTGATGTAGGTCATGTGACACATTGGCAGGATATGGTGTGAAAAAGAGACAATGAGATAGAGGGGTGGGGAGTCTGGCCTTCTGGTAGAACACTGCTATGTGGTTTGCCCATTCCATACAACATCCATCAACTTCTATGCTAATTTATTCCACCATGAATATGATGAGGCAGACGAACAGGAACTTCAGAGAAAATACTCTAAGATACTCATGCAACATCACACTCCATACATGTGTAAGCTCACTGATGCCAATGATTTGTGCTGTTGTGATTAATTGCAGAGTTTAAAAAATTATCAGTCTGATCTAAAACCAGTGGATGAGAGTCCCTGGTCCTGCATGGATCCAGAGATTGAGTCAAAAAACAAGATACATTGACAGAATGTAAACAAAAGCATTAATAAGCATTAATGGATTAATCATGTTCACACAAGCAGATAGGGTGGTAAATGGGGAACATATTCCAGGAAGTATAGGACTGTGTGCAGATAAAAAGAAGTTACTTGTTTTTGAGACTCAGCAGATATTATTCTTAGGTGGGTTTTTTTTTTTTTTTTTTTTTTTGGAACATTCAGTTCTGTATTAGAAGAACAACAACAAAAATCCCATCAGACAGCCACGTGAGACATCGAGTTTAGTCAGATGCTCCAAGACAGGCGCAGATTGCCTTTCGCATCATTAGCATTCAGACTTGTGATCTCTGGACAACACAGCAAGCATTTTCCCCCACCACTTGGGAGTCCCCTGGCAAGCTTTCTGAAGTAAAAGAAGTAGGAGAAGAAGACGTAGAACAACTGTTTGTCTCTTGTCAGTATCAATGCATGAAATTGCTCAACATAAAGCAGTGAACATGTGAAGGCCAATGTTATACTTTCTCTATCCAGAAGAATGCAAGAATCCACAAAATGCAAATTTCATCAGCAGAGGGTGTATGCGAGGCTCTGTGCAGATGTCCATATACCAGTGACGCAAGCCTTCTGCATGCAGCTGAGAGTGCCATCTGTACATGTGCTCAAAAATTAGATGCTGAATTGGAAAAGAGGCAGTGCAAAGGGGTTTCAAAGTGTTTGTGTAATTTATCTTTTAAAACAATATAAATATAATCAAATACTGTGTATTAATTGATGGTGGGAATTATTCATTTTTTATATTCATTTGATTCTTTGTACATTAACATATCCTCCAGTGCAGCTAACTGGGTTATCAGGCTGGTCATGTCTCTCACTGTCTCTGGTGTGAGGCATGTGAAAGAACCATTGCTGGATTTTGTCAAGAGTAAAATAGCTAGCTTAGCCATCGGCATGTTTCTGCCCTACGATGGCCTGGCGAGCTGTCCAGGGTGTACTCGGCCCTTGCCCGGAGTCAGCTGGGATCGGCGCCAGCCTCCCTGTGACCCTAATTAGGATTAAGCGGTGACAGAAACTGAATGAAAATGAACATTTGCATATTTTACTTTCTGTACTTTAAAAAAAAAAAAAAAATATATATATATATATATATATATATATATTACTGTAACTAAATTAACTGCTATATATTACTACATTTTCTAAGCAGAAACAAAACGCCTGAAATCCTTGGTGTCACTGAGAGGCTGTAAACGAAATGAGGAGCAACTTGGAACAACCAAGTATATTTATGTGCATGTCTGTGGACTGTGGAAGGAACCTGAAATATCTGGAGGAAACCCATGCAAGCATGGATATGCAAACTCCACAGAGATAGTTACTCTAACCCAGTAACTTCTTGCTTGAGGTGGACATGCTAACCATGATGTCACCATACCACCCCAAGCAGATAAGAAAGTAGTATAATAGGATCAAATATGTCTCCAGTGTACATGAAATTGTCGGTGTGTTTGTCCACGAAAGAGTACAAATAGAGTATTCAAAAGACCCATACTCCACAATTGAGGACATTTATGGTTCTTTATAGTGGTGATGGCTATCCTACTGTGACTGCTTTTCATGTGGTAATTTTCTGAGAGATGGGTGCTTGTTTTGTTCTCAGTTTGTAGGAGGGAGATGCTTAAAACGTAAAAGAAAACTTTTATTTTTGTATGCATAACTCATTACAATAGAGTGAAAATAATTTCTTCGCAAATCACTGCTTATTTGAATAAGTACCAGTTTAAGCCATGCTGCATAGAGGATGAAGGAAATTGATTGACTCGCAACAGTGACAGTTCTAAATAACCCATGAGTGGTAGCAGAGCAGTGCATGACCAAAAAAAAAAAAAAAAGCTTTGGAATATGGATATGATCCACCATCCACAGCTTTGCTTTAAAAGGTAGAGAAGTGGCAGCATGGAAGTACGTATATGGTCCAACAATGGTACATTGGCCACGTACTGACTCACTTATGATATTATTATGACTCACCAGTTACAGTTGGCAATATTTTGCACACTTGTGGTAGTTTGGCAGTATATTGCCAAACAATAGAAGCCCGGAGTTAAGTGGCCTAACAATGGCAATTTGGTAGCATATGGCTCATCAGTTACAGCTTAGTAGAATGTGGACCACCAGTGGCAGCTTAGCAGAATATGGCCCACCAGTGGGTGGGTGGAAGTGCTATATGAACCCTAGTGGCAGCTCAGCAGTATATAGCCCTCTAGTGGCAGAATACAGGCATACAACTCATCACTGGAAGTCTTGCAGTTTTTGGCCCACCAGTAGCTTGAAAGTAAATAGCCAACCAGTGGTAGCTTGGCAGAAGATGGCCAACCAGTAGTAATTTGGCAGTATATGACCCACCAGTGGAAGCTTCTAAGTAACCTTGGGTGAGTGAGAGTGTGGGGGGGAGGGTCTTGAGGGAACATGGTGATTGTGATGATCATGACAAAATTTTTGAACATCAACTGTTGATTGGTATGATTATAATGATTTATTAAAATTTGATTACAATTATAATAGAATGTGCGAATCGTAGTAGTTTGCAGTAGCACTTAACAGAACTTAACAGAGGATTAAGACCTTGATGTGCCATTGTAGGGGATCTTGATGAATTTAGAAACTCGATTATCAGTTTCATCTCTTGGATGAATCCTGCCTCATTCGTTTCTTTACCCCAATTGTGCTCCAAGCGTGCTCCTAAGTCGTGGAGCTCCATGCTATTTTTGAATTGTGAAGATCATGGACATTGTGGCCTAAAACAGCCAAAGGTAAACAGCCCACCAGTGATGGAAGTGTTAGCTGAGGTTTTCATAGGTGAAATTCCTTTAATTAAAGATCAAAGAGATTTTTATTGACAACTATTGGACGAATAATGAAAAGCAGTTTGCAGCTCTTTGTTTAGCAGTAATTATTAAAAAAGGGGGATCAAAAGACAATAAAGGAACTACACTAGGCTATTCATATGCATATACCGACATACAGATATATAGACATACCTATATGTATATCTATAGACACATGTACACACATATATACCAAATACACCTATACATCGATTCACATATTCACACATTTATAGAAGGGTGTATGATAATACCAATGGTGCATGATATACACAGGGTGAGAGGAAAAGGTTTTTAATCATAAGGTGCATGATGCTGTAATGTTATGATGTTCGAGATCTGCTCTAAACATAAGTATTGCACTTAAAAATACTATTGTAACTGTCCTGGAAGATTGTCTGAATCAGTGGTTCCTAACCTGGGTTCGATCGAACAGTGGTGAGGTGTGCTGTTGGTGTGACAGAAGAGTTCAAGGTGGAGGTGGGACTGCATCAAGGGTCAGCTCTCAGCCCCTTCTTGTTTGCTATGGTGATGGACAGGCTAACAGACGCCCCGCTTGGCCATCACTGGCTGCAGGTGATCACGCTACATTGCTTGGCCAATCTGTGCTGCAGGAAATTTGGTGCGCTCAGTAGTCGAATTGTGACTGTTGTGATGGTACGTCGTGTGATTTTTTTCTTAATGTTTTAATCCATACTAGGTTGAGTAAAAAAAGAAAGTGGTCGGACGAATATGTACAACATGGATTCACATATATAACGGAACATGATACTAGTCGGCGTCCTATCTGCATGATTTGCAAAGTAGGATCAACTCTGTACTGACTGACGTTTACGTACATGTATATGTACATATAATATCAATAAATACATATTCAATACTATAAATGCTTATAATAAAGATTAAATATTCAAAAATAATGCATAAGACGTAAATAAAACAAATACACACACATACAGACACACGTGCGCGCTCGCACTCAGATGTGCACCTCATATAAAAATGTAAGTAGTTGTGATGGTGGAGTTCATGCATTGTATTGGTTTTGTTCTTTGAACACAGTGATGTTAATGCACGGTTCATTTTGGTGCCCCAATAAAAACATATACCGATGTCTTGAATTTGAAAAAAAAAAAAAAAATTTATTTTTCACTAAAGAAGGGTTCGGTGAACAAGCATATGAAACTGGTGGGGTTCAGTACCGCCAACAAGGTTAAGAACCACTGATCTGAATGATGGTTATTCAGTTAGTGTGGGTGTGACAGTTGTGGTGTGATTATCTGTTTAACAGCTTGTCGCTACAGTAATAGTTTTAGTGGAGAGAAATGTCATGGGGGAGGGTTAAAGTAATAAACTGAGCAACTTGATGTGAACTTTTCAGATATTAATCTGATGCCTATCTGATGTACTACCCTGGAATTTTCACACACAAATCACCGAAACTCTACAAATCTTTGAATGGATATAATTATCATCCCTCCGGCCACATTCAAGAGATTTTTTCTGAGCCTTCACAGGAATCCTCAGCCTGTTTTATAAATATCTACTGAAGAAACCTCTGTCTGTCTTCCTTTCGGCTTTTTCCCTTTCACTCGGGAGTCGCCACAGCGAATCATCTGATTCGCACATTTGATTTGGCAGAGGTTTTTTTTATGTCGGATGCCCTTCCTGTCACAACCCTTTTAGCAAGGGACAGAAACACGATGACGACTTTGCAGCCTGCTCTTTACGAAAGTCAGCAATGGTTCTTTTACATGCCTCTCACCATAGACAGTGAGAGACATGGCCCGCCTTTGATAACCCAGTTAGCTGCACTGGGGGGGACAGTGACAACCTTGTGGAGAGTTGGACTCGAACCCCCAAATTTTGGATCAGCGATCCAGCGCCCTATACCACTAGACCACCACTGCCCTTTGGGTACAGTATGTGGTCATTTGAAAGTACTTTATCACTTAAATTTGTTGGTATTCTTCATAAATCTTTTAAGGGGGGGGGGGGACCTTTAAAAAATGTTTTGTGTATCTTGGGGCACAATACCTAACTGTCATGTTGCTTATCATGTTAAAATTGCAAATGATATTTTGTGTAGCGCACAAATGATGAGCAGAACACAAAGGTGTTCAGGTACTTTGAGGCAAGGTTCGTGTTATGTAGCTCATGGTATTTGGTTACACTTCTCATTCGTATATACCTCACTGAAATTCAAGTAAAGCACACATTGTAAATGTATACATACTATACACTACACAGAACCATAAGAAAAATTAACTAGCCATGACAATTGTGAGTGTTTGTTGTTTTAATTGAAGCATCATTTAATTGGAAAAAAAAGTTTTTTTTTGTTTTTTTTATCCTGCGATAATGGACCAACCAGAAACATTTAAGCCAAAAAAAGTTGCCATCTGTGAATTGGCACACTTGCTGCAAGACTGGCAATGTTCCTCCTCATGGAGTTCATATAACAGATGGATTACAACATGCAGCAGACAACAGATTCACCGCAGCCCTAAGCTGCAAACATCTACTGCTGTTACAAGCATATAGCACTAGACAAAGAGCTGCAACAACATGAATATTATTTATATATATATATATATATATATATATATATATATATATATATATATATATATATATATATATATAAAATGCACACACACACACACACATATACACACACACACACACCATATATATATATATATATATATATATATATATATACATATATACATATACACATATACACACACTCATATATATATATATATATATATATACACACACACACACACACACACACACACAGTAGGCCCTCGATATTCGCTGGGGTTTGGTTCCGACCCCTCCCACGAATGAAGATAATCCGCGAGTTCTGTACCCGGAAGTAAAACCCCATGTATCATATTACATGTGCGAATGAGCAACCGGAAGTAAAATACTATGTATCTATTACATACGCTAAAATATGCTTCTTATACATTCTATAGACAGTTTTTCTTATTAATACTATTTGAAGGGTACCTGTAGTAGTGAAAGCGCTCGTATACCTAATTTGATGTATTGTGTATAACTAGTGACAATACACCTATAAAGCGTTTATTATATTCTCTCACAAACCAGCTTTAAGTGATTTAAGGGCTTCACTAACGTTAAGCTTCAGAGCACAGAAGTTTCAAAACGGCGCATTTGAAGTGACGTCATATCGTTGACATAGCCTCAACCGGAACTGCAAGATTGCACTGTAAACATAAGGCTATATACCTGACATATACAACACAAGCTCAGGGAAACTTGGAAAAAACAGACATTATAGCCGTTTTTTTTTAAAAACCATGGATGAAGACAGTTTCGTAGAAGGATTAGAAGGTTATTTATATGAACCACTGAAGAAAGACTATCCCCATTTAGTGAAATCGGACCAGGAAAGTGACGACTCGGAGGACGATACTGGAGAGTCGGCAGAAGCTCTTACATGGGAAAATCGTAGCAAACAACCAGCAAATATTTGGTGCTCTTGTGGAAAATGTGTGCGTCAAAAAACCGACCAGGAGTGCTATTGTTGTAAGGAACATGAATTGCTTGAGGAAAATATACTGACATTCTGCAATTGGCTATCTGACTGCCAACGATGTTACGTCACAATGACCTTTAACCCCGGTGAAAAGAAGCCAACATGTCCACGCGCTCAACCTCCGTGAGCAAGGAATGTCATATAGAAGAAAAGGAAATGTGGACTTGTAAATAAACCCACCGACATCACATTGTTTAAAAATTAATAATAAAGTATCGTGGATATTTTTTGAATGCTGTAAATTTTGGGTACAGGTACCCTTAATGTAGTAAAATATAGTAATGGTTAAGAAAAACCTTTTAATTTTGTACTGTGATAGTATAAATAAAATTTATATGTACAGAGGAGGGATAGTGAGTATATTGGTAATAGGATGCTGAGGCTGGAACTACCAGGCAAAAGGCCTAGAGGAAGACCAAAGAGACGATTCATGGATGTGGTGAAGGAGGACATGAAGGTCGTTGGTGTAAGAGAAGAAGATGCAAAGGATAGGGTGAGATGGAGGCAGATGATTCGCTGTGGCGACACCTGAAGGGAAAAGCCGAAAGGAAAAGAAGAAGAAGAATATATTATCCAGTTAAGCTCTATGCCACTCAAACGTCGGCTAAGTGCTGTCTTTTCTGAAGAAATAAGACTTTCTCCTGAAGAAACGACAGTTTCCTCTGAAGTGCCTGAAGATAATCATCTGAACTGTTGTAAAGCTGTAGTATTAAAGTCTTTTTCAATTATTATTCCAGTACAGTGCCAAAGTTAATGTTTTGAAGCCAAGCTGCAGCTCAGCCACGCCCCTCAGCCGGAGCGGAGAGTTAGAGAACACAGCTGTCAAATTCAAAGTCCCACCCAAAACAGACCATAACAAAAATAACATAAAAGAACATGAAATGTAATCAATTGGATTTAAAAAAAAAAGATAAACATGCTACACCACAGTACATAAAATCACACACACAAATATTCTAAACATTAACTTTTGTACTGTACTGGAATAATAATTGAAAAAGACTTCAATACTAGAGTGCTTTCAGTTGATTATTTCTCTTCAGGCACTTCAGAGGAAACTGTCGTTTCTTCAGGAGAAAATCTTATTTCTTCAGAAGAGACATCCAACGTCATTACCTTTTCTATCGCTTAGCCAGAGAAGACACACCATACACATGTGGAGAAGACACACATCATACAACTTAACTGGTAATTAAAATACACACCAAAAAAAGAGGCTTATTGAAAACTTGTGCGCGAATGAGGGAAAGGGGGCATTACATCATCTCAACCAATCAGCAGGAAGGAGAACAGCCATTGGCTGAATTTGAGTGACGTGTCAGTTGCTTGGCAGTCCACAAATACTCAAACCGTGAGTGCAAAACCACGAATAGTCAAGGGCCTAGTGTGTGTGTGTGTGTGTGTGTGTGTGTGTGTGTGTGTGTATGTATGTATGTATGTGTGTGTGTATATATATATATATATATACACACACACACACACACACACACACACACATATATATATATAAATACATTTCAATCAAGCTTTCATTAAGCACTGGTTGCCATGTGGTAAGGTGCTGGATTACTGATTAGTGCAACTAACTGGGTTATCAAAGGCCAGCCCCTTGTCTCACTGTTTATGGCAAGAGGCTGTAAAAGAATCATTCTGACATGCATCAAGAATAGGCTGCAGCCATCAGTGTGTTTCTCCCCTGTAATGGCCTGGTGAGCTGTCCAGAGTGTCCTCTGCCCTTGCCCATGGTCAGCTAAGATGGTGCTGGCCTCCTCACGACACTAATTAGGATTTGAATAAATAACTTACCATGCTCATGTTTAAAAAATTTCAGGAGGTTGCATGTTTGAGGATAGTAAAAACATATTAAGGTACAGTGGTACCTCGGGTCTTTAGAAGTCGAACAAATCTTAATTCAAACAAAAATTGGAAGTCGAACTTGAAAAAATGAGACTAAGAGGGAGGAAAAGTGCGCAACTTCCGGAAATCGTTCTCTTTTGACTCTACTTGACCACTGTGTGCATGTGGATGTGTTTGTTCTACAAAGTACAGTATACTGTGGTTTGTTTTTTTTTGTTTTGTTTTGTTTTGTTTACTCGATTAGATTAGCTAATAAATATGTCTCCAAAGAAAGCTACTGAGAAAAGGTCCGAAGTGCAGAAAACTGATGAGTTTAAGAAAAAGCTGATAGTTAAACATGAATCAGGCGTGCGTATTACTGATCTTGATAAGGAATATGGCATGGCTAAATCAACGATATGAACGATCCTGAAGAACAAAAGTGGCTGTTTAAAGCCAGTCATGTGGCGAAAGGCTCGACAGATATCAGCAAAGACCACAAATGCTGGAGGAAATGGAAAAATTACTGCTCTATACATAAACGAGCAGCAGTTGTCAGGAGATAGTGTTAAACAGGTCACACTTGAACAAATTTCTTCAAATTTAATTTACCTCTGCATTTGGATTGGATTCTTCATCACTTTGTAGTTGTACATGGATAAAGATCTCTTCCACATAATCTTGTGCCATGTCCAGCCATTTGTGCTGTTTGGTACCAGCAGTCATTGTTCTGTGTATTTCCTGATATATAAATGTTATTATTCCATTTAAAATCTGCTCCATATTCTACCAAATATGAGTCCGAGATCGCTCTGAGCCTTTGTAACACTCAGCACTGCTCCATTGTGCCATATGTATTGCCAGAAGGTCTTGACTGGACCTGTTCCAATTGGAGCTGTTAGAAGGGATATAAAGGCCATGCAGGCGCTGATGCACAGAGCATGTCATGAATAAATGGCCCCACTAGAATATCTGATCAGAGAAACATTAGCCATTTACTCATTTGTATGCACTATGAATCAGGTTCTTGGGGGCTGCTCATGTGCCCCGGCTGAGGGGGAAGATAGCCTATTGCATTAAGTGGGGCCTTGTAATACATGACGCTCTCATCTTAGCACAGCAATGTAATTTTTGGAGTGGATAGGTGACATGCTAAACAGGAGGAGGTCAATGGTGGGTAAATAATTACAAATATCGGATGCTAATTTTAAAAATTGATGCTGTCGTTAAATAAATAATTGCAGGTTTAAGAGTGAAAGTAAGGGACTGGGGTTATTGAGCTGATATGCTCAAAAACATGGCCACAAGTGGTATGCAGATTATTCTAAATGGTAAAGAACTTTTTAAGAATAAAAACTATTAATTAAAGAATACATAGAAAAAATTTAAAGCAAGTATGTTTACATTGCGAAAAAATATAAGTACAGCCATGAAATATTTACACAAACAAACACTTCACATTCTTTCATATGTCTTTAATATCATTCTTTAATACAGTGCCTGGGTGGCACAATGGCATAGCGGTTATCACATCTACCTCACAGAAAGGAGGTCCTGGGTTTGTGTCAAGGGTTGAGAGAGGGCTTTTCAGCTCTCCTTCTGCTTGCATGAGTTTTCTCTTTGAGAAAGTGAGCCATACAGTGCTGCCACATAAGTACCCAGTAGTCACATGGGAAAGTGGCTTTTTGATCATTTATTTAACATCAATAAATATAATATTCTAGTGTGAACAAAGTAAGTACTCCATTGTCTTCAGCAGCTTGTATTTAATTATTTAACATAAATTATTGTATGCATTCTGCATATTTCTTCTTATAATTTTAAGATTTCTTCATTGTAAGCCATTCCTTAGTAGGTTTTCTAGTGTCAGGGATGGGAATTTTCCGCCAATCAGTGGATTTCCGCCTTTTTGTAAGTCAAATGGGTCATTTTTGCAATCGATGCAAAACAAAAACCGATGAATAAATCTCGCACATTTAAATCTATTCATCTATTTTCAATGCCAGCCAATCCTTTCTGTATGTGGGCGTGTCGGACACCTTGAAACTCTAATTTTATTGGATTATAACAACAGCCACAGACTGCGCAAGTTGTTTTTGAGTAAAGAGAGAAATTTCCCTCGTTTTTGATCAGCTCATTTGCACGAAGCCAAGCACAGCTGACAAGCAAACACAAATGGACAGACGTGGAAAAACTTCAACCCGCAAACCAGCTGATTGCCAAAACTTGGGATGCACTTCCTGTCACATAAACACTGCAGCGTGTGAGTCGTGTCGAGTCCTCACCCCGCATCAACCAGACTATAAAGCCATCAGCAAACCCATGCAGCACCAGAAGTTGCATTAATAGTAAGCAGTGCTGCAGTGGTGGTTACATGCCATTACATGCCGTGTACCCACTTGTTTTAGTGGCTGAGTTGCGTGTACTGACTTAATTTGGTCTACTTTATAGTTGATCAACGTAAATTTCCGCGGCTGTGTCAATAAAAAGCGGAGATGAAGTAATAAATAGTTTCAAAGCCAAAGCCGCAACCTCCCGCGCTCCATGCACCTGCTGCGTGCGCCTCGGTCGCTTCGCTGCCATCGTGTACTCACTTATTTTTTTTTACCACTACAGTACTGATAGTAAGAAGTATTTTTATTATTAATAAATAACTTCATTATGACAATGTCGTTTAAAATAAATTCAGAGTCCTATTATACTATAAAATTGTTGGTCTTCTTTTTCAATTAAGTTGTATTCAGTATGTGTGTGTGTGTGTGTGTTTGTGTGTGTATATATATATATATATATATATATATATATATATATATATATATATATAAAAATGGCTGTCAGAGGATTAGATTTTAAAATGTCTTTTTTTTGGCTCTCTTAGTCGAAAAGGTTCCCAAACCCTGGTTTAAAGTACAGTATTTGAAATTAGAACTAGGCCCACTGTAGGCCTATAACTGTAAATTAATTTTTTTTAAATAATTTTAATAATTCATTTTCGTAACGATCTCTTTAAAAATATTCCTTCCAGAAGACATCAATTAAGCTCCTTTTTGTAAGTATAACCCCAAACCTTTTGGGGGGTTTCACCCCCTGAACCCCCCAGCAAGGGCACTGCCCCCACACCCTGCAGGGGCCTAGGCGGCCCCCTTGACCCCTGCCAATTTTTCCTTCTTTTCCATGAAGGCCTGTTCTCATCCCTGGAGTGTGCTTAAGACCATAATGTTGAAAGATCCACCTTTGGTTTAATTTCAACTTTCATACAGCCTGGCATTATTTTCAAGCACTCTTTCATTTCAAGCAGTTTTTTTGTTGTATCAGCGACTGCATGACGGTCAGTCAATGAGCCACCATGCACGCCTCTAACTTTTCACCACCATGCTTTAGAAAAACAGAAAATCTAGTTCATAGTTGTTACTTTTATGTTCATGTGTTATTGTTAGTTGTTCGAGTAGATGCAAGCACTAGTTAAACAAGAATAAAACTGCAAGACTCCTTACTGGTTTCAGAATGTTTGACCACATCACTTTTATCTTATCCCCATTGCAATGGCTCCCAAGCGGATTTCACACTGATTATAAAATACTACTCTTGACCTATACAGCACTGAATGGTCTTGCAGAATATCATCTTTGTGAGCTTCTGGTGTTTTATGATCTGTCACATCTACTTTATGGAAAAGGTGCAGGGTACTTGTTGGTACCTTAAATAATGAATGCTACAGCAGGAGGTTGATCCGTCTCTACAGAGCCGCTGCAGGGTTAAGGAACTTTAAATTTAGTGTTCAAAATTTAGATAGACTAAAGACAAACAGGGCGGCACGATGACATAGTGGTTAGTGCTTCCGCCTCACAGCAAGAAGGTCCTGGGTTCAATTCCCAGCTCAGGTGTTTCTGCACGGAGTTTGCATGTTCTCTCCGTGCTTGTGCAGGTTTTTTCCTGGTGCTCTGGTTTCCTCCCACGGTGAAAAAAACATGCTCTGTAGGTTAATTGACTGTTCCAAAACACCTATAGGGGTGAGTGTGAGTATGAATGTTTGTGTGAGTGTGTGATGGTCTGGCGAGCTGTCCAGGGTGCACCCTGCCCTCTCCCAGAGTGGCACCAGCCTCCCTGTGACCCTAATTAAGATTAGGCGGTTCAGAAAATGAATGAAATAATAAAGACAAATGGGACAGTTGTGGCTCACCAGATTAAGGCTCTGGGTTACTGATCAAGGGTCCAAGCCTCAGCACCAGCACTGCCAGCATTGGACTAAGCAATCTGAAAAAGATATGAGAGCGAGAAGGTTATCAATAACAAAATGTTTAATTTTTTAATATGATTTCTCAGAAGAACTATATAATGATAACATTCATGAACATGAAGACAAAGTGCAAATAATAATCATGATCAAACAAAAACTTTATTTTTGCTTTATAAATAAAATGGAATTTAATCAGTTGAGTGAAAATAGAGCAAAGTTTATGTACTTTCCATTGTATATGCACTATATCTTGCAAAACTGGCCTTGTGAGAAACAGCAGATTTTTAGATAGTGCTGGCTTCGCCTCTGGCATGTTGAGGTTTAATTAAAGACTTCTAATGATTAAAATTGAAGTCTTGTCTCTGCTGCTAATTAACCCAGAGGAGCTATCAAAACACCGAGCAAGAAAATATTATTTCTCAGCCAACGCTATCAAGGCTTTAAAGCATGAGACAGTTATGGCCTGTAAAAATAATGTACAGAGAGTGAATCACTTCCAGGGAATAGCATTTGGTGTCCTTGCCTTATGCTTCTGTCCTGAATTGAAAATTTCAAAAGTCATTTTTGACCCCCAAAACCATCAAAAAATCTGTACAACCATAATCAAACCATGCCCCAGTGAGAAAACACACTCAATGTATTGCGTTATAATGAGAAGCTGTAATCAAGAATGAAAGGCTGAATCAATAGGTTACACTCTGAGAAAACAAATTTTAAAATAATCTTCATAATTAATTGTCCTGGCTGGATTTATCCCACATACCACACATTTATACAGTTCACAGGCATCGTTGTATGAAAACAGAACAGATGACACCCTTGAAAGGGGAATAGGGAGGCAGCATCATTGTTGGAATGTGTGTTCATGGAGTGGGAAATTTTCCAGCTTCACTTTCCAGATTGCACTATAGCTGACCCAACAGTACATAAACACCGTACATGGTTCAGCTTCTGATACAGTGCAAAACAGATTGGTTGATACAACCAATGTATTGTTGAATATAACAACATGTAATTAAATTGTGTCCAACCAATGCATTGGTTGCCTAAAACTATTGACATTGGTTGTTTATTTAACCATATACTGTCGTAACATGTTAAGTCAAATAATTGCCATTTCCTAATTAAACACAAATGTGTAGCTGTATAAGTCTATAGACAGTGATCTCTCGCTACTTCATGCTTCCGTTTCTGAGTCTTCAGTGCATCCCAGGTTTTTCAAAAGTATTCATCAAAAAATGCTGCAAAACAAGGCCGATTATGCAATCCCCAACAAAACTACTTACATTTTTATGTGAGGTGTGCATCAGTGTGTGTATGTATGTTTTATTTATATCTTAGGCATTATTTCTGAATGTTTAATTGTTAGTATAAGCTTTTATATCGTTGAATATGTATTCATTGATATTGGTAGGCCTCCGTCAGTCCTGAAGGACTATGGCTGCGCTCTGGCTGGTACCCCAGCTGGTGATACCCCCCAGTGCGCAGAGCCTGGGTAGGGAGTAACGAGGGACAGGCTGTTACCCAAACCCAAGCAGCAAGTCCCCCCCTGTCTCGGCGCCACCGGAAGGATCCAATGGAAGGGCAAATGCCGATACGACTGGGTTCCAGTGCCGCTGCAGGAGAGAATCTACGGTCAATTTAGAACGGCCAATTAACCTACAGTGCACGTCTTTGGACTGCGGGAGGAAACCGGAGCACCCGGAGGAAACCCGCACAAGCACGGGGAGAACATGCAAACTCCACACAGAAACGCCCAGGCCGGGAATCGAACCCAGGCCTTCTTGCTGTGAGGCGGACGTGCTAACCACTACGCCACCGTGCCGCCTCATTGATATTATATATACATATATATGTACGTATACGTCAGTACGGGGGGGGTCGATCCTACTTTGTGGAAATCGGCGGTCGCGGGAAAGTCTCGGTCCCTATTGATCGCGGAAAGTGAGGGATCCCTGTATTACAACCTGGAAAGTCCAGCTTTAGGCCTTATTTACTGCCTGTCCACAGTCCACGGATTACAGACTAGCATCTATCTGAACATCAACATCGTGACAGTGGTGGTTTAGTGTTATAGGGTGCTGAATCGTTGATCCTAAGGTTGGGGGCTCGAGTCCCACTCTCTACAAGGTTGTCACTTTCCTCCCCAGTGCAGCTAACTAGGTTATCAAAGGTGGGCCATGTCTCTCACTGTCTATGGTGAGAGTTTCATGTAAAAGAACCATTGCTGAATTTCGTAAAGAGTAGCTACAAAGCCGTCAGTATGTTTCTGTCCCTTGCTAATGGGTTGTGTCAGGAAGGGCATCTGAAGTAAAAACCTATGCCAAATCAAACGTGCGAATCATTCGCCGTGCCAACCCCTGATAAAGGGAAAAAGCCGAAAGGAAATCTCTCTCATCTCATCTATCTGAACATCATTGTCTCTTACTTTAGTCTGAACTTGCTTTTAACTATAATTCACAATCCATCATTATCACCTAGTAATATTTTGGCCAATCTGGTCACAACCAATATTGATTGATAGCAAGAAGTTATGAGTTACTAAGTTTCTAGTAACAAAAATATTCATTATTACAACTTGTATTGTAATAAACAGTTACACAGTTTGAAAAAAAAATATTTTTGTAATGTAAATAAAAAAATGACTTCTAAATCAAAAACATCCTTTTTTTTGTTGTTGTTCTTAAATTTAACACTTTAGACATGCTCAACTTACACTGATACAAAACAGCTCTATAGGACGCTGGATGCAGATTTAGATGCTTAATGAACAAGATAGGATGCAGTGGAAATTCTGCTGAGATGACAAGAGAAAGAAATATTAAGAAAAAACTGACTCAAAAATGAACCTATCTTTTTCTGGATGATGGCAGGACAGGGGAATATAAATCATTACTGAATATAGAGGCAAAAGCGTAAAGATAAACAGCATTGTGAAAGGATGTTCAGTGTGAGTGGAGTGTGAATAAGTGTCCTATAGTGAGCACAAAATGAACAGCAGATCATATGTCCGAATCTACAGTATCCAGATGAGCTTATCTACTAAAACATGGCAATACGTTTTTTTTTATGGGAAGTGCAATCTTACGAGTATCCATATGGGACTATCCATAGCAGCAGAAGATGAGAAACAAGTGCAGAAAACCTCAAGCTAAATTAGAGAATAAGGATGGATCAGGCAGGTCTGAAAGGAGCCAAACTTGCACACTTGGTATTCTCAGGCAGTCATCCATCCAAGTAGACCCAACCTTGATTAGTTTCTGAGATCAGAATAGGTAAGACACGATGAGGTTTTCCCACTTTTCTCCTCAATTTAGTATTTCCCACCTGCCTGCTCTATTACAGCAACCAACTGGGGGATGAAGCCTAAGACATGTATTTCTCCAAGTCAGCCAACCACATCTTGTTGGAATTGCTGCTCATGTTGCATTGGAATAAAGTGCTACTTGGCCTTTTCTGCATAAACAAGCTCATATCACCCATGATTTTGGATACAGGGGGAAAAAAAAAAAAAAAAAAAAAAAAAAAAAAAAAGAGTATATCCCTCTCTCCCAGAACACAAGGGCAATTTTGCTCCCTTGGCTCCCTTGCCACAGATAGATTTACTATTATAAGAACATGCAATCTACTCTAACAGTTAGAATGCTTTGCTGTTGTGTCAATGGGGAACTTGTATCCACTTTTGTGTAAAACTGTAGTCAAAATTATAGTTCTGACATCAAGTAAAACCCTAGGAGTCCTGGTCCATATCTAAAAACCTATGACTGGAGCACTGCACACACCACATATGTATAAAAAAATAAAGAGTTAGTGCATATATAGGAGCGAGCAGACATAAACCGATGTCAATAAATCAGTGTTGGTGGAAATTTATGCATGTAAATACATGCATAAGAAGACTGTTACGTTAACCTTAACTTATTCTATTTAAAATAAAGATAATTTTTTTATTGTAAACTTTTTCATAAACAATGAAGCAGTTCAGCAGCTCTTTTTTTTAGCAGCATGTATAAAAGTGCAAAAAAGACAGCTAAGGTATGCACACTTAAAATCCTTTCATTTTCAAAACACTTGACGATGCGCTTTATAATCTGGTGTGTATTATGCATGGGTGAAGCTGTGCGACTTTGACTCACTGATACCGTCAAAACCCAAGTGAAGCAAACTAAGTCAGACCTTACAATCATTCTGTTGGATTAACCAAAGAACTCCAACGGTTAGATATTGGTGTCAACAGGTCATAAATTAGAGGGATCCGAGCTTTATGTCCAACTCGCGCAATTGTTAAACTCAGATGCTGAAAATGAAGAATTTGATGGATTTGTGGAAGAGGAATGAACTAAAAAAAGTGAGTTCAGTTGTAACAATATAAAACAATAAACAGTGTTGAGAGTAATTATGAGGTGTATAATTTTATATTTTATGTGTTACAACTAAATAATATTGAGAGTTAATGGGAATGAGTTGAATCAAGTTTGACGTATCTGAATTTTGTTTTGCTTAATGCACTTTATAATCTGGTGTGCCTTTATGTATGAAAATAGACCGTTCAATCATCTTTCATTGATATTGCACCTTATAATCTGATGTGCCCTATGGCCTGGAAAATACGGTACATATATCCACATATTCACACTTGTACACATACACAAGAGGTTCATGATGTGACAAAAGGTGCATGCAGTAAAGGGCCATCATTTTAAAATACCATTATACTACATTACTTCTTAAACTCAATCTGTACAGAAAACCTTAGCCCTTTTTTTTTATTACCCACACAGACCCCACCTTCAGTTTCATCCATACTAAAGACCATGAACAAAGAATTCGTTGTACAGTCCTGGAGCTTGGATTGGTTTTAATTCACCTGACACATTTACAAGTTCAGTCAAATCAAATAAGTATGTAAGAACAAACCATAAATATTTTGTTTTTGTTTGCTTTTCTTATGTGTATAGTAGGCCCTCGACATTCACGGGGATTCGGTTCCATTGTTTCTTTGTTCGTTTTAATTTGTTTTATTTGTTTGTTCATGTTTTGCACTATGCTCGTCTATGATCGGTCGACCCTACTACAGCTATGAGAAGCTTCAGCTTCGGGCAACTAAGCACGCAACAACTTCTATCGTGAGCTGCTATGGGAGCTCAATACAAATCTCACCCCAGCTAGGAATAAGCCCAAGCAGAGTTCTCAGAGGCTTGGTTAGCACTTCCGGCCATACTGCTTGAAAATGTTCAGTCCCTGCGAAACAAGATGGACGAGCTTCATGCTCAGATTGCAGCGCAGAGGGATCTACAGGACTGTGTTTCTGTGAAACATGGCTTGAGGCGATTGCACCAGCCGGCTACACGGCCTTCATCCCCTTCCTGCCTGGGCTTTTTGTCAGCTGGGGTACGGCTCGCATTGAGCTGCCTACCATAGCATATTAGCTCTCCAGCTAACAAGCCCAGTTGAGCGTGCTTAGTTATACATGCCCGAAGATACGAGTCGACCGGTCGTAGACGAGCATAGTGCAAAACATGAACAAAACAAATTAAAACGAACAAAGAAACAATTTGACTCTGAGAACTCTGCAACGTCGCCCTCTGGGCAGCGCCATCTTGGAGACATCACTCCAAGATGTCACTACAAGTTTAATGTAAAAGGACATGAAGCGTAATAAAGTTTATCCTTTTGGTATAATTTGTTAAACATGCTACAGAACATAAAATCTCACGCACAAACATTAACTTAGGTACTGTACTGGAATAATAATTGAAAAAGATTTTAATACAATAGTTCAAAGAAAACCATAGTTTCTTAGGAGAAAGTCTTATTTCTTCAGAAGAGACATCCAGCATTTTCTATCGCTTAGCCGGAGAAGACGCATAGCGTTTGAGTGGTATCGTAGAGCTTAACTGGTAATTAAAACACACACACAGAAAAGAGGCTCATTGACAACTTGTGCGTGAATGAGGAAAAAGGGGTGGGACAAGAGCTCAACCAATCAGGAGAAAGGAGGCCAGCCATTGGCTGAATTTGAATCATGTGCCAATGCTCGGCAGTCAGTGAATACTCAAACCGTGGGTGCAAAACCGTGAATAGTCAAGGGCCTACTGGAGTATATACTGTATATTAAAAAAAATAATCTGCTTGTGGCTCAGTGGACATTAATATTAGCCGCTTAAAGTGTCCCGTGATGTTCATGGACTATTCAGTAATATCAATCTCATCTTCAGAAAACAATTGTAATAGGACTGTGTAGATGTTATTTCAATATTAGACATTTTGTTATCCAAAAAAGTATTATAATGTCTTATAAAAGAAATATTAAATACAGCAGAGATGCTCAATTCCGTAAAGTGTGTTTGTCTTTATTCTAAAAGTATTCATATTTCTCACTACAGTAGAATAAGTCCTTTTTAATTGGGGTGGGGACATTATCACACAAATGATTTATGCACACCATCCATGTGTATGTAAATGTCAGACTTTTTATTGGCATTAAGCTTTTTTGAGAATTTCTCTTCATCCATATGGGACTGAAAGGTTCCACTGGCCCAAGATAGCAATACCTTAATAAGAAAATAACATCTATAAGAGTGCAATGCATTTCTCACAGCCCTGGAGCACAATGAAGGACTCAGCTGCTACAAATTATATAAGTGCTTTGCAGTCAAGCTGAAAGATAATATTGTTACAGTCCTGCCACTGCTTTCCAAAAACAAGCATATTGTTTCAGGACTTGTGATATTTCCCACTGTAGTTTCAGACCTTTGTTCTGTTGCAATTTTTCACAGCATGAGTATGTGGACACTCCAAGAGTCCACACGCTGAGCTCAGAGACCACAGGGACGAAGCGTTGAGCTTGTAGCCAAGCACTAATACCAGAAAACAACTCTTTCATTTTGGTTCGGGTCAGGGATCAGCAAGTGAGCTACCGAGCTGAAACATTTGTTTGCCTTGAGTACAGTATGCTTCCAGAAAAATGTTTTCAGTTTATTTCATCATGATTTTCCCTCTAAATCGAAAATGATTCCATCATCACAGTTAAAAGATGCTTTCAGAGTTATTTTTTATTTATATAATTAATGCAATTTTTGTTCAGGATAGCACGGTGCACAGTAGTTAACATTTCCTTCACTTATCCCTTAACATCCGAGGATGTCGTTGGGGCACCTTCATGGCGAGACCTGCGCTGATTTGGCCTGACGGAGCCTATCCCTCTCCAGGTTGTAGAAATACGCTGACGGCTTTGCAGCCTACTCTTTATGGAAGTCAGCAATGGTTCTTTTACATGCCTCTCATCATAGACAGTGAGAGACATGGCCTGCCTTTGATAACCCAGTTAGCTGCACTGGGGGAACAATGACAACCTTGTGGGGACTAGAACCCCCAACCTTAGGATCAGTGATCCTGTGCCCTAACCCCTAGACCACCACTGCCCGCTTAGCATTTCCATCTCACAGCAAAAAGGTCCTGGGTTCATCCGCTGGCTCAGACATTTCTGTATGGAGTTTGAATGTTGTTGCTGTGTTTGTATAATTTTCCTACAGCAACTCCAGTTTTCTCACACAGTCCAAAGACATCCATATTAAACTAATTAGCTTTTCCAAATCACACCCTGGGTGGATGATGTCAGTGTGAATGATTGTTTTATAGTTATAGTATATACTCTATGAACATAAGAAAAAAACCACTAAAATGACACCCTGACTGTCAGTCATCTTTTTCCACTTAATATGGGATCAGGTTGTGCTGACAGCAGTAAGCAGTGAGGACAAGCCTCTCTTCCCAGCCACTTCTGCCAGCTTTTCTGGGGGGGATACCGAGGTGTTTCCAGACCAGTCCAGAGGCATAATCCCTCCAACATGCTCTGGGTCAACTACAGGGTATCTGCCCAATTGGACATGCCTGAAACACCACACCAGGGAGGTGCTCGTGACAATGGCATACAGCACGTTTGGCCTGTCGGTAATTGTCTGCTGCCTCGGGAGTCCCACAGGCCAAAAGTACATGAAAGACTTCCTTCTTCAGTTTGATCCCACCCACACAGGGGGTTGCAGTCAGGACAAGCACCGGTGACCCTTCGTCCACAGCCCTGGGCTGCTGCCTCAATAACAGAGGCATGGAACATAGCCCATTCGTACTCTGTCTTCAGCCTCTTTTAGGAAGTGGTTGTAATACTGCAGTTCTGCTGGAGGTGGGAGTGGAAGGCCCTTCTGACAGGAGACTCCTCCATTTGTTCTCAGGAGACTCGAAATACATGTTTGCATATCCTAGGTCTGGAGAGCAACCTCCGCTGTCATCAGAGCCAGTTTATCACTAGGTGGTGATCAGTTGATAGGTCAGCTTCTCTCTTCATCTGAGGGTTCAGAACATACTACAATGAAACAACTGCAATGGCCTGACAAGCTGTCCAGGGTGTACTTTGCCCACGCACAGTGTTGGCTGAGATTGATGCCAGCCTCCACATGGCCAGAAATTAGGAATATGCAGTTTAAGGAGTGAATGAATGACCACTGAAACAAAGAAAAAAAAAGACAATTGTTAATTTTCCATAGTATAGTTCAATGGATCAGGTGAGTGCTGTGCTTCAAGCAAAAGCAAACCCTGTGTAGCGGCTAGCATCTTTTTATAGCCTACTAATTCAGAATTTAGTACATTCTGTACAAAACCATAAGTAAACTGCACTCCATTAATGTGTTTTATAGTAAATACTACATGAAAAGACCCTCCATTCACACTACAAAGGAAATATTCCATTTGATCTCTAAAAATAACCAGGGACAGTCCTGGTTAGTGATTGGATGTGAGATAACCTGGGAATACTAGGTAGTGTGGACAGACAGAAAAAGGTCTGTCGATTACATTTTTGTACCATTACTGGTATATGTGTCACAGCCTGAAAAACCCCTTCACATGTGAAGAATTTCTGGTACCCATACTTTAAAATTAATTTTTTGAACTGAAGTCTGTTAATCTTTTTCGAAAGAATTTCAACCAGAAGTAAAATCCTAAAATTTCAGTAACTGTTATTTTAGGGAAAGGCAGAACATTTTGTTTCAATCGTGCATCATTCATGTTTGGACCATTTGGCAGATGATTTTATGCAAAGTTGTTTTTAAGGGCCCTTGTTTAAGGGCCCAGCAATATCAATTTGGCAGCGCTAGGATTTTAATTCATAGCCTTCCGAGCAATAGCTCTTACAAGTCTACTTACAAGTCGTTGACATGCTTACGTAAAAATTGCTTTATGTATGCACTGATCCAGCAAATTTGTGTCGAGAAACTGGCTTCAATTGGTGAAATGAAATGAGATGCAACAAGTATTAAAATAATCTGAATAAAGGCTTTACCACATGTGGGCATTTATATATTCTTCTTCTTTTCCTTTCGGCTGTTCCCGTCAGGGTTCGCCACAGCTAATCAGCTGCCTCCATCTCATCCTATCCTCTGCATCTTCTACTCTTACTCCAACTACCTTTATGTCCTCCTTCACCACATCCATAAATCTCTTTGGTCTTCCTCTTGGCCTTCTGCCTGGTAGTTCCAACCTCAGCATGCTACATGCTACTACCAATAGACTCACTATCCCTCCTCTGCACATGTCCAAACCATCTCAATGTAGCCTCTTTGACTTTGTGTCCAAAACGTCTTACATGTACTGTCCCTCTGATGTACTCATTCCTGATCCTATCCTTCGTCGTTACTCTCAAAGAGAACCTCAACATTTTCATCTCTGCTACCTCCAGCTCTGCCTCCTGTCTTTTCCCCAGGGCCACTGTTTCTAAACCAGACAACATGGCTGGCCTTAACATTGTCTTGTACATTTTTCCTTTCATTCTTGCTGATAGCTTCCTATCACACATCAGACCGGACACTTTTCTCCAACCATTCCAACCTGCCTGCACACGCTTCTTCACCTCTTTTCCACACTCTCCATTGCTCTGGATTGTTGAACCTAAGTCCTTAAAATCTTCCACCTTCTTTATCTCTGCTCCCTGTAACCTCACCGTTCCTCTTGGGTCCTTGTCGTTCACACACATGTATTCTGTCTTACTGAGGTTAACCTTCATTCCTCTCCTTTCGAGGACATACCTCCAGCTCTCACTACAGCTCACAATGTCATCTGCAAACAACATTGTCCATGAGGAATCTTGTCTCACCATGTCTGTCAGCTTGTCCATTACCATAGCAAACAAGAAGGGGCTCAGAGCTGACCCTTGATGCAGTCCCACCTCCACCTTGAACTCTTCTGTCACACCGACAGCACACCTCACCACTGTCTTACATCTCTCATACATGTCCTGCACCACTCTAACATACTTCTCTGCCACTCCAGACTTCCTCATGCAATACCACAGTTCCTCTCTCGGCACCCTGTCATATGTTTTCTTCAGATCCACAAAGGTACAATGCAGCTCCCTCTGACCTTCTCTGTACTTCTCTATTAACATCCTCAAAGCAAACACTGCATCTGTGGTGCTCTCTTGGCATGAAAGCAAACTGTTGTTCACAAATGCTGACCTCTGCCCTTAGTCTAGCTTCCACTATTCTTTCCCATAACTTCATTGTATGGCTCATCAACTTTATCCCTCTGTAGTTGCCACAACTCTGCACGTCTCCCTTGTTCTTAAAACTGGGCACCAGCACACTTCTCCTCCATTCCTCTGGCATTTGCTCACTCTTTAAGACCTTGTTGAATGTTCTTGTCAGAAAATCCACTGCTACCTCTCCTAGATACTTCCATACCGCCACCGGTATGTGATCAAGACTAACTGGCTTTCCACACTTCTTCCTCTTCAATGCCCTCCTCACTTCACCCTTACTAATCTTTGTTACTTCCTAGTCCTCAACAGCCACCTCTTCTACTCTTTTTTTTCTTCCTCTCTCTCATTTTCCTCATTCATCAGCTCTTTAAAGTACTTTTTCCATCTTCCCAGCACACTTATGTCATCAGTCAATATGTCCCACTCTATCCTTAATCACTCTAACTTGCTGCACGTCTTTCCCATGTGTATTTCTCTGCTGTACCAACCTGTTTAAATCATTCTCTCCCTTCTTACTGTCCAACCGAGCATACAAGTCATCATACGCCCTCTGTTTGGCCTTTGACACCGTTACCTTCACCTTACGCTGTGTCTCCCTGTACTCCTGTTTACTCTCTTCGGTCCTCTCAATGTCCCACTTCTTCTTGGCTAACCTCTTCCTTTGTACACACTCCTGCACTTCCTCATTCCACCACCGAGTCTCCTTATCTACTTTCCTTCCAGAGGATAGACCAAGTACTCTCCTACCTGTCTCCCTGATCACATTTGCTGTGATTGTCCAGTCATCTGGAAGCACTTCCTGACCACCCAAAGCCATTTTCAACTCCTCCTTGAAGACAACACGACTCTCTTCCTTTTTCAGCTTCCACTACTTTGTCTTCTACTCTGCCTTTGCCTTCTTCACCTTCTTCACCATCAGTGTCATCCTGCACACCACCATCCTATGCTGTTTGGCAACACTCTCACCTGCTACTACTTTTCTGTCACTGACTTACTTCAGATTACATTAGCTACACAAGATGTAGTCTACCTGTGTGCTCCTACCTCCGCTTTTATAAGTCACCCTATGCTCATCTCTCATTTGGAAGAAAGTATTCACCACAGCCATTTCCAACCTTTTTGCAAAATCTATTAACATCTCTCCTTCTGTGTTCCTGTTCTGGATACCAAACCTGCGCCTCACTTCCTCGTCCTCTCTGTTGCCTGCACCAACATGTCCATTGAAGTCTGCCCCAAAGACCACTCTTTCACCTCTGGGGGTTCTCTGCATCACTTCATCGAACTCACTCCAGAATCTCTCCTTCTCTTCTAGCTCATATCCTGCCTATGGGGCATAAGCACTAACAACATTGAGCATCACACCTTCAATTTCTAACTTGAGACTCATCACTCTGTCTGACACTCTTTTCACTTCTAGAACATTCCTGACAAACCTCTCCTTCAAGATGACTCCTACTCCATTTCTCTTCCCATCCACACCATGATAAAACAGCTTAAACCCTGCTCCTAAGCTTCTAGCTTTGCTATTTTCCACCTGGTCTTCTGAACACACAGTATGTTCACCTTCCTTCTCTGCATTATGTCAGCCAGCTCTCTACCATTTTCATACCACTGTCATAGTTCCAACATTCAAAGTTCCTACTCTCAGTTCGAGACTCCCTTGAGATATTTATGGTTACTTAAATCTGAGCTATAAAAGTGTTTTATATTTTCAGCTAAAGCTAATTTTTGTTTTCTTGTGATAATTTAGAGTTTTACTGATTGCCCTTCAGTTTGCACCTGCGTTAATTGTCACATCACCACTGTGGGACTCTCAGTTTGGTAGAATGGCAGTATGGTGGAAATGAGGCTTGAACTGCCAATCTTCAGATCAGAAATCCAGATCATTAACCACTGAGCTACTACTGCCCCACTTTCGGCAGACTGCTGCTCACTCCTCTTTTTATCTGCAGATCAAAACCAGAGTAGAAAACCCATGTAAAATATATCAGCTTGCCAGTAATTTGTACACCATATATAAAGTTACCAAAATAGGTACGAGTCCCATACATAAATATCATACTTGGGGCAGTATTGGCCTGGTGACAAAGGTGCTGGGTCAATGATCCTAAGGTTGTTGGTTCAAGCCTAACTATCAACAGGTTGTCACTGTCTCCCAGTGCAGCAAACTGGGTTATCAAAGGCTGGCCATGTCTCTCATTGTCTATAGTGTGAGACATGTAAAAGAACAACTGCTGACTTTCGACAAGAGTAGGCTACATAACCGTCAGCATGTTTCCACTCTACGATGGCCTAGTGAGCTGTCCAGGATGTACTCTCCTCTTGCTTGGCGTGAGCTGGGATAGGTGAACGCCTCCACATGATCCTAATTAGGAATAAGCAGTTACAGAAAATGAATGAATGAATGAAGTACCATATTTTGAATAATTAAAAAGCAAAGTCTACATCAGGGGTCT
>CM045733.1:49207500-49367500 GCA_024760905.1 Plotosus lineatus
CCATATTATTTTGCCTGTGGTGTTGAATAAATACATCTCTTGTCCAGGTTAGGATTCAAAATTACATCTAATATGAAGTTTCTCCCACATCCAAGCTTATATTTTAAGCCATTTTCATTAAGCTCTTCAGCTATCTTCATTTTTTTTTTGTACTTTATCACATCTGTCACTTGATGCATATCATAAGTTTCTTAATATTTGGTTTTTTATTTTGCATAAAGACTTTAATTTAATTATTACTTTTGAAGTAAATTCAGATGTTGAAAGGCATGATATAAATAAAAATATTGTTATTAAGAACATGAACATTGGCTGCTACTCCTGACATTTAAAGCATTTCACAGTGCCACCCCTTTATATCTCACATAGCGTTTCCATCCACACAGTCCACACTTCTTTCAACACTTTCACCTCTCATAATTCTGCCTTATGATTTCAGATTCAAGATGCTTTATTTACACCCAAGCACCTCCAAATTCTCCAAAGATGGCAATAAACTTTCTGTGGCAGTAGCTCTGAATTTGAATAGTTTCTTTTGTGGGGCTGGTGGCATAGTGGTTAGGGTGCTGCACTCATGATCGGGAGGTTGTGCGTTCAAATCCAAGTTAGACCCCCACTGTGCTAAGACCCCTGGGTAAGGTCTTAAACTCAAGTGTGCCTCTGTTCACCCAGCAGTATAAATGGGTACCAGTAAAACATACTGGGAAGCTAACCTGCAATGGACTAGCGTCCCATCCAGGAGGAGTTGAACTCCTAGTTGCTTCACGCTATTGAAATCGGGGATAAGCACCGGCCTGATGAGCCACTAGGCTCGGGTGTAAAAAGCCCAATGGACTTTACCTTTGAATACTTTACTGTTTGTATAGTTGCAACTGTGGAAACTCCACATAATAATCACAAATGTGTGTATGCATGTGTATATATATATATATATATATATATATATATATATATATATATATATATATACATGTATATATACATGTATGTGTGTGTGTGTGTGTGTGTGTATATATATATATATATATATATATATATATATATATATAGGAAATGGACAGTCCTGCGACAACCACAGAGGAATCTCACTACTGTCCATAGCAGGCAAAATCCTGGCTCGAGTCCTTCTCAACCGCTTGCTGGAACATCTGGAGCAGGATCTCCTCTCTGAAAGCCAATGCGGCTTCCGTGCAGGTCGTGGGACCACTGACATGATTTTTGTGGTTTGCCAGCTCCAGGAGAAATGCACTGAGCAGTACCAAGATCTCTTCACAACTTTTGTTGATCTGACCAAGGCCTTCAACAATGTCAGTCGTGAGGGACTCTGGAAAATCATGGGAAAATTTGGCTGTCCCCGCAAGTTCACCACAATCGTCCGCCAGTTCCATGACGGAATGACAGCCAGAGTTCTTGATGACGGCGAATTCTCCGAGGCCTTCCCAGTGACTAATGGAGTTAAGCAGGGCTGTGTCCTAGCCCCAACGCTGTTCAGCATGATGTTCTCAGCAATGCTCTCAGACGCCTTCAGAAACTGTGGCTTGTAAAAATTTCGGCCTTCCATTAGCACCAAGAAGACCAAAGTGATGTTCCAGCCAGCTCCAGGGAACCAGTATCGTGAGCCACAGATACAGGTAAATGGACAGACTCTTCAGGCAGTGGAGAAATTTATCTACTTGGGCAGCACTCTTTCCCGTAGTGCGACCATTGATGCCAAGGTCAACAACAGAATCGCCAAAGTAAGTAGTGCCTTCGGAAGACTCAGGAAAAATGTCTGGGAGAGGAGCGGGATCAGCATTACAACAAAGCTGAAAGTCTACCGTGCAATCGTCTTTGCCATATTACTTTATGGCTGTGAAACTTGGACACTATATAGAAGTCACGAGCGGCAGATTAACCACTTCCACCTCAAGTGTCTTCGCAGCCTCCTTCACATCTGCTGGCAAGACAAAGTACCTAACACAGAGGTTCTGAAGCAGGCAGATATTCCAAGTGCCACCACCACCATGCATAAGACTCAGTTGAGATGGGCAGGTCATGTCTCCCGCATGTCAGATGACCGCATCCCGAAACAGCTCTTCTACGGAGAACTCACCGAAGGGAAGCGCAAGGCTGGAGGGCAGAAGAAACGTTTCAAGGACAATCTGATGGTCAACCTCAAAGCCTTTTCAATTGACGTCAAATCATGGGAAAGGCTTGCTGTCGACCGTTCTTCCTGGCGCTGCGTAATTTCGTCAGGAACCCAAAGAGCAGAGGAACAACGTGTCCAGCAAGCTGAACAGAAACGCCAGCTTCGGAAGGACAGAGCAGCTAGAACCAAAAACACAGCTCCTACCCACTCCTGCCTTACTTGTGGTAGAGGCTTTCTTGCCAGGATTGGGCTTGTCAGTCATATCCGGTCACATAAGTCCAGCACGAATACCTAAAGTGATGCCTGTGGTCATACTCGAAGACGAGTGACGAACGATATATATATATATATATATATATATATATATATATATATATATATATATGTGTGTGTGTGTGTGTGTATGAAGGAATAAATTGATAGGATAAATGAGATGCAGCTATGTGTGTATTGTAAATGAGATGCAACTACGGCCTGGTTTCTTCCCTACGGTGTCCAACATTGTCCAACATCTCTGGAATGCCACAAGAAAGAGAGGGATCCGGCGTGCCGCTACAGAATTTATACATATTTCATAGGATAAAAAGAGGGGATTGAAGGAATAAATTGATAGGATAAATGAGATGCAACTATGTGTGTATTGTAAATGAGATACAACTATGTGTGTATTGTAACTTCTGTGTATCTAAAGCTTCCTGTTCCACTTGTAATTGTGACATGTGCGTTAGGCACATGAAACTGTTGGGTGGGTGTTCCTGTGTCGTGTTTCGGTTCGGGTGTGGGATTCGGAAAGTAACAATGTATAACAATGAGGAATTGCTTTGAAATGTAATTAGCCAAGTGTTAAGTGCCGCAGGGCACAAACATGTATATGGAAATGCTTTGTGACAACGCAATTACAACTCTGCATGCACATCCCCAAGTGTTACATACCGCAGTGCACAAACATATATGTTAATGCTTTATGAACATGCAATTACTGCTTTGCACGCATATCCCTCTGTATAAATAAGCGAACACTGCATATGTTCGATGAGCTTCCGATGAATAAACCAGACTGATTTCACTCGTGTGGTTGCTTGTCTGTTGCTTCCGTACCGAAGAGGCAAATTCTATGTTCGTGTCCAGTTTTTCAAGTAATGGTCTCCCAGAGGTCCAGAGCGCACTTAAACCGCATTTCACAGATCGTCAACGTCTCATTGTTAGAACTGCCGGAGAAAGGGTTCGTATGTTAGAATCAGATGGACTATTGAATGTGAAGAATAGGGTTCTGCTGGCGATGGCCCTCTAGGGCCCTCGTGATAAGAATAGGGGAAGGGATTCGTATAGAAAGACCGGAAAGTGTCATTATTGTGGTATAGAAGGGCATTGGAAAAAAGAGTGTAGAAAGAGACAGAGAGACGAATGTAATTCTGCCTCTCGGACCCACCAGGGAGACAACCCGTCTCGCCCCCACTCAGATTCCGCAGGCGCATCGCCAACACGGCCATACCCGCGGGAGCACGAATAGGGATGCCCGCGGAGTAGGGACCCCGTGACCTGTAGCTTAATGTTAAAACCTAGTGTTTAACTCGCCCTGCAATGAGAATCTGCCCCTCCTTCCTGTTGTTCTAGAAGGGGTAGAATATCTTTTTGTTATCGATAGTGGTGCGACCCTATCCTCCCTAGGCAGGGACTATCAGGGTGCTGTCTCCTCCAGGTCTACCAGCTCTGTGGGTATAGATGGGGTTCCCTTCTCCTCCCCATATACGCCGCCCCTTCTTTTATGTTTTCCTGATGACCCTACGCTTGATACATTGCAAATATCCTACTCCTTTGTATATATGTCCGAATGCCCTTTTAATTTGCTGGGCCGCGATCTCATGAGCATTCTGGGGTTTCAAATCTCTTTCCAGGGCTCAAGCATGACCATTCAAACGTGCAACACCTCCTCTGTTTCTCTGTTGTCATTGCAAGTGCAGCCCTTGCCTTTTAACGTTAATTCGGCGTGCGTGGCGAGTTCCACCTCGCCCCCTGTACTCGACACGTTGCCCACCAATCTTTGGGCAGAACATAAGAATGACGTGGGTTGTGTGGACTGCGTCCCGTATGAAGCTACCGTGAAGCACATTTCGCCCGTGTACATCCGACAATACCCCTTATCGCCTCAAAAAATGTTGGGTATCGACACCATTTTGGCCGCTCTTCTGGAACAGGGTATCATCGTGCCGTGCACAAGACCTTATAACACTCCTGTGAACCCGGTTCCCAAGCCGGACGGTTCTTGGCGCCTAAACCCAGGACCTCAGAAAAATTAATGAGCTCATCATCCCAGTCTCGCCGGTCGTCCCGGACGTGCCCTCTATTATGGCTTCCATTCCTTGCGACCATACCCATTTCTCCGTGATTTACCTGTGCGCGGCTGTTGAGCCCAACACACAGCCCCTCTTCGCTTTCACACACCGGCAGCGACAGTACACGTGGACTAGATTACCTCAAGGGTTCATAGACTCTCCTGCTGTTTTCTCGGCTGTGGTTAGGGATGCACTGGGGTCTCTCGACGTTCCCGTGGGTTCCTGTGTCCACTCCTACGCCTACAACCTCCTGGTGTCCGGCCTAACTTATGAACTTTGTCTTGATGCAACCGTTCAACTGCTCCTCTTACTGGAAAAGAAGGGTTTCAAGGTTTCAAAGCCCAAGCTACAGTTTTGCCTACTGACTGTCATATACCTGGGCTACGAACTCTCTCACGGGACAAAACGCATTACTCAGGATCGCGTCAAGATCATAGTGGACACTCAGAAGCCTGCAACGAAACAGGCGCTCCTTGCTTTCCTGGGCCTCATTAACTACTGCCGCCAATGGATCCCGGACTGTTCCTTTTATGACAAACGTTTACGCTCTGCCGTGGCTCACACTGACCCTCTCCACCAACCCTTGGTCTGGACTGAGGACATGCTGGACGCGTTCAAAGCCCTGAAGTCGGCCCTATGCTCCGCGCCGGCTCTCGGGCTCCCGGACTACACCAAACCCTTTCACCTCTATGTCGCGCACCAGGCCGGCACGGCTTCTGGGGTTTTGGCTCAGGACCACGGGGGGGGGGGACTGAGACCCTGTGCTTTCCTCTCCAAAACTTTAGATACTATAGCTCAGGGTTTACCTGCTTGCCTTCGCGCTGTCGCTGCCAGTGCGGTGTTAGTTCTCGAAGCAGAAAAAATAGTGCTCTCCCATCCACTCGTTTTACACACCAGTCATCAGGTTAGGCATATCCTTAATACTCTGTCCACACAACACATGTCTTCTCAACGTCGCTCAGGTTACGAGGCCATCCTTTGTGCTACTGATAATCTAACCATCTCTTGTTCCTCTTCCCTAGATAACGTGGCCCAGGCCCTACAGCGCCTGCTTAATGCTCAAGATGACTGCGAACCGTTGGAACATGACTGCATGGACACCATTGTCCATGAAACCAGTATTAGGTCCGACTTATTATCCACGCCTGTCTCCACAGGTCTCTCCCTGTTTGTAGATGGGTCATGCTCGAAACCCTCCGACGGAGTTTTCCTCTGCGGCTACGCGGTATGTTCCTTACCGGACCAAGTTTTGGAAGCGTACTCGCTCCCCTTTAATTCCGCCCAAGCAGCGGAGTTATACGCGCTCACTCGGGCATGCACTCTCGCTTCCGACCTGGATGTTACTATATACACTGACTCTCGTTACGCTTTCGGGGTGGCGCACGATTTCGGCCGTATCTGGCAATCTCGTGGTTTCACTGCTGCTGACGGTAAACACATTTCACATTCCACCTTAGTCCAGGATCTTATTGTGTCCTGCAATCTCCCGCTCCGTTTAGCGATCGTAAAGACCCGCGGTCATTCCTCTGACCACACTGATGAGGCACGAGGTAACTCTTTGGCTGACTGCGCAGCTAAACAGGCTGCCTTGCTCGGCTCCATGCCGCCGTTCCTGCAGCCCGTGCTGGTGTCAACCTCACACATGCTTAGCGCCCTCCTCCCTGACTTGGATCTGAAATCCCTTCAGTCCTCGGCGTCCACAGAAGACACTGATTTTTGGTCTTTGCATGGCTCTCAACCCTCAGGGGATGGCATTCTACTCGATTCGACCGGTCGCTTATGTCTGCCCATGCACTGTCTTCCTTTCCTCGTCCGCGAGTTTCACGGGCCTACACATCGCGGTCGAAGAGGGGTGGTGACAGATATGGAAAAAGATTTTTGTATACGATAACTAGCCTCTACGGTACACAGCATTCTGGACAAATGCCTGATTTGTGCACAGAACAATGTGTCCAAACCACACGCATCACATCAGCATCTGCCGAAACCAGATACTCCCTTCCAGGAGTGGCAGATAGATTTTACTCACATGCCCCGGCAGGGCCCCTTTAAATATCTATTGGTCATCGTGGATAAATTTTCCCGGTGGGTCGAAGCTTTCCCATGTGGGAATGAAAACGCCCGAGTAGTGGTTCAAAAGTTATCACAGGAAATTATTCCCAGATATGGCCTCCCGTTGGGAATTGATTCGGACAAAGGTACACCATTCACCTCAAAAGTCACTCAACTGTTGGCCCAAGAGCTAAAGATCAATTGGCGTTTCCATGTCCCATATCACCCTCAGTCCTCCGGAATCGTGGAACGAACAAACAGAACAATTAAACGGAAATTATGGAAGGCAATGCACACCACTGGATCAAGAAATTGGGTTTCAGTACTACCCGTGGTTTTGGCGGATCTGTGAATGACCTCGCAGGTGGCCTTAGGGAATCTATCTCTTTACGAAGTGGTAATGGGGAGACCCTTTCCCGCTCCTTGGAGGAAGGGAAAGCAGGCTTTGGGGACGGAAGATTTAGATATACACATGAGCGAGTATGCCGTGGGCCTTGTTAAGGTCCTAAATGACTATTGGAAACGCACTAATCAGAATACTTCGGTCCCGACAGACACAAGCACTCATGCCTTCAAGGTAGGAGACAAGGTGCTGGTCAAAAAATTTACGAAACTAAATTCCCCTTTGAGAGACACCCCTTACAGTGAGCCCACGGAGATACTCGCTGTTACTCATACCGCCGTACTGACCTCTTTCCACAGTGGATCCATGCTACCAGACTGAAGAAAAGTCCGCAATGATGTATTAAGTGCACTTTGTATTTGTGAAATTTTTTGTCCTCATCTACCTCTCTTTCAGGTCTCGAGATACCAGCCCTTCTGGGGTGAATGACTTACTCGTCTTGACCTGATCCAGATACCTAAGTATCACCACCACATCCTCTCGCACACGGGTCGGATAACGCCCATTTAAAACCCAACTTATGTATACCTCTTATGCCCTGCTCTTAATCGGGCTACGATGCGTGGTCCCGGGTTGGTGCACACATTACCGTCATCCAAAAAATAACATGTTCTGGCAGTATTTAAATTTCACGGTAAAACGAGATGTGACCCAGGAAGAATGTATTGTTTGCTCTCTCCTTCACCATGATGGAGGAACCCCGTATGTATATACCCCAGCACGGGACAATTACACCACTATAAACATGACATGGGTACGGGGTGAGTGGGGAACATTTAATCAAGCAAAAGTATTTCTGAGGCGCCACCTCGACCCAAATTCAGGCTTTTCCGTGCATTGGGACCTAAGGATGCAGTATCCCATATGTTTTTGGCGATACTCAAGCAATGGCACAGAACCTGATCGGGAGGCACAGAATGACTGTACAACGGACACAGATGGTGCAGAACAATGCGTTGAATTACAAGGCAATCAAACATCTCACTGGGAACAAGGATTAGATCCGGTTAGATGTAATCACACCATTAATTTAGCAATTGACAGCGCAGGGAGGATACCGTTCAATCAGGAACGACCTTTATGGATTCCTGATTGGTATTGGGATTGTGGCAATGGTCAACTGTGGTTGTATCTTCCGAAACTACAGCGAGGTAGGTGTGCGCTTGTCCGGATTGAAACATCCCTCACCCTTTTCTCCAAACAGTTTCCTTCCTTAGCTCGTTGGAAACGCTCCACGTCGGCCCTTAGTGATCTTGAGGTGCCCGAAGAGCACCAATTGGTAAGTGAGGGCACGAGATTTGCGGAAATCCTGTTCCCAAACTTCGGTGTGGGTAATATTCGCCGACAACTGAATAAGGTTCACTATAGGCTCGCTGTGTTTGTAAACAACACCATCCTAGCCGTCGACGGAATCAAACAGGAACTGACGGCCCTGAGGTTTATGGCCACCCAGAATTTTTAGGTGTTTGATGAATCGAATCTGGGTCCTGGCCAGTTCCTTCAGCGAACCCTGATATACCCGCCTGCCCTTCAAGCACCAGCCTCGGCGCAACCACGGCCTGGTTTCTTCCCTACGGTGTCCAACATTGTCCAACATCTCTGGAATGCCACAAGAAAGAGAGGGATCCGGCGTGCCGCTACAGAATTTATACATATTTCATAGGATAAAAAGAGGGGATTGAAGGAATAAATTGATAGGATAAATGAGATGCAACTATGTGTGTATTGTAAATGAGATACAACTATGTGTGTATTGTAACTTCTGTGTATCTAAAGCTTCCTGTTCTACTTGTAATTGTGACATGTGCGTTAGGCACATGAAACTGTTGGGTGGGTGTTCCTGTGTCGTGTTTCGGTTCGGGTGTGGGATTCGGAAAGTAACAATGTATAACAATGAGGAATTGCTTTGAAATGTAATCAGCCAAGTGTGGAAATGCTTTGTGACAACGCAATTACAACTCTGCATGCACATCCCCAAGTGTTATGTACCGCAATGCACAAACATATATGTTAATGCTTTATGAACATGCAATTACTGCTTTGCACGCATATCCCTCTGTATAAATAAGCGGACACTGCATATGTTCGATGAGCTTCCGATGAATAAACCAGACTGATTTCACTCGTGTGGTTGCTTGTCTGTTGCTCCCGGAGCGCTCTCAGACGTTGAGATACAGGAATCCAGGTCGTGCAGATTTAACTAGGAACATCTACTGAGAGAAATTCCTACAGTGTATATGTGTGTGTGTGTGTGTGTGTGTATATATATATATATATATATATATATATATATATATATATATATATATATATATATATATATATATATATATATATATATATACTGGTCCTTCTCAAAAAAATTAACATATTGTGATAAAGTTCATTATTTTCTCTAATCTAATGATAAACATTAGATTTTAATATATTTCAGATTCATTACACACAATTGAAGTAGTTCAAGCCTTTTATTGTTTTAATATTGATAATTTTGGCAAAAAAGTAAAGAAAAAACAAAAATCCCTATCTCAAAAAATTAGCATATTTCATCCAACCAATAAAAAAGTGCTTTTAATACAAAAAACATTCAGTTATGCACTCAATACTTGGTCGGTAATCCTTTTGCAGAAATGACTGCTTCAATGCGGCGTGGCATGGAAGCAATCAGCCTGTGGCACTGCTGAGGTGTTATGGAGGCCCAGGATGCTTCAATAGCGGCCTTAAGCTCATCCACAGTGTTGGGTCTGGTGTCTCTCAACTTTCTCTTCACAATATCCCACAGATTCTCTATGGGGTTCAGGTCAGGAGAGTTGGCAGGCCAATTGAGCACAGTAATACCATGGTCACTAAACCATTTACCAGTGAGCCTGTGAGCAGGTGCCAGGTCGTGCTGAAAAATGAAATGTTCATCTCCATAAAGCTTTTCAGCAGATGGAAGCATGAAGTGCTCCAAAATCTCCTGATAGCTAGCTGCATTGACCCTGCACTTGATAAAACACAGTGGACCAACACCAGCAGCTGACATGGCACCCTAGACCATCACTGACTGTGGGTACTTGACACTGGAGTTCAGGAATTTTGGCATTTACTTCTCCCCAGTCTTCCTCCAGAATCTGGCACCTTGATTTCCGAATGACATGCAAAATTTGCTTTCATCCGAATAAAGTACTTTCTTCTGCCGCTGTTTCTGGTTCAAATGTGGCTTGACCTGGGGAATGCGGCACCTGTAGCCCATTTCCTGCACACGCCTGTGCATGGTGGCTCTGGATGTTTCTACTCAAGACTTAGTCCAGTGCTTCCACAGGTCCCGCAAGGTCTGGAATCGGCCCTTCTCCACAATCTTTCTCAGGGTCTGGTCACCTCTTCTGGTTGTGCAAGTGTTTTCTGTCACACTTTTTCCTTCCCACAGACGTCCCACTGAGGTGCCTTGATACAGCACTCTTGGAGCAGCCTATTCGCTCAGACATTTCTTTCTGTGTCTTACCCTCTTTCTTGAGAGTGTCAATGATGACCTTCTGGACAGCAGTCAGGTTACCCATGATTGTGGTTTTGAGTAATGAATCAGGCTGGGAGTTTTTAAAAGCCTCAGGAATCTTTTGAAGGTGTTTAGAGTCAATTGGTTGATTCAGATGATTAGGTTAATAACTCGTTTAGAGTACCTTTTCATGGTATGCTAATTTTTTGAGATAGGAATTTTGGGTTTTCATGAGCTGTTTGCCAAAATTATCAGTATTAAAACAATAAAAGACCTGAAATATTTCAGTTGGTGTGCAATGAATCTAAAATACATGAAATCTTTATAAAGAGGGAGTGGAAGATCTTTGCGGTGGTGTCAATATCTGCCGTTAGTACGTCTGCTGTGATGAAATCAATTCCTGGGGACTTCCGGCTCTTGACTTTCCTGACTGTATGCCTGATCTCATCTAGTGTTACATCTTCTATATCTTCTTCTTTTCCTTTCGGCTTTTTCCCTTTATCGGGAGTCGCCACAGTGAATCATCTGATTCGCACATTTGATTTGGCAGAGGTTTTTACGTTGGATGCCCTTCCTGTCACAACCCTTTAGCAAAGGACAGAAACACGTTGAAGGCCTTGCAGCCTACTCTTTACGAAAGTCAGCAATGGTTCTTTTACATGCCTCTCACCATAGACAGTGAGGGACATGGCCCGCCTTTGATAACCCAGTTAGCTGCACCAGTCCCCCCAGACAGTCACAAACCTGCGGGGACTTGAACCCCCAACTTTAGCATCAGCGATCCTGCACCCTACCCACTAGACCATCACTATATCGGCATCTAGTTTTTCCCAAAAGATGTGATATTTGGGGCTGGTCCAGTCATCTCCTTGTTTAAAGTCTCCTCAAAATATTCGGCCCATCGTTGCAGTTGTTTGTCACCAGCTGTGATAATTTCTCCATTCTTGCTCTTGACTGGCTTGTCACTGCTTTGGTATTTACCACACAGCTTCTTGTTTATCTTGTATAGCATGCTCAAGTCTCCCCGTTGTGCAGCTGCCTCTGCATCATTATCAAGTTCTATGAATTTCTTTTTGTCAGCTCTTGCTTTTGACTTGACTTCTTTGTCTTTTGCAGAATAGTCTGCCTGGATTCTTTTCTTCAACCTTCCAGATTTTACCTGTAATAACTTCTGTTTGATGTTCTTCCTGTCCATTACCGCATCGAATGCTGGTTCACTAATCCATTCCTTTTTGTTCCTGTCTCTGACTCCAAGGTCTGTTTTTGATGTTTCCTTATAGATGACCTTTATTGCTACCCATTCATTCTCTATATCTTCGCCTGTGTTGTTTGCTACTTAATCTGCTACAAGCAGAGCCTGATAACAATTTTTTAGTTCCAACTTGAATTTTTGTTGCATCGTGGGATGTTTGAGCTTTTGGATGTTATATCCTTCCCATCAGAGTGTTTCTTTCCTGGGGTCATGAGCTTCAAGTGGATCTTGCAAATTACTAGGTGATGCATCTCTCTTTGCTTGGAAATCAAGTAGTGAGTGTTTTCACCTACCATTTATGAGTATATGGTCTGTTTGGTTGACGTCCCTTCTGTTTGGAGAGTACAGTAGGCTCCCGTTAAGTATGTCCACCTTCCTCCTCTGCATCATGTCAGCCAGTTCTCTATTATAGTTCCAACATTCAAAGTTCCTACTCTCAGTCCTAGACTCATGCTTTTCCTCTTCTCTCTCCGCCTATGGACATGCCTCCCACCTCTCCTTCTTCGACCAACAGTAGTCCAATTTCCACCAGCACCCTGTTGGTTAACAGCACTGATGGCGGTCGTTGTTAACCCGGGCCTCGACCGATCCGGCATGGAGGTAATATTTGTGATTTGCATGATAAAGTTTGGCATTGGTTTTACGTCGGATGCCCTTCTTGACACAACCCTCTGCATTTATCCTGGCTTGGGGTCAGCGTGAGGGAGATGCACTGGTTTGTGCTACCCCCTCACGGCTGCATTGTGTATGTGTATGTGTATGTATAGGTTGTGAGTTCGAATCCCACTGAGACCCTTACTGTGCTAAGACCCCTGGGCAAGGTCTCAACTACAAGTGTGTCTCTCTTCACCCAGCAGTATAAATGGGTAACAGTAAAAATATACTGGGAAGGTAACCTGCGATGGACTAGTGTCCCATCCAGGAGGAGTTGAACTTCTGGTCGCTTCACGCTATGGAAACTGGGGAAAAGCACCGGCCTGATGAACCACTAGGCTCGGGTATAAAAACCCAACAGACTTTACCTTACCTGCCTACCTACAATACAAAGAAGTGGTGACGTGATACAAGTTAATCCTCTGGCGCAAAGGTGAGCATGCTTTTGATTATTGTGAGTAGCTGAGAATAGTGAATTCAGGTGTGAGCCTCCGAGCAGCTCAGCCACGCCCCACAGCCGAAGCTGAGAGAAAACAGTTACTGAGAAGCACAGCAGCCAAAATCAAAGTCCCCCCAAAAACACAGACCATAACAAAAAGGACAGAAAAGAACAAGAAATGTAATAAATTGGATAAACAAAACAAAATCAGAAACATGTTACACAACAGTAAATAAAATCACACACACAAACATTCTAAACATTAACTTCAGTACTGTACTGGAATAATAATTGAAAAAGACTTTAATAGTGGAGGGTTTTACAACAGTTCAGATGATTATTCCTCTTTCAGCACTTCAGAGGAAATTGCCATTTCTTCTGGAGAAAGTCTTATTTCTTCAGAAGAGACATCCAACATCATTACCTTTTTCTGGCGCTTAGCGGATGTTTGAGTGGCATCATAGAAATTAACTGGTAATTAAAAAGGCTCATTGACAACTTGTGCACGAATGAGGAAAAAGGGGTGTATACATCATCTCAACCAATCAGAAGGAAGGATGACCACCATTAGCTGAATTTGAATCACGTGACAGTTGTTGCTCAGCAATCCGCGAATAAGCAAAGCCGCGAGTGCAAAACCGCGAATAGTCAAGGGCCTACTGTACCAGTCATTTTGTGGATGTCCTTGTGGTGGAATAAGGTTCTTCCTATTACTAGATCATTTAGTCCACAAAAGTTGCTGAACGGTTCACAATTTTCATTAATATTTCCCACACCAGCTTTTCCCATGGTCCTTTCTCTGTTGCTGTTATCATTCCCAACTTTGGCATTGAAATCTCCACAGAGTATTAGCAGATCATGTGCTGGTACCTTGCTGACAACCATGTAGTTTCTGGTAGAAACTATTCTTTGCTTCCTCTTTGGCATCATTTGTTGGTGCATAGCACTGCACTATGGTCATCATTGAGTATTTTAAGAATCTAGCTGTTATTATTCTCTCATCTGTTGAATGCCATTCTATCAGAGCTTTTTCTGCTTTTTTTTGTTGATAATTACAGCTACTCCTCTAGAGTGATGATTGTCCATTCTGCCGGAGTAAATGACCTGTTCACTCGTTGATGTCTTCACTGTTCCACTGCCTGTCCACCTGCATTCACTCACACATAGTATATCTAGCCTGTATCTCTTCATTTCTTGTATCATCTGACTTGTTTTTCCTGTCTCATACATTGTGCGAACATTCCATGCACCAATGTAAAGTTTGTGTTTGGGGCCCAGAAAAATATTATTCCTGTCGTTAGTTCCATGTCTGGTTTGGCTAGCGGCAGTCAGAAAGTTGCTTCCACAACCAATATCTGCTGGGCTCCTTTTTGCTTGGCTTTGACTTTCTAACTTGGTTTCCGTAGCATTTGAGAGTTTTACATGGCTGGGCTGTTAACCCTGTGCACAACTCTCCTCCTTTCTCATCCGGGCTTGGGACCGGCCATGGTGGAGTTAAGTAGTCTCCAATGTCAGTATAATTTGACTTGTGTCTGTCTAGTTTCATGAGAGACAGAAGAAAGGCTGATGAGAGAATATTGTGCTTTTGGATTGAAAAAAAAAATTCAAAGTTGTGAGAACCTTTTTGTGTTGACACAAAAAGAAATGATAATTTTACTTCTTATAATGTTGTTTATCGAGAATTTTGTTTTCTCCTACTTCACGGTAATCCCGACAAACACAACAGGAACCATGAGTGATGTAAGTGTATATTTACTGTTATAGGGCAGCATGGTCAACCACAAGGTTTAAAATCCACAAAATCCATGTAAACAACTGTTAGCTTAATACAGTGGCACCTTGACTTACAAAATTAATCCATTCTGAGGACGAGCTCGTAAGTAAAAATGTTCATTTGATAAAACAAAAATTCCCATAGGAAATAATAGAAAACCAAGTAATCTGTTACAACCCCCTCCCAAACTTATATAATCTGACACAAACACATATATTTGACCTAATATATTAAAGATAAACATATAAAAACAATAAATATTTCATAATAATAACACAAGTATATGAACATTTAATAATAATTAAGATGTCACTTGGGCAAAGATGTCACAGGCATGAGGTGGTGCATAATATAGAAGGAGGAAGAAAATTTTGTGCATGTGCACGCTACAAATACCAGCGAGGAAAGGCTCATGGTGAGCTCCCACAAGGCCAGTGATTCTCAAATAGTGGGGTGGGGCACTGTCACCTAGTGGAGAGGATGTGTAATTACACTTTCCCCGCTGGCATTTGTTGCGTGCACATGCACCAAATTCTCCTCCTCCTCTGTCATACACCACCTCATGCCTGCCCACGTAACATGTGGCGTGTGGCGTCATGTTGGCATGTGACGTCTTCGAGCAGTCGATGATCTGAAGGGTTAATTGACTTATTGTTTATTCTGTTCGATTATTATTTATTATTAATTATTTTCAACGCTAATGTACATTTATTATTTTTAAATATTTAATGTTTTTACATGTTTATCTTTAATATATTAGGTCAAATATATACATGTTTGTAGCAGGTTATATGTGAGCCACTCCACCGAAAGTAGGCTCTTGTGTCCAAAAATGAAAAATTAGCTTTTTACACGGTCAGATAAAGGAGGCCAAACGCTGCAAAATGCAGCAAAAAGTGTGTCAACACCTTGAAAACTGAGTGAGCTATGCCATTTCTTGTGTCAGCATTCAACAAAAATTTCAAAAGACGTTTTAGAGAAAAATGAGCACAAAGATTGCCCTTCTTCCAAGATCATTAGTCCTTAGCAACCAAACATGTTTATGCACCTCAGCCATATAAACCTTTAGAAAACATGTCTAGGAAAATTTTTATGAATAGATGATAAGAGAAATCATCCTCGTTTTAATCTGACAGGTCCTTTTTTTAACCCATCAGTTACCGTGGCAACCCCCAAAAAATGAACAAAAAAACAGACTATTTTTTTCATTTCTGTTTATTCCAATAAGATCAGTATTTATCTTTTCGAACATTATATAAAGGTTCAAATGCCTTCAAATGATACTGATTGGAAAAAAAAACACTGTCAGGTTCAAACAATCACTTTGAAGGAAATCAGTGACTGCAAAGTAGTAGTGGGTGAGAGTGTTGCCAAACAGCATAGGATGGTGGTATGCAGGATGACGCTTATGGTGAGGAAGGTGAAGAAGGCAAAGGCAGAGCAGAAAAAGTGGTGGAAGTTGAAAAAGGAAGAGGGTCGTGTTGTCTTCAAGGAGGAGTTGAAACAGGCTTTGGGTGGTCAGGAAGTGCTTCCAGATGACTGGACAATCACAGCAAATGTGATTAGGGAGACAGGTAGGAGAGTACTTGGTGTGTCCTCTGGAAGGAAAGTAGATGAGGAGACTTGGTGGTGGAATGATGAAGTGCAGGAGTGTGTACAAAGGAAGAGGTTAGCTAAGAAGAAGTGGGACGTTGAGAGGACGAAGAGAGTAAACAGGAGTACAGGGAGACACAGCGTAAGGCGAAAGTAGCAGTGGCTAAGGATAAACAGAGGGTGTATGATGACTTGTATGATAGGTTGGACAGTAAGGAGGGAGAAAATGATCTATACAGGTTGGCACAGCAGAGAGCTAGAGATGGGAAGGACGTACAGCAAGTTAGAGTGATTAAGGACAGAGAGGGAAATGTATTGACTGATGACAGAAGTGTGCTGGGAAGATGGAAAGAGTATTTTGAAGAGCTGATGAATGAGGTAAATGAGAGAGAAAAACGAGTAGAAGGGGTGACCATTGAGGAGCAGGAAGTAGCAAATATTAGTAAGGGTGAAGTGAGGAGGGCACTGAAGAGCATGAAAAATGTCCAGGCAGTTGGTCCTGATGATATACCTGTGGAGGTATGGAAGTGTCTAGGAGAGGTAGCAGTAGATTTTCTGACAAGAACATTCAACAAGGTACTAGAGAGTGAGCAGATGCTGAGGAATGGAGGAGAAGTGTGCTGGTGCCCATTTTTAAGAACAAGGGAGACGTGCAGATTTGCGGCAACTACAGAGGGATAAAGTTGATGAGCCATACGATGAAGTTATGGGAAAGAATAGTGGAAACAAGACTAAGGGCAGAGGTCAGCATTTGTGAACAACAGTTTGGTTTCATGCCAAGAAAGAGCACCACAGATGCAGTGTTTGCTTTGAGGATGTTAATAGAGAAGTACAGAGAAGGTCAGAGGGAACTGCACTGTGCCTTTGTGGATCTGGAAAAAGCATATGACAGGGTGCCAAGAGAAGAACTGTGGTATTGCATGAGGGAGTCTGGAGTGACAGAGAAGTATGTCAGAGTGGTGCAGGACATGTATGAGAGATGTAAGACAGTGGTGAGGTGTGCTGTCGGTGTGACACAAGAGTTCAAGGTGGAGGTGGGACTGCATCAAGGGTCAGCTCTGAGCCCCTTCTTGTTTGCAATGGTGATGGACAGGCTGACAGACGAGGTTAGACAAGATTCCCCATGGACTATGATGTTTGCAGATGACATTGTGAGCTGTAGTGAGAGCAGAGAACAAGTGCAGGAAAATCTAGAGAGGTGGAGGTATTCCCCGGAAAGGAGGGGAATGAAGGTTAGCCTCAGAAAATCAGAATACATGTGTGTGAATGAGAAGGACCCAGGAGGAACGGTGATGCTACAGGGAGCAGAGATAAGGATGGTGTAGGATTTTAAGTACTTAGGCTCAACAATCCAGAGCAATGGAGAGTGTGGAAAAGATGTGAAGAAGCGTGTGCAGGCAGGCTGGAATGGTTGGAGAAAAGTGTCTGGTGTGATGTGCGATAGGGGAGTGTCAGCAAGAATGAAAGGAAAAGTGTACAAGACGGTGGTGGGACCAGCGATGTTCTATGGCCTAGAAACAGTGGCGCAGAGGAAAAGGCAGGAGGCAGAGCTGGAGGTAGCAGAGATGAAAATGCTGAGGTTCTCTCTGGAAGTAACGAGGATGGATAGGATCAGAAATGAGTACATCAGAGGGACAGCCCATGTAAGATGTTTTGGAGACAAAGGCAGAGAGGCTAGATTGAGATGGTTTGGACATGTACAGAGGAGGGATAGTGACTATATTGGCAGTAGGATGCTGAGGTTGGAACTACCAGGCAGAAGGCCTAGAGGAAGACCAAAGAAGAGATTTATGGATGTGGTGAAGGAAGACATGAAGGTTATTGGAGTAAGAGAAGAAGATGCAGAGGACAGGGCGAGATGGAGGCGGATGGTTTGCTGTGGCGACCCCTGAAGGGAACAGCCGAAAGGAAAAGAAGAAAGAAGAAGAAGGTTCAAACAATCACACTGAAATTAAGAAAACTATATATAAGCAAACGATATAACAACACTCTCGGATCTCTTTATACAAGTAACTTCATCAACTCTGTCCTCATCATTATCATCTTAATCTATATCCTGCTCAAGTAGAAAGGATCACATCTCATCTCAAACACAACAAAACTGACTCATCACTTTTATTAACAGATGCCTCTTCTTCATCAGCATCAAAATCCTCATCAACACAGTTGGCATCATCAACTCTGCTCAACAGCTGGCTTCATCAACTCTGCCCTCAATATTTATCATCTTAATCTATATCCTCACCACCAACTAGGGACGTCATTGACAATCGAAATATAATTATGTCGATCGATTATCTATACCTATAAAAGGGATAGCGATACTTCTAACGTTATAGCTTCCTGTGTTCATGACAGCCCATGATCCAGTATGTCCAGTCCAGACAAGATTACACACAAATCAAATAATCAAAAAAATTCTATAATCGAATTTTGCATGCAGAGAAAAAGCCATCTTCAAAGCCGAATTCTCACATCGAATTTAACATCTATACTAATGCTACTAGACAGCACAAATGATATTTCACTCTCCTTTTCCAGAAATTATGTGTACTCACAATCTTATAAATAAACTTAATGACTGTTATTGAAGAGAAAGTCGGAGATAAGTTCCGCATGACGAGAGTCATGAAGTAAACCGAAAGTTAACGTGTGACGGGCACTGCGCATGTGCAAGCCCGAGCTGATCAATCAGTGTGCTCGTTTCTGATCTTCCTTAGCAACTAGCCAGCATTGTTTACAAGCATATCATCTTTATATCCTTTATTTTATTCACCGAAACGGCATTTTAATATCAAAACAGTATCCAAAATGGAGAGATGACTTCACGGCTGTTCTTCTGGTGTGTGGGTGTCTTGTCCCGAACTCGGTGAATAATTGCAACGAAAACCAGTAAGTTTGCTATTGTTTTTATCTAGTTTTATGAGGGTACTCGTCAGAAAAATGGGGGGGAAAAGACATTTTTAGTGAGTTCAGGTCGATTTCACGTGAGCAAGTGATAGTTGAATACTTGTTTTAATAATTTATGCAAACACCCGACTTTCGATAAAAATGGACCATTTTTACTTTTCTGGCCTTAATCTTAAAAGTGGTCTGTGCGACAAGCGCCTACCTTCGGTGGAGCGCCTCACATATGAGTTTGGAAGCGGTTTGGAATGGATTAATTGGTTTTCTGTTATTTCCTATGGGAATAATTGTCGGGGGTGAAATGTTTTTTCTTCTTCTTCTTATAGGGGGCATCACAGAAAATAATTGAGAAGCAATGCACAAGGCGTTCTCGGAGCGCGGAGGAATACACGTGGAAGAATACGAGGCTCATCGACCTGGAAAAGCCATTTCCCCAGCAGAGCTCATAAATCAAAATTTTTTTCGTTGGTTAGGGCAGATTTATGGTGGGATCGAAGCTCGTATCATGGAAAATTCGTTATTAAAGACACTCATAAGTCAAGGTACCAGTGTATTAGGTTTAAGGGTTAGGGAAAAAACCCCTGAAAAACCCCCAAAACATTTCACTAGAATCACTGCACCACTGTCATAAAACCCATAACATAAAGCAAAACACACAGCTCAGATAACAGCATCCTCCATTTTGTTGCCATTGTTCTTGTCAAATACTTTTCCTTACGGCTTTTCCCCTTTTTCAGGGGTCACCACAGCGAATCATCTGATTGGCATTTTTGAGTTGGCATAAGTTTTTTACATCAGATGCCCTTACTGACACAACTCTTTAGCATGGGGCAAAAACACACTGACAGCTATAAAGCTACTCTTTACGAAAGTCAGCAATGGTTCTTTTACATTAACCTCTCACTATAGACAGTGAGAGACTTGGCCTTTGATAGCCCATTTAGCTGCACTGGGGGGACAGTGATGACTTTGTGGAGAGTGGACCTCAAACCCCCAACCTGAGGCTCAGCGATCCAATACACTTTACCACCAGGCCACCACTGTCTCTGGTTGTTTTTGTCAAATATTATGCCAAAAACATCATAAGAAAGCCACTGGAACACAACCAACAGCTGGTATTAAGTATTTATACCCCGAGAACTTTTAAACATTTTGTTTTGATACAACAACAAATGTAAATGTGTTTTATTGGGATTTTATGTGATAAGTCAACACAAAGTGGCACATAATTATGTAGTGGGCAGAAAAGGATACATGGTTTTCAGAATTGTTTACAAATAAAAATCTGAAAATGTGGCATGCATTTATATGTACTTCTATTTCTAAACTAGGAAATACCCACAAGGGATATTTGCCTCTGTAACCCATTCAAAGTGAGCACACATTACGCACACACACACACACACACACACAACAGTGAGCACACACACACACACACACACACACACACACAACATGGGGCACACACACCTGGAACAGTGGGAAGTCACATTGCTGCAGCTAGGGAGCGATTTGTGGTTAGGTGCTCTCCTCAAGGGAACTTCTGTCATGAAGGTGGAGGAAGCGAAGGTGCAGATCACTCACCCGCCGATGTCTCACATATTTCCTGCTGGTTCAGGAATCGAACTAGTAACCTTTTAGTCATGAACTTGCTTCTCCAACAATTATGTTTAGATAGTTTATGTACATGTACGTGGACAGTGGTGGTCTAGTGGATAGGGTACAGGATCGCTGATCCTAAGGTTGGGGGTTCGAGTCCCCACAAGGTTGTCACTGTCACCCCCAGTGCAGCTAACTGGGTTATCAAAGGCGGGCCATGTCTCTCACTGTCTATGGTGTGAGGCATGTAAAAGAACCATTGCTGACTTTCGTAAAGAGTAGCTGCAAAGTCGTCAGCGTGTTTCTGTCCCTTGCTAAAGGGTTGTGACAGGAAGAGCATCCGACGTAAAAACCTATGCCAAATCAAATGTGCGAATTAGATGATTCACTGTGGCGACTCCCGAGAAAGGGAAAAAGCTGAAAGAGGAGAAGAAGTTTATGTACATGTACATCAACATTGACATAAAACTGCAGCCTCTTCATGTACAGTCGAAATCAAATCCCATGTGATTTGTATTGGACACATTTAAATTTACATTTTAACTTTAGCTTTAACTTTAACCTCTTGCTCTATCAAACCATACTAAAAAAGCAATGCTATTAGAAAGCATAGCCAAAAATCAGCTGAAACTAAACAGCAGGAGCAGACCTCAGAGTCGGGATTGTTTTTCCATCATACCTCATGTGGAATAATACAGAAACTATATTTTGTAAGAATTTCTATTTTCTGTCTGGAAGATTACAGAAGCAATGTGCTGAGCCAAAGCTGCATTAAAGCTGAAATATTACATTGTGATTCATCAATTGGCATGGATTAGTCAGACAACGGTGCAGGGAGGCGTGTATTTTTAGACTTGGCCCATTTACATGCCTTAAAGCAATTTTTTTTCCCATTTCTTTTGTAATTTTAAAGAACATTCTTTGTTTCATCCATATTGAATACAGGCTCAACACGTTCTGCTAAAAAAATGTCAGCATCAATTTTACTGAACATGAATCAGGTTTAAATTTTAAATGTGACCCTTCCATCATAGTGGCCTAAATCCCAGTTTGTCTCACAGTGCTGCTGTTATATTTAGCTGTAGCTGAACAAAACACATGTCTATTTCCAGTTTTTACACTTTTTTCACAAATACACTGTTGTGGATTGTCCTTAATTATGACTTAGGTTATACTCGCTGTTAAAATTGATATGGCCTGTGTCCCAAATGCTTATGTTCAAGTCTAGAGGTTTCAAAGACCAAAACAGATTTTTTTATCTACAAAAAAAGAGTAATATAATAACAATAACAACAACAACGACAATATTATTATTATTAATAATAATAATAATAATAATAATAATAATAATAATTAATTAATTAATTATTGTTTCTGTTTCAGACTGTGAATTTAAATTAATTAATTAATTACCAGAAAATAAATGTAAACTTTCAACAGAAAAACTTTTTTTTAATTTTAAGCTTACGACATTTGTTACTAATTATTTATCAAAAGCAAATGAAGAATGTGAAATATAAATGTTCTGCTTTATTCAAAGTTAACCAGTGCCTTTGTATACCGGTAGTAGTGGTGATCTTTACACTGTTTAAAAAAACTTCACCTTAGATTCTGTACTCAAATAAATTCAAGTAGTCTTGTAGATATGAACTATATGCAAGTGATTTGCAGAATTTAAATGGCTACACAGAAATTCAACTAAAGTAGATTCATAACTCTGAATACGACAAAGTTTCCCTGTGTAAATATGGCTAAAACATTGGAACTTAACTGAATACACATGAGATGTAATGAAAGCTTTCTTCTTTTCAAGATCTTGTATCAGTACATTAGTTCTTTGCTGTTGTGATGTTTTGCTTTATAATTACCGGTAATTATAGCAGGTAGCATCATCCCCAGTGTACCTAGCTGAGTTATCAAAGGCATGCCATGTTGCTCACTGTCTATGGTGTAAGGAATGAAAAAGAACCATTGCTGACTTTCATCAAGAGTAGTTGCACAGCTATCATTGTGTCTCTGCCCCGCGATGGCCTGGCGAGCTGTCCGGGATGTACTCTGCCCTCGCCCAGAGTCGGCTAAGATGGGCCCCAGGTCCCCATGACCATAATTAGAATTAAGCCATTCAGAAAATGAATTAATGAATGAAGGTAGCATCATCAAGAATACATGTCAGATTAAGACAGCAAACATGACTACCCTCATTAAAAAACAAAACAAAAAACCATAAATTTTCCTGATTCTTCACAGAAAACAGTGTTTTCAGAATGAATTGTCCAGTAACTTGTCCCTTAAAGAAGCCTTCTTTCAAAGAGCATACAACATTAAATTAAAGATGATCTGCTGGAACTCGGGGATTTTACAGAACTGCTGCGTGTTTAGTAATAACCTTTTTAATAATCGGACAGCATGTAAGCTAAACAGCAGTGAGAAACATTGCACAATTTAACATCAAATGAGCTCCAATCTGTTAAACAAGATCTCATTATCCTATGTTTTCAAACTATTTTCTCCAGAGTCATTTCTTGATTTTAAATCTAATAATTCACTGACCCCTTACAATACTAAACATTTCTTATCATGGCTCTTCTAGTTGGAATTAGCTAAGGCATTTGTCAGATGCCCTGATTCAGACTAACTATTTTTATCTCATTTATACAAGTAGACATTCATTGGTTAAGGGCCATGCTAAGTGGCTCAACAGTGGCAGCTTGTTGGTACTGAGACTTGAGTCACCAGCATTCTTTGCTTTAACCCAGAACCACTGCACTACCACTGCCAGTTGAGTAAAGTACAAGGGATTAAAATACAATACTATAGGCACACTATTGTCAAATCCATGACCAGGAGGAACAGATGGTAAGTGAAGACAGAGTTCTCGGCAAACTGAAGAAAAGTCAAGTTTTTATTCCACATAAAGGCAAAGTTGAGTAAAGATCTACCTAATCCTGTTCCTGGTCTCTACTTTCCTAAAAAGAGTTTAAGTACAACCCTAATAAGGCCCATCTGACAAATCCAATTATCACTTTAAGTATTCATTTTGAAATCTTAAGGCTTGATTAGAAGATTGGATGATCAGGTGGGAATAAACAGGGTTTGAGTGACAAGTGTCTTTGGAAAGGCAGATGCTCAGGAACAGGACTGGGCACCCCTGAGCGACTTCAAAAGCCACCAAGTCCTTTTCATAGCAAAGGTTTCATTCATTAAATTGTTCTGACCTGAGTTTACCTTTCACCACTGCTGCACTTACCCATTCAGCTGTTTGCATTTAAGTACCTGGTTGATTAATCTCTGGGTTTGATTTCCTGTCCTGTCTTTGTTATTTATTTAAGCCAGATACGCCAGTAGTAGTCCTCACATGTGAATGCTCACTCTGATCTCAGATTCTAAGTAGTGTTAGGCCCAAGTAGTATTTGGCAGAAAGATGTCCTAGGAATACCAGGTGCTGTAGAATATTTGCGAATGGGTTGGCAACTTACCTGATAGAGAAAAAAACCTTTGAGAATAGTCACCAAAAGTTGGATTCCGCTGAAGGTACAAAAGCTAACACTGTAGTACGTATACTGCTCTGTACTTTAGTTGAGTGAAGTCATATGGAAAACTGAATCCACAGTAACATCAGATGTTCCCTGGCGTTGTCACTCTGTGAGACAAACAGATATAAAGTTAGAAATTTAATTTTTAGCCATTTCTGGAGTTTTATTTGTTTCTGTTTGATTACAGGTGCAGCTCACATACTATCTTGAAGGCTCTCAAGCATACAATAATACATTGATTTTGAAAGAAGGTTGCAGTTTAAAGATATCATTCTTTTTTCATTATCTTATAACAGCAAATCATTGCTCCTCTTCTATTATTAAAAGAAACAAGAAAAAAACCTTTGGAGGAACATGTGAACTGGCATATTCAATACCTTTTTAATTGAGTGTCTGTGTTTCTCAGGATTTCTCAATAACTTACTACAAGCATAGATCAAAATACTGTATTCTGAGCCACTTAATCCTAATGAGGGGAGGCTGGTGCCCATCTCAGCTGACTCTGAGCGGGGCACACCCTGAACAATATACCAAGCCTTTGCAGCACAGATCAAAATATATAATTTGTTGTTTGTATTAAAAAAAAGTTAAGGTCGCTTATTTTAAAATCCAAGTAGTTTATAAATTGAGTTGAGTAGCTTATTATAGTCGTATATTTTGTGTTCAGGTGGAGACTAGACAGCACTGTGCACACAGATAGGATATGTTTATACCCTCGTGTTATTTTTAGCAAGTTGAGAAAATATCTTAAAAGACTGACCAATACAATTGTTCAAGGTTTCTGTTTGCTATTTGCAGAAGTTTCTGCTCTTCAAAAATAGCTTTGGGAAAATAAAGTGCCATTTTATGATAGCGCTACCTAAAGTATCTTCATAAACATGCCATTATTGATTTATTGCCTAAGTGCAACATTTGTTTATTTGACAAACCACTTAATCCTGCTCAAAGGGGGAAGGCTGGAGCCTATCTGAGATGACTCTGAGCAAGGGAGGAGTACACCCTGAACAGCTTTCCAGGACATCGCGGTGCCAGTGCACACAACTATTTACACTTACTCACACCTAGGGGCAGTTTGGAACAGCCAATTACCCTAAGATGCATGTCTTTGGACAGTGGGAGGAAATCAGAGTACATGGAAAACAGAGCTAATGCTGGGACTTAAACCCAGGTTGTGAGACAGACTTGTTTACCACTATGTGATGTGCCACACACTATAGAATATGTGTGAATTATCTCACGACTTTTAGTAAGATAACCTGTGTGCTAGGCTTAATTCATAGGATTCATTAGCACTCATTACTGTATATTTAGCTAATGTTGAAATATGACTTTTATTTATAAGTATAATTAAATTTTGTACTTGAGAATCTCAGTCCTGACCATCTCTGTATGCTCGATCTAAAAGTAGACTCTTTCTCCTCAGACCTTGTTTCTCCCGAGTACATTTTAAAAATTGTTACTGGCTTAAAGATGGCAGCCTTTGAACAATTTCCAGGTTATGGCCTGACTAATGAAGGATTGAGAAATCAAGTAGACATTTTGGGGTCAGCTCACATTTAACATTTAGTTCCCATCCGCAGCATTAGCGTATGCAGTAGAACAAATTACCGTGTGTAACATACCCCAGAGAGAACAGAGGCACCAAATACATGTAACAACATATAGAACAAATGCAGGTGCTGGAAAAACATATCTAAGCACTACGTTATTATCTAGGACTGAGTACGACTAAGGAGTATAGCCACACATTACCTCTTAAGGCTTTAATCTTTTATGCAATACTGGTAAGCAAGCTCTGGAAGGTATGTAGCTGGATGTATAGCGTACTTCATAAAAATATTTTACATTTTCTATTGATGAATAATGGTAGAGTATCTAATACTCAGTGCTCCAGAATGTCCTATAATTGTTCAGTAATTTGTATTTGTGACCCAATACCATAAAATGAGCTTTGATACACCAAAATACAAGCAAACCTCGGTTTCCGACCACAATTCGTTACAAAAGTTGACCGTTAAAGGTGTTCAGTGCTGCTAGCTTTAGCCTTATCAGGGTGATACAACTCAACAACTTCCGGAAAAAGCGTGCATTCCCCTCCCTCTCTGTCTCGTTTTTTTTTTCCGTTTTTTCTCGACTTTTCTCAGGCTTGTTATGTGCTCAGCTTCCGAATTTTGTTCAACTTTTGGGACAAAAAAAATTCCGAAATTTTTGGTCGAATTCCGATTTGTTCAACATCTAAAGCATTTGAGAATCGAGGTTTGCTTGTAATTTTGAGCCATGTACATATAAATAGAGGACATGCTCAGCTTCATTTAAAACTTCAATTTATTTTTAAAAAGTGTTTTAAATGAAGCTGAGAGTGTCGTCTATTTATACCGTGTATACATATGTAGCTCAAACTCGGTTAGCTGCATTTGGACTCATTTTGTGGTGATGACTCACAATGTTGCAGCAATACAAATTTATATGTGCTTTTTGGTTTTGAGTTTATAATACAGGTGTGTATTCAGTTTCATCATATGGCAACAACAATGAGCACATTCTGATTGTTCAGTGTGGGGGGTGATAAATCACCTATGGGTGCATATCTGACTGGAAAGTTACTGGTTACTGTAGCTTACTGCACTGTGTATGCTGATCTTGATTACCTTTCAATGAAGCGTGGAGTGTTCTCCTGAAGAGAAAGGCTATACTGTACATAAAACATCCTAAGAAATAGTTTAAAAGTTGTTTGAAGTATGAAGTACTTGTTGCTCATCAGAAAGCTTTTGTTTACATGAGCTCATGATAAGGGAAACAAGCCAACATCTACCAAAACTCTGGTATGAAGAGGTCTTGTTCTGAAGTGAACAAGTGATGTCACTGGAGTAAATTTAAAATGGTTATCATTTTAAAATGTAATGAATTAAATTACTTTGCTCGCTTGCTTGGTGTATACAGAGAAATCTCAGCAACTGGTGGGGGGGGGGTTTGTTTTAAAGACCTCGTGAGATTTCTATGTACAGACCTCATGCTCGATTAATACGTATTTTTATTTTGCATTGTATTAGGGTAGTTGATAACTGTCCAGTCTACGCCTGTTGGTCAGCTTCTGTTTCCTATTCATGGATGCTGTTTGTCCATGTTTTAAATATTGTGTGTGCATTACCTTTTTGGGTTATTCCCTCTGAAACATTATGCTAAACACTATTCCAATTTCTGATGGATACACCTTCAGTTTTGCCTCCCACTGGGGCTTCACTGGGTGATTGGTGTTTTGAAATCTCAGATGTCAAAGTGTTAATAATGGGCCTTATTTTATAGCCCATGCATGCTGATAGTTGGCAACCAATCAAATACAACTCGGCTATGCAACTGTGTTTGTAAAAGTGAGTTACTATAGAAAGCCCAACATCTGGCATAATAGTTCGAAAGATAGGAATTAATTGCACTTCAGAAACTAATCTTTCATTTCTCCTCTATTCCTTTTTCACTACTGCTTCAGAGTCTTATTATTACAGCAGTATGAAAGGCAGAATTAAGTTTAGCATGCGAGGCAGACAAGCCGGGTAATCCACGTACACGGTGGACTGTGCGAGCAGGCTGGCACAACGTTAATGATGATTAATGCTGTGGAAGTGGATTAATGACAACAGAAGGCCTTGGGCAGGAAAAACCCAGTGCTGTAGAGGAAAGCTCTCATCCATTCCCGCTCCCTACCAGCACCACTATGCTTCATTTCTAAAGCACCTAGCGCCCTTGAAGGGCAGGTCCAGTAATTATCTCTCTCCTGGGCAGATGGCAGCAGGTGCAGACCTGCCTCGAAGCTCCTCCATAATTACATTCTGCCGCTTCACTCGGATCAGACCTCTCAATGATTAGAGCGGCGAACTCTGGTGTCACTTTTGGAAAGTTAGCACTCTCAAGCAAAGGACTTTCTGTGCAAATTCAGAGCTGATGTTTCTCTGGTATATGGAAATGGGGATGAAATTGTGCGGGTGTGTGTGCGGATCTAGACTTGCAGATGAGGCAGAGCTTTTACTGTGCTTTTCAAAATGGTGAATAAATTTTTCATGGCCTTCTGTCAATACACAACCTACAGGAAATTGTGGATTTTTGCTGCATATTGGTTTTAACTAGAGCAAGAGGAGCTGACAGCATGTTTGCATAATTTAACCATACTGATACCTTTATAGTTCCATGTTTAGATTCTTCTTCTTATGTCAATTATTTATTTTTTTTTAATTCATCCATCCATTAGCTATACCGATTATTCATCAGGGTCATCAAGGAAGCCTGAGCAAGCCCAGCTGAAATTGTGTGAGAGGTGGAGTATACCCTGGACAGGTCAATGCTGTTGCAGGGCTAACATAACCACAAACAGATATTCACACTTGTATTCTCAGTTTGAACTCATATAGTTTATAGGGCAATTTAGAGTACCCAGCTGACCTGATCTATATAAATTGTTGGACAAAATTGAAGCAACTCGAAGAAACTGGAACAGTAAGAACATGTAAACTCTTGTTTTTCTGTCATGATTTTGAGAAATATTACCACAGCAGGTAGTGCTGCTGCATCACGAATGCCACAGTAGGTCACATCATCATGTAGGTAAAGCTGGATTTTTTTCTATTTTTTTTTAATAAATGTAAAAATAAAATCTGAACACAAGACTTGTGACACTACCATTTGAGATACAGCATGTATATAGCATTTATCATGACTGATCAAACACACTGATTATAATTGTAAGTAAAATAATGACTTAAGGTTGCACGCTCTGTGGCTGTACTATTAATATAGTTGATTATCTTAAAACCTGGGGCCATGATCCTAATTAATAACTGCAATTTCTTTGACTTGATCAAGATCTATTCAAAAAGGACATCAATGATGATGTGGATTAGCTTTACCAGTGAGTTTACATACTGTGTCATAATCAAGGAAAGATTATTAATTCCTGGAGCTCCACTTAAAATCTAAGCAGTAATTCAGTAGTACCCAGCCAATATCTTTATCTTGGAACCATGTTAGTAGCAAGGGGACTGAAAAATGGGCCCCATATGGAATTGTCTGCAGGTTCCATAGTGGCCCCATGTCAACTTCCCAGATCGCTTCCTTTCCCATTCGTAACCCAACAAGGACCCACATAAGAAATCCATGTGGTAGCTTAGTTTACCCAGTGGTCTGTCTGTCTTCCTTTCGGCTTTTTCCCTTTTACTTGGGAGTCGCCACAGCGAATCATCTGATTCGCACGTTTGATTTGGTCCTCAGTGCAGGAAGGAGCGCTACCGCAGGTCGTTCATTCCCACCGCTGTCAGACTGTACAACGCCACTTTGTAACTGTCTGTGAAAATACCAGTTATGTGCAATAAAAACCCTGTGCACTTTAATCAACCACATCTACCCCACTGACTGTGAACCATATCAACCCATCTACTCTGCCCTCAGATACATTTACACTTTAATATAGGCCAGTCTACAAAGTCGTTCCCTTCTTTTCTTTTATTGTTTATTCATTTATACTATTTATGTATCTATTTATTTATTTACTTATATAATATATATGTATGTGTGTATGGTTGTATTTGTATCTATTTTTGCACTTTGCACCCCCTACTGATGATACCTCAAGAGCCTGTAACAGTGAATTTCTGCATTGTGAGATTAATAAAGCTGTATCTTATCTTATCTTATCTTAGTTTACCCAGTGAGACCATGTTAAAATGCTTATTTTCAGCCCATGCTTACTTGATGGTAAATGTAAAGCAATATTGAGTGTTAGATTTCTCAAAATCCACACCAGTCCAATGTTTTATGAACATTAAAAAGAGCAAAGTCAGTTTCTTTTGCCTACTGATATTACACAGCAGGTTTTGTTCATGACTGGGTTTTCACTGGGGCATGATGTCCACAGTCTCTGCAATTAAAAAAAAAATGTGTGGAACTCCAAATTTTACTACCATGCTTGAAGCACAATTGTGGAATAAAAAGGAGGCAGCAAGCATACAAAAGATGAAACTTGAAGAAATCGTGTTGTCTGTTAACCCTTAAACAGGCAAAGTCGAATATAAATTGGAAAAATTATTAATGTAATAATTATTCTTCAATTTAAAATCCAAGTAAAATAGAATGAATATTTAAAATTGTGAATATTTTGTGGCACAGTTGTAAGGTGCTAGATTACCAATCCCAAGGTTGGGGGTTCAAGCTCCGCCATCAAAGGTTGTCACTGCTGCCCCCCCAGTAGAGCCAAATGGGTTGTTAAAGGCCACATCTCTTCCATGTCTCAACAAACCATATCTCTCACTGTCTGTGGTGAGAGGTTCATGTAAAAGAACCATTGCTGTCATTTATAAAGAGGAGGCTGCATAGTCTTCAGGGTGTACTCTGCCCTCACCCAGAGTTAGCTGAGATGGGCGTCTGCCTCCCTGCAACTCTAATTAGGATCAAGAGGTTCATAAGTTGAATGAATGAATATTTTGTATTTTATGAGTTATATCTCCCAGTATCTTCTTCTTTTCCTTTCGGCTTTTCCCTTCAGGGGTCACGACAGCAAACCATCCGCCTCCATCTCACCTTATCCTCTGTATCTTCTACTCATACTCCAACTACCTTTATGTCCTACTTCACCACATCCATAAATCTTCTCTTTGGTCTTCCTCTCGGCCTTCTGCCTGGTACTTCCAACCTCAGCATCCTACTACCAATATACTTACTATCCCTCCTCTGTACATGTCCAAACCATTTCAATCTAGCCTCTCTGACTCTGTCTCCAAAATCTCTAACATGTGCTGTCCCTCTGATGTACTTATTCCTGATCCTATCCATCCTCGTTACTCCCAAAGAGAACCTCAACATTTTCATCGCTGCTACCTCCAGCTCTGCTTCCTGTCTTTTCCCCAGGTTTCTAAACCATACAACATTGCTGGCCTCATCACCGTCTTGTACATTTTACCTTTCATTCTTGCTGATACCCTCCTATCACACATCACACCGGACACTTTTTTACAACCATTCCAACCTGCCTGCACATGCTTCATCACCTCTTTTCCACATTCTCCATTGCTCTGGATGTTGAGCCTAAGTACTTAAAAATTCTCCACCTTCTTTATCTCTGCTCCCTGTAATCTCACTGTTCATCTTGGGTCCTTGTCATTCATGCACATGTATTGTGTCTTACTGAGGCTAATCTTCATTCCCCTCCTTTCCAGGGCATACCTCCACCTCTCTAGATTTTCCTGCACTTGTTCTCTGCTTTCACTACAGATGACAATGTCATCTGCAAACATCATAGTCCATGGGGAAGCTTGTCTAACCTCGTCTGTCAGCCTGTCCATCACCATTGCAAACAAGAAGGGGCTCAGAGCTGACCCTTGATGCAGTCCCACCTCCACCTTGAACTCTTGTGTCACACCGACAGCACACCTCAGCACTGTCTTACATCTCTCATACATGTCCTGCACCACTCTAACATACTTCTCTGCCACTCCAGACTTCCTCATGCAATATCACAGTTCCTCTCTCGGCACCCTGTCATATGCTTTCTCCAGAACCAGAAAGGCACAATGCAGCTCCCTCTGACCTTTTCTGTACTTCTCTATTAACATCCTCAAAGTAAACACTGCGTCTGTGGGCTTTTTCTTGGCATGAAACCAAACTGTTGTTCACAAATGCTGACCTCTGCCCTTAGTCTAGTTTCCACTATTCTTTCCCATAACTTCACTGTATGGCTCGTCAACTTTATCCCTCTGTAGTTGCCACAACTCTGCACATCACCCTTATTCTTTAAAATGGGCACAAGCACACTTCTCCTCCATTCCCTCCGGCATCTGCGCACTCTCTAAGACCTTGTTGAATGTTCTTGCCAGAAAATCTACTGCTACCTCTAACCTCTTCTTTTGTACACACTCCTGCACTTCCTCATTCCACCACCAAGTCTCCTTATCGACTTTCCTTCCTGAGGACACGCCAAGTACTCTCCTATCTGTCTCCCTGATCACATTAGCTGTAGTTGTCCAGTTACCTGGAAGCACTTCTTGACCACCCAAAACCTGTTTCAACTCCACCTTGAAGACAACACGGCACTCTTCCTTTTTCAGCTTCCACCACTTTGTCTTCCGCTCTGCCTTTGCCTTCTTCACCTTTCTTATCATCAGCATCATCCTGCACACCACCATCCTATGCTGTTTGGCAAGATGTAGTCTATTTGTGTGCTTCTACCTCCACGTTTATAAGTCACCCTATGCTCCTGTCTCTTCTGGAAGAAAGTATTCACCACAGCCATTTCTATCCTTTTTGCAAAATCTATCAACAATCGTCCTTCTGTCTTCCTGTCCTGGATACCAAACCTGCCCATCATTTCCTCGTCCCCTCTGTATACATTGCCTTATTAAGGCAATAAATAGAGTGAAAATCTGTGATATCTATGCCCGATCACGATTGGCATCAACTCTTAATACATCATAATAAATGCACTGTGGAGATCATGGACGTCATGACCCACTTGTACACCCAGGGTTAGATAACATCCTCACACAATTTTTACTGTTTTTTGTGGAATTAAAATGAAAGTCAAAATGTAGTCATTTTTACTGTCATCAATGTGGCCTCTAAAGTGGCTGCTAATCAACCAGCAATTATTTTGAATGCCATGGAAAAATACCCCTACACTATTAGAAAAGGAGGATTTTATTCTGAGGTTGTGTAAAGGTTTTGTAAAGACAAATAATGCATTGGAAACATTTTTTGATACTGAGACACTCTACTGAAGGCATCTTTGTTTTCTAGCAGTGTTTGTGGCTCTAAGACTACAAGAAATGCTCTGCCTCCTTTATAATATCACAAAGGGTTTTGTTCAAAATGTGCAGTTGAATTTACATTAATATTACAAAAAAGAGTGCTACAACATGTTCAACTCTGAATTAAACAGCAGATCAAACTTTAGGACTGGCTTGGTTCAAAAGTTATGGAAAATCACTCTCCTGTTTTCAACTCTCCTGGTGTGACGGCATACGCAGCCTGACTGGAGGTGCTGTGATAAAAGAATGTACCACTGGCCTTTTAATGAAACCATGGTGCTTTCTCTAAACAACGTTTTGGTGATATGGCTAAAATCCACAGGGTACACATAAGATTTGACATATGAATAACATGATCCAATAATTGACAAATTTGATTAAATAGCACTTCACCTGTTTGACAGACCACCAGCTATTAAACATGTTTAGCTTGTAAAGATTCAGTTATGTAGAATTCCTTGCCAATAAAGACCCAGATATGCTATAAATTACAAGCATGACTGCATGGTGACAAGTTACCTCAGTAGTTCATGTCTATAAATCAGATATCACATTACGTCTCTTGTGCTAAGGACTCATAAAGGCTCAGTTTAAAACAATACAGAGATTTAAAAAATTCTCCTTCCTGAATATAGTCTGCAATAAAAGTTGTCAGGGTTTGGACTTAGAAAATTAGATGGGATGTGGAATGTCCCATGGAATGTGTAGAAGTGCCTCAACAGTAGTAACTGTGTTCCCCTAATATGGAGTCCTGCCATTCCTGTCTCTTTGTCATGATGACCTGCTATGATACTCTGTGATGTCTGATAGAGGGATATGAGATTTAAGCTACTGTAAAGCCACCCTTCGACAGTCACTCACACAAAAACATAGCAGTGTATTTTTTTTTTTTTTAAATACATGTAAACTATAGTTAAAACATGTACAGTTGGCCCCCGTTATTCGTGGGAGTTTGGTTCCGGGCCCTCCCACGAATCAAGATAATCCGTGAAGTAAACCAGTGAAGTGTACCCAGAAGTAAAACCCTATGTATCATATAACATTTGTGAATGATCAACCTGAAGTAAAACCGCTATGTACCATATTTCATACACTAAAATATGTTCCTTAAACACATTCTACAGAGTCTTACTCATTAATACAGTGTTAATATAGTAAATTGTAGTAATTAAGTAAAGACTTAATTTTCTATTGTGATATTTATTGATAAAATTTATAGTACAAAATTAAAGTTTTACTTAATCACATATATATATATATATATATATATATATATATATATATATATATATATACATATGTACAGATATACACATATATATATATATATATATATATATATATATATATATATATATACACATATATACATATATATAGACATATATATACATATATACACATACATATACATATATACACATATATATATATAATATATACACATATATACATATATATAATATATACACATATATATATATATACATATACATATACATATATGTATATGTGTGTGTATATATATATATATATATATATATATATATATATATATTCAAAGAAGAGATTTATGGATGTGGTGAAGGAAGACATGAAGGTCGTTGGAGTCAGAAAAGAAGATCACGGAGGACAGGGTGAGGTGGAGGCGGATGATTTGCTGTGGCGACCCTGAAGGGAGCAGCCGAAAGTAAAAGAAGAAGATATATATATATATATATATATATATATATATATATATATATATATATATATGTATATATATATATATATATATATATATACATATATATATATATACATACATATACATATATATACATATATACATACATATATATATATGCATATATATACATACATATACATATATACATATATATACACACACACAAACACACACACATATATATATATATATATATATATATATATATATATATATATATATATATATATATATATATATAAAGAACATAAAAGTGTGAAATAATGACGTAATGAAGTTTCAGCCTGACCAGAATGCAGGAGGCAGTGTGAGATGGCAAAGTGGATTTATTATTCAAGGGGGAAGCACTTAAGCAGAGCGCACACACTTTTTTTAATTGCAGTCCTGGGGACGAAGAGAAACACAAACATTAAGCACTGGAACCAGGAGCCAGAGAGAACACAGGGAGGCAGGGACGTGATGTGAGACAATCTTCTCCCGCAGAGTTGAGCGTGTGGTTTATGTTTATAGGGAGTAGCTGAGAGGAGTGACTTCAGGTGTGAGCTACTGCAATCAGCCCAAGCAGCTCAGCCACGCCCCTCAGCCGGAGCGAGTAGAAAAATAGAGTTAGAGAATACATGGAAGCAGAGACGTGATGTGAGATAATCCTCTAACACAGCTGAGCTTGCTTGTGTTTATTGGGAGTAGATGAAAGGAGTGAATTCAGGTGTGAGCTACTGCAATCAGCCCGAGCAGGTCAGCTATGCCTCTCAGCCGGAGTGGGGAGAAAATAGAGTTAGTGAACACAGCCGCAAAAATCAAAGCCCACCTGTTAGGATTAGATGAAGAATGAGAACGTTGTATTCGCCCTTGAGACTGTGTCTGTGGCTCAACTATGTTATTTTGTCTGTTTCTTTGTACATTGACGCATGAGCTGCTTCATTCCCTGTTATCGGTGCAGGTGCAGTATGTTCTATGTCTCATCAACAACGGGAAGCCGAAACTAACTATGTGGCAGCTTCGGCGGAAGGGTGAAAAGTAACTCCATATTAGGACATAATGAAGACTGTGCCCTTGAAACTGTACTTATCTCTTTGCACATGCACAGAAACTGTATAAATACACTGTACGAAGAATGCACCTTTGAGCTGTGCACGAATAAACCAGATTGATTTCATCTGTGTGGTTTGTTTTCTTCCGTTCCCGGAGTACTCCAGACACTGAGATATCAGGATTTGGACAGTGTACAGGACGAGGTATAGGGACCCAATAAAGGCGATCCTTACAATTTGGTGACCCTGACGTGATACTTCTGATCAGGTAAGACAAGATTTGGTTGTTAGCAGTATCTGAGCGTCTGTTTAACCCCTTCTTTAGAAGGGATGGTAATCCCCTTTTCATGGGAACTGGGACGAGCGCTATACAAATTTATGTCCAGATACTTATATGCCAGTGTGATAATTAAGGGTATTTGTTAATTATGGGAAATTCCTTCCCCAAGCCGAATCCCGGAGAAACACCAAAGGAGTGGATGAATAGATGTGGGTTTGCATATTATATTGAACCATGGATTTGCAATTTATCAGGCTGGACTGAGGGTATGGCCCAAATGCCTAACTTCTCCCGGGAAGGAACCTGTGATGCAGGATATTTAGCGTCTGCACATCGCATGATTTATGATGGATTAGGGGATCCAACATGGAACTATGAGTATATGAAGGAAGCTTATGTGAAATGGTATGAAATGAGACCCTATTGGCTGGAATTGAAGAAGATATATGAACCAAAAAAAGGTGCGTCAGAGCGTGCCAAAACAGAAATTACGGGAGAACAAGAATAATAATAAGGGTGTTTGTTGTACACAGGGAGTTTCCCCTGTCACTCCTCCGTCTGCACCCCCGCCCTATCCTGAGACGATGGATAAGACCCCGCTGCGGCCCCCCGCGAGCCCTAAGCTTGCGAACGTGCCCAGCATTTACCCTTCCTTAGCAGCTCTGGAGGAAGAGCCAAAAAAGAAGGACCCCTCAGTTAGGCCGCGTGTAAAACTTCCGCAGCCTCTGCCGCCTCCACCTCCCCCCAAAGAGTGAGGAATCGGACGATGATTGGTACAACCCCGATGATGTGAGGCCCGACGCTGGTTCCATACCACCGCCCCCATCGGTCGCGCCCCCGCCCATCAGGAATACAGCATGCATTTGGGTGAATAAGGGACGAGGAATTTAATTAAGGCCCCCATCCGCAAGCGAGCTTAGAGATATCATTAATATGCTCCCTCCATTGGACCAAACATTGGCATTCGTGAACATGTTGATCCGAGGTACCAGGTACTGTCAATTGACAGGGGCCGATTTCCACTTCATCCTACAGGCAGTTATGAAAGATACATATAATGAGGCTACCATACTTGCACAGGTTCCGTGCCTGGCCCCAGCTAATGATGTCGTGACTAATGTGAAAGTCAAGGAAGAAGTGGAACCAGGGGCTGGACATAGGGTCACACGCTCCTCACAATATCGTTCCACCTTATACTGGCGCGACGACCCCAGGGCCATGGACGTGCTCCGAGCCCAACTTACACCCTTCCTATTAGCTATAAGGGAGGGCAATCGCGACTTATCTCATGTTACCAATTGCAAACAAAAAGTTGGTGAGCTCACCTCCGTCACCACCTCACATCCTTTCTGGATTCGTTTCTCCGAAACCTAAAGACATGTGGGCGGGTTTGACCTCAGGGAAGAAGAGCCTAACCCACTTTTCCTGTCCACCTTTCTGGCCAACTGCCGCCCTGAAGTCCAGACGGCTCTTAAGCCACATTGGACGGATAGGCAGCGTTTAGCCATGCGCACAGCTGGAGAACGTGTGAGAATGCTTGAGGCAGATGGAATATTAGTGGTAAGGAATAAAGCATGTTTATCAGTGGCTCCCCAAAGCGGAAGCCAGCATTATAAGAAGGGACAAAAAGATGGGAAGAGAAAGCCTGGTAAGTGTCATTCTTGTAAGAAAGAAGGACATTGGATAAGTGAATGTAGAAAGAGGTTGAGGGATGAACAGTTGAAGGGCCAAGAGCCCCCACAGGATCAACACTCCCAACATTCCCGAGGTGGACCTGGACAAGGTCAAACCCGAGACCCCTGCCCACTGTCTCCCGAGGCAAGGCCTTATCATCCAGACAACAAGTAGGGCTGCCCGCGGAGTCAGGAACCCTTGGCCGTCAGTATGATGCATTTGTCTTTTTCCTCTACCAACAATGAAGCTATCCCACTGATCCCGATAGTAGTGGGTGATGTTGAATACTTATTTGTTTTGGATAGTGGTGCCACACTATCCTCGTTGGGGAGGGAATACTCAGGCGCTCTCTCCTCTCGGTTAACTAGCTCTGTGGGTATTGATGGGGTTCCTTTCTCTTCACAGCTTACACCCCCGCTCCCTCTGCGTTTTCCAGACGACCCCTCTATCGATGCATTACAAATCACTTATTCTTTTGTGTATATCCAGGAATGTCCGTTTAATTTACTCGGTCGTGATCTCATGAGCCTCCTTGGCTTACAAATTTCTTTTTATGGTTCGAGCATGATCATCTCCACGTCAGAATCTCTGTCTCCTTCTTTGATTGCATTAACCTCCTGTGAATTACCTTTTAATGTTAACGCAGCGTGTGCAGTGAGTGAGGTGGCAGAGCAGTGTTCTCCCCTGGATCAACTGCCCAGGACATTATGGGCTGAGCACAAAAATGACGTGGGCTGTGTCGATTGTACTCCATATGAGGCTAAGATAAAACATATTACACCTATTTTAGTAAAACAGTACCCACTCTCCGACTCTAAGATGCAAGGTATCGATGTTGTATTATCTTCACTCCTGGAACAGGGTATTATTGTTCCGTGTACAAGCTCTTATAACACGCCCATAAACCTTGTGCCAAAACCCGATGGTTCTTGGCAACATACACAGGACCTGAGGAGGATTAACGACCTCATAGTGCCTGTCGCGCCCCTGGTGCCCGATGTTCCTTCCATCATGTCTGATATACCACATACACACATGCACTTTTCCGTGATTGACCTGTGCTCCGCTTTTTTCAGCGTTCTTGTAGAACCAGACACTCGGCCTCTGTTCGCAGTTACGCATAGGCAGCAGCAGTACACCTGGACATGCTTCCCACAACGTTTCATTGATTCTCCCGCAGTGTTTGCCACCGTAGTACGGGACACACTAGGGTGCTTTGTTCCCCCTGAGGGTTCCTGTGTTCATTCCTACGCAGATGACTTGCTGGTGTCGGCATTAAGCTCTGAAATCTGTTCTCAAGCCACACTCGCTGTCCTTCGGCTCCTGGGTGAAAAGGGCTTCAAGGTCTCACGAAAGAAGTTGCAATACTGTAAGCCCACAGTTATTTACCTGGGCTATGAACTCTCTCAGGGCTCAAAGAAATTGACCCAAGATCGCGTCAAGATCATCATCGACACCCAGCGACCTGCTACCAAGCATGCCTTACTTGCTTTCCTGGGGTTGATCAATTACTGCAGGCAGTGGATCCCAGACTGCTCTCTCTATGACAAGTGCCTCAGGTCCGCCATCCACCACACGGACCCACTTCAACAGCCACTTGTATGGATTGAGGACATGCAACATGCCTTTGCAGCCCTCAAAACGGCCCTCTGCTCGGCTCCAGCTCTGGGCCTGCCGAACTATGAACTGCCCTTCCACCTTTATGTTGCTCACCAGGGGGGAACTGCCTCAGGGGTTTTGGCTCAGGAGCACAGGTGTGAGGCCCTGTGCTTTCCTTTCAAAAACACTCGACACTGTAGCTCAAGGTTTACCCGCGTGTCTTCGTGCTGTGGCAGCGTGTGCGTTAATGGTTTTAGACGCCGAGAAGATCGTCTTGTCGCACCCTTTGATTTTACACTCACAACACCAGGTCCAACAGATCCTACGGAATTTAAACACACAACACATGTCATCACAGCGCAGGTCTGGTTACGAGGCCATTCTATGCGCCACTGATAACCTCATGGTTAAATCCACTTCTTCTCTTGATACCGTGGATCACGCCTTACAGCGTCTGCTTAATGCTCAAGATGACCGTGAGCCTTGCCCTCATGACTGTTTGCAAGAAATTGTTGTCGCTACAAGCATTAGGTCTGAGTTGTGTTCTACACCTTTACCTACAGGTGAGGTCCTGTTTGTGGACAGGTCATGCTCTAAACCTACCCACGGTACCTTTCACTGTGGATATGCCGTCTGCCGCCTGCCGGATGTAGTGGTCGAATCTCATTCACTTCGACTTTACGTCTGCTCAAGCTGCAGAATTGTTTGCTCTTACTCGCGCGTGCATCTTATCTGCTGACCAAGAGGTAAGCATTTACACTGATTCCAGGTATGCTTTTGGCGTGGCCCATGATTTTGGCCGCATATGGCAATCCCGTGGCTTTGTTGCAGCCGACGGTAAACCCATTTCGCACTCCTCGCTGGTACAAGACCTCATCAAGGCTTGTGCCCTCCCCACACGGTTAGCCATCGTAAAAACTCGCGCACATGTCACTGGACAAACTTCTGAGATCCAGGGTAATTCCCTAGCTGATCGCTGCGCTAAGGAGGCGGCTGCCCGTGGCGTTTTGCCCCGTTTCTTAACGTGTCATTGGTTTCTACTAGTGACATGATCAACGCTCTTCTTCCAGATTTGTACCTAAAAACCATCCAAGCCTCTGCCGTAAACACTGATAGTCAACACTGGGACTCTCAGGGCGCCCAGCTAAAGGGTGGTATTTGGCTCGATGCCACCGATCGCATCTGTATGCCTAAACATTGTCTCCCTTTTCTCGTCCGCGAGTTTCATGGTACTACACATCGCGGACGAAGAGGGGTAATATCGGAGATGGAAAAAGTTTTTTGTGTTGAAAATCTACATACGCTAGTACACAATATCCTAGATGGATGCTTAATATGTGCACAAAATAATGTGTCTAAACCGGTAGCCTCGCATCAACACCTCCCGAAGCTGGACACTCCCTTTTAAGAATGAGAGATCGATTTCACCCACATGCCTAGACAAGGGCCCTTCAAATATCTGTTGGTGATAGTCGATAAGTTCTCCCGATGGGTAGAAGCATTCCCCTGTGGGAAAGAGAACGCACGGGGAGTGGTTCAGAAACTATCACAGGAGATTATTCCCAGATACGGCCTCCCGGTGGGAATTGATTCGGACAAAGGCACACCCTTCACCTCAAAGTTCACTCAACTGTTGGCCCAAGAGCTAAAGATCAATTGGCGTTTCCATGTCCCATATCACCCTCAGTCCTCAGGAATTGTGGAACGAACAAACAGAACGATCAAGGGGAAATTGCGGAAAGCCATGCATGCCACGGGATCTAGAAATTGGGTTTTGGTCCTACCAGTGGTTCTGGCGGACTTAAGGATGACTCCACAAGAAGCCCTAGGGGAACTGTCCCCCTACGAAGTAGTCATGGGAAGACCTTTTCCCACTCCATGGAAAAGGGGGACGCAGGCTTTGGGAACGGAAGATTTGGACATTCATATGAGCGAGTATGCTGCGGGTCTCATAAAAACCCTGAATGATCATTGGAAACACGCCAATCAGAAAACTTCTGTCCCAACGGGCACCAGCACGCACCCCTTTAAGGTAGGAGATAAGGTGCTGGTTAAGAAATTTGCAAAACTAAATTCTCCTCTAGATGAGACCCCTTACAGTGAACCCACAGACATACTCGCCACCACTCGAACCGAAGTATTAACCGACCTTTTTCCACAGTGGATCCACGCCACTCGGCTGAAGAAGAGCCCGCAATAACAGCAGTATTCATGTTTGTGTGTTGTTATCTGTTCTGTTTTCACTGATTCTTTTTCAGGACAGAGGATCCAGCTCAGCCCTAAAAAAAAATAACGGGACGGCCGGTGACCTGACCTGAGGGGGGCATAAGTATCACACTCAATCCAACATTAGCATAGTTCCAAGAGGGACCTATATGCTCTACACACCGACAGTTATATTTCTCTGTAGGATCTGGGGACACGTACCACATTGTGGGGCCTGTAGACGAAAGTTGGGGGGGTGAGTGGACCCCGTTGATACATAAGAGCAAGAATGGGAATATAATGGGTAATAGTAATAACCATCAACCTACTAGGGTTGGCCTTAAGCCACCCACAGGAGGCTGGGGATGGGGCTTCCTTCACTCCTTTATTGGAATGTTCACTCCTTATTTAGTCATGCTTGTCCCTATCCTTCTATGTGTTCTTTTTGTCTGTCTGTTTGGTCCCTGTATGTTTAGGTGTCTGATGGATCGTGTTTGGACCCTTGTGGATTCTATTCGACAACCCCAATATACACGACTGGGAAACACCGGACCACATGAGCCCAGGGCCACGTCACGTGTATAGTGATTGCGAGCTGGGGGGAGGTCTTGGGGGCCCTGAGGTAGTGGGAGGAGGGCGCCATGGCACTGCCTGCCCTCCGAGCACCAGCCTTAGTACAACCACGGTTCCCTGTCCTCCCACACTTGTAACCATGAACACTTGGTCAGGCTCCAACTGTCGGGACACGGTATCTCCGTTCTTATTGATAGTTATACTCTTATCAGAGTATAAAAGAGGGAATTGTTAGGATTAGATGAAGAATGAGAACGTTGTATTCGCCCTTGAGACTGTGTATGTGGCTCAACTATGTTATTTTGTCTGTTTCTTTGTACATTGACGCATGAGCTGTTTCATTCCCTGTTATCGGTGCAGGTGCAGTATGTTCTATGTCTCATCAACAACGGGAAGCCGAAACTAACTATGTGGCAGCTTCGGCGGAAGGGTGAAAAGTAACTCCATATTAGGACATAATGAAGACTGTGCCCTTGAAACTGTACTTATCTCTTTGCACATGCACAGAAACTGTATAAATACACTGTATGAAGAATGCACCTTTGAGCTGTGCATGAATAAACCAGATTGATTTCATTCGTGTGGTTTGTTGTCTTCCGTTCCCGGAGTACTACAGACACTGAAATATAAGGATTTGGACAGTGTAAAGGACGAGGTATAGGGACCCAATAAAGGTGATCCTTACACCACCCAAAACACAGACCATAATAAAAAGAACATGAAGTGTAGTAAATTGGATGAACAAAACAAAAGGATAAACATGCTACACCACAGTACATAAAATCTCACACAAACATTATAAACATTAACTTAGGTACTGTACTGGAATAATAATTGAAAAAGACTTTAATACTACAGTGCCTCACAACAGTTCAGATGATTAAGGCTCTTCAGAGGAAACTGTCGTTTCTTCAGGAGAAAGTCTTATCTCTTCAGAAGAGACATCCAACATCATTACCTTTTTCTAGAGGTTGCCAGAGAAGATTCAGGGCATTTGAGTGGCATCATAGAACATAACTGGTAATTAAAACACACTAAAAAAATGCCCATTGACAACTTGTGTGCGAATGAGAAAAGGGGGCGTATAAATCATCGCAACCAATCAGAAGGAGGGAGAACAGCCATTGGGTGAATTTGAATCATGTGACAGTTACTCGGCAATCCGTGAATATGCGGGGTCGCGAGTGCAAAACCCTGAATAGTCAAGGGTCTCCTGTAAACTAAAGCAGTGTGTGAACCAAAGCAAAGAACTTCAGACCAAAGAGTGGCGACAATGTGCTAGTACAGACGCTCCCCGACTTGCGTTTTTTCGATTTTCCATTTTTTTTTTTTTTCCAAAGTCAAATTTTGAGTTTAGACATACCTGCATAGTACGCTGAAGTAATGACGCTGCGTCCATTGTTTACAAACAACAGCCTGAACATACCCCTCCTTCTTCCCAGTTTAGTTTTAAATATATATATATATATATATATATATATATATATATATATATATATATATAAAATCATTTAAACCCCAGTATCACGTCACATGAGCGAATAAGCAGCCGGAAGTAAAATACTATGTATCTATTACATGTGCTTAAATATGCTTCTTAAACACATTCTATAGACAGTTTTTACTCATTAATTCAGTGTTAATGTAGTAACATATAGTAATGATTAAGAAAAACTTTTCAATTTTAACTGTTATATTTATTGATGATAAAATATAAATAAATAATTTCCTGTTCATGTAATAAAGTTTGAAAGTTTTCATCACTGTGGTTTGGACTTGTGTGCATGGTTTTTAGTCTGGTATGGTTTATTGAGGTGCAGATAAAAGGACCATATTGACATGGTTGATATTAAACATATTAACATATGTTAAATTTATAGTGCATTATAGACATATTGTAAAATATAAACATATAGTACTTTAATAAACAAGGACGGCAGTGGTGGTCTAGTGGTATAGGGCTCTGGATCGCTGATCCAAAGGTTGGGGGTTCGAGTCCCACTCTCCACAAGGTTGTCACTGTCGCCCCCAGTGCAGCTAACTGGGTTATCAAAGGCGGGCCATGTCTCTCACTGTCTATGGTGAGAGACATGTAAAAGAACCATTGCTGACTTTCGTAAAGAGCAGGCTGCAAAGTCGACAGCGTGTTTCTGTCCCTTGCTAAAAAGGGTTGTGTCAGGAAGGGCATCCGACGTAAAAACCTCTGCCAAATCAAACGTGCGAATCAGACGATTCGCTGTGGCGACTTCCGAGTAAAAGGGAAAAAGCCGAAAGGAAGACAGACAGTACTTTAATAAACAACTTTGCAAATTACAAACATATAGTACATTATAAACATATTGTAAATGATACGCCTTTTAAATTACAAACATATGATAAATTTCAAATTTATTGTACATTATAAACATATTGCAAATTATAAACTTATTGTAAATTACAAACATATTTTAAATTTATTGTACAATATAAACATGTTACCAATTATAAACATATAGTACATTATAAACATATTGTAAATTACACACATATTGTACATTCCAAACATGTCAAATTTTAAATTTATTGGACATTATAAAAATATTGTAAATTATAAACTTATTGTAAATTACAAACATATGTTAAATTTTAAGTTTATTGTACATTATAAACTGCATCCTTGGTTGAATCCGCGTACTGAGAATCCTTTGATCTTTGCCGATCTTTCCTCATTGAAACGTGGTTACTCCAGGTATTCCTCATTTATTCCTCAGTCATTCCTTAGTCTTTCCGCGTTGAACATGAACGTTCCGCCTTCATTCCGCCTCGTCTGGATTTATTCCGTGGCGCTTCCTTCTCAAATGGTGTACTGCCGTAATCGTTCCTCGAGTGTTCTGTGCTTTCAGTGAATTATCCGAAGGTATTCCTTTACAATCCGTACTGGTTCCAAAGGTAATCTGAGCATTTTTACGCATGTATTCTGACATTGTACCACGGTCTTTTAGTTTCTTTTCCGCACATTCTGTGAACCTTCCGAAGGTGTTCCAAAGGTACAATTTTTCGTAGGTTTTTAACCAATTTTCCATTTAAAAATGCTGAAGCACCTCCATAGAGTGCCTTCTGCACCTTTCCGCCACGATCATTGCATTCCACGCTCCAGTGAAATGGGAGTATTAACCACCTGATCCACCACTGTCCCAGGACACTACACCCATAGAGCTACATTTACACACTGCTTCTAGTTGAACTATGAATATCTTGTTCAGTTCTCCTATAATACTAAAACAATTTGCTAACTCTTTGTAAGTCAGGATGGTGGCATGGTGGTTATCATGTCCACCTCACAGCAAGAGGGTTCTGGTCCCAGGGTGAGCAAGGGCATTGCTGAGTTTGTGTGCTGTCCTGTGCTTGCATGCGTTTCCTGTGGGGACTCTGGTTTACTCCCACAGTCCAAACACACATATTTTAGACAAAAATGGTTATTTGAAACTGCTTTTCAGGTTGTATTTCTCCTGCTCCAAGATTCGGTTAACTCTGGGAGGATGATGAATAAGTACACTTTATGCCAGAATTCAATTGTTCATCAATAAATGCGAGATAGTTTTGAGATTTTCAACAGCAATATGGAATCCAAATCCATGTACACTACAATAAGCTTTTTCCTCTTGCATAGTAACCTGCCCTACAGCCTTCAGAAACAGGAGCAATCACAGTCTCATGATGCATACTGATAGAGCATGAATTTTTATTTACATTCTGAAGAGGCTTTCCTATTCTTGCTCATTTTAGTTATGCATCAGGTGAAGGCCTCCTGTCAAAAGAAACAGAATTCAACCTGATACAGAGGGAATCAGCTCCAAATCCTTTACCAAGATATGTTATTCCAGCACAGTTTTGACTAATTCAAATTGGACACTGAAATACATCAAAAAAAACATTTTGTTCTTAGAAAGCTCGGGTGTTTTGAGTCAAATTTACGCCATACGCTAAATAATGTAGCTCCTGTTAAAAGAGAATCAATCAGAGAGAAAAAATTGGCCCTCGGGTATAATGATGAAACACGCAATCTAAAACAGAACACCCGCAAATTAGAATGAAAATAGCATCAAACAAAAATGACTGGTTTGCCAATCAGAATGGATAGTCTCCTTCAATACAGAAAGGCTCTTCGTGCTGCTAGAACAGTGTATTGCTCAAATCTAATAGAAAATAACTGAAATAGTCAGAAATTCAACCAATACAATCAGAAATAATTATTTAATATAGTTGGTTAATATTGTTATTACCAATTAACTAGGAATAAGCCCATGAATGAAACTTGTAAACCATCAATTAATAGCAGTGGCGATTTTATGAACTTTTTAATGTTAAAATTGAAACTATCAGTCAAAAAATTGATTTCCTAAATGTAGACAGGCCTGTCAATAACTAAAACAGTAAATAATAACATAACACCAGCAGATCTGCAATCGAGTGTTTTAACCCCATTCAAAAGATGGACCTAGTCTCATTAATTTCCTCATAAAAATCATCAACTTATGTGCTTGATCCAGAATCTTCATGTTTCTTGAAACAAATATTATCAGAAGTGATCATCCCTTCATTAAATGTAACAAATTCTTCCCTTAGTACTGTTTATGTACCTAAATCCTATAAACTAGCAGTTCTCAAACATCTGAGTAAAAAAAACCTGATCTCAACCCATATCAGCTGTCCAACCTTTTCTTTTCCTTTCGGCTGTTCCCTTTAGGAGTCGCCACAGCAAATCATCTGTCTCCATCTCACCCTATCCTCTGCATCTTCATCTCTTACACCAACTACCTTCATGCCCTCTTTTACCACATTCATAAATTTTCTATTCCTCTAAGCCTTCTGACTGGTAGTTCCAACCTCAGCATCCTACGACCAATATATTCACGATCCTTCCTCTGTACATGTCCAAACCATCTCAATCTAGCCTCTCTGACTTTGTCTCCAAAAACCTCTTACATGTCTGTCCCTCTGATGTACTCAATGCTGATCCTATCCATCCTCGTTACTCCCAAAGAGAATCTCAACATTACAGTACCTAAGTTCTCAACATTTTCATCTTGTACATGTTCTTGCTGATACCTTCCAACCATTCCAACCTGCCTGCACACAGTTTTTCTCCTCTTTTCCACACTCTCCATTGCTCTGGACTGTTGAGCCTCAGTACTTAAAATCTTCCCCCTTCTTTATCTCTGCTCCCTGTAACCTCACTGTTCCTCTTGGGTCTTTCCCGTTCACACACGTGTTCAGTCTTACTGAGGCTAAACTTCATTCCTCTCCTTTCCAGGGCATACCTCCACCTCTCTAGATTTTCCTGCACTTGTTCTCTGCTCTCACTACAGATCACAATGTCTGTCTGTCTGTCTTCCTTTCGACTTTTTCCCTTTTACTCGGGAGTTGCCACAGCGAATCATCTGATTCGCACGTTTGATTTGGCAGAGGTTTCTACGTCGGATGCCCTTCCTGTCACAACCCTTTTCTTTAGCAAGGGACAGAAACACGCTGACGACTTTGCAGCTACTCTTTATGAAAGTCAGCAATGGTTCTTTTACGTGCCTCTCACCATAGACAGTGAGAGACATGGCCCACCTTTGATAGCCCAGTTAGCTGCACTGGGGGGACAGTGACAACCTTGTGGAGAGTGGGACTCGAACCCCCAATCTTTGGATCAGCGATCCAGCACCCTATACCACTAGACCACCACTGCCCTCACTACAGATCACAATGTCATCTGCAAACAATATAGTCCATGGAGATGTTTGTCTAACTTGTAGATTCTTGTCCAAGAGCTGTCCAACTATAGACTAATATCAAACCTCCCATTTTATCTTTAGATCTTAGAAAAGTTGTAGCGCAGCAGTTATGTTCATATCTTTGTAGGAATAACATTCACACAATGTATCAGTCAGGTTTTAGGCCTCATCACAGCACAGAGGCGGCACTCATTAAGATGGTAAATCACCTACTGATGGCCTTCAACCATGGCGGTGTCCTCTGCTTGTGTTACTTCAGCTTAGTGCAGCCTTTGACACTATTGATCATATGACTCTCCTTGACAGATTAGAAAATGTTGTTGGAGTTAAGGGATCGGCCCTCTCCTGGTTTAAATCTTATTTAACTGACCATTATCAGTTTGTAGATGTAAATAATGATTTCTGTGTACAGTACTTTCTAATGTTTTTTGTTAGACAAGGTTCTGTCCATGGCCCATTGCTTTCTCCCTATACACGCTCTCTTTGGGTAATATAGTTCATGGTCATGGTATTAGTGTTCATTGTTCTGCTGATGATACATAGTTATACAGGGATCCCTTGCTACTTTACGCTTCAATTAATACAGCTTAAGTCTATCGTGTTTTTTTTTTTTTTTTTTTTTATTCATCAAATTAAAAAACTAAGGACATTAAGGAAGAATAGGGGGAAAAGTTAAGGAAAATGCCACAAAACAAGGCCAATTATGCAAAAAAAGAAGAAAAACCACAAACAAACAAGAAATAACCCAAAACCCACCATCAAAATTACTTACATTTTTATGTGAGGTACGCTTCTGAGTGTGTGCACACACGCGTCTGTATGTGTGTGTGTGTGTATGTGTACTTATATTTTATTTACATCCATGCATTATTTTTGAATGTTTAATTGTTATTATAAATATTTATATTGTGGAATATGTGTCGGTCAGGAGGGATTGATCCTACTTTGCACAATTCGGTAATCACAGGGGGGATCTCGGTCCCAATTAACTGAGGTTAGTGAGGGATCCCTGTATATTTCAGCAAAGCCAGATGAGAGACATCAGCTTAATAAAGTTGAAAAACATGTAAAGGACATTAGACACTGGATGCTTACTAACTTTCTCTTATTAAACTCTGATAAGACAGATGTACTTCCACTTGTAGCTCAGGCAGCTAGAAATAAGGTTTCTGATTATGTAATAAGTTTGGATGGCATTTCAGTCTCATTATGTGTAGCAGGAAAGGACCTTGGAGTGACTATTGACGCTGGTCTTTCATTTGAAACTCATGTAGATAATATTACTCGGGTAGCTTTCTTTCATCTCAGGAATATTGTTAAAATAAGCAATATGATGTCACTGCATGAGGCAGGAAAACTTGTTCATGTTTTTGTCACTTCCAGATTATCTATTCATTCACCTTTGGAAACCCTGCACCCTGGACAGCTCGCTAGGCTATCGCAGGGTGGAAACAGCCTACTCTTGTCGAAAGTCAGCAATGGTTCTTTTACATGCCTCACATCATAGACAGTGAGAGACATGGCCGGCCTTTTATAACCCAGTTAGCTGCACTAGGGGTACTTCCAGATTAGATGATTGAAATGCGTTACTGTGTGGATGTTCTAATAGGAGCAAAAACAAGCTTCAGGTGGTCCAGAATGCAGCAGTGAGAGTCCTTACTAGGACCAAAAGACACAAGCATATCATCCCAATCTTATTTACACTACACTGGCTCCCAGTTAAATTCTAAATCGAACATAAAATACTACTTTTCACTTATAAAGCACATAATAGTCTCGCACCACATTATTTTAGTAAACTTTTTGTCATTCATGATCCGTGACGCCACCTTAGATCAAAAGGTGCAGGATGCTTGGTGATACCTTGAATATTGAATACTACTGCAGGGGGCAGAGCTTTCTCTTACAAAGCCCAACAGTTATGGAATAACCTTCCAGTTATTGTCCTGGACTCATACACAGTCTCTGTTTTGAATATGAGGCTGAAAACTTACTTGTTTAATCAAGCCTTAATAGCCTTTAATTCGGTAAAGCAGTGATCCCCAACCTTTTTTCACCATGGACGGGAAGGAGGGGGGGGTAGATTGTTTTATATTGTAAATATAATAATTTATTATTATTATTATTATTATTATTATTGTTATTATTATTATTATTATTATTATTATTATTATTATTAATAATAATAATAATAAATACTCCATTAATGTTATTTTTCAATAGCTGAAATAAAGTTTGTTGTGAAGTACAGCTTGAACTTTTCTAAAAACAAAAAAACCCAGGTGATCATACACCAGCTGGGAGAATGAAGGCTCAGGTTCATTCTCACCCAAAATCCCCGCTAATTTTTTGAAACATGTCCAACACGCCTCTGTTCACAAGCCGTCCCCTTGTGGGTTACATTTTAGCACTCAACGACGTAACCGAGAGAATCCGGTTTTTCAAAATAAAAGATTTTTCATAAATAAAGATCGTTCAGACTCGGATAATAAATAAAACGGGAATATTTAATTATTTCTTCTGTGGCTCGGTACCAATTGAGCCACAGACCGGTACCGGTCCGCGGTAAAGGTCCAGATCTGGGGATCTGGCATAGAGAGTTCTGGTAAACTGTGATGTTGGGATGCTGTCACTTCCCCACTCCACATGCTCACCCAGATCCGTTGACAGTGGGGTGACTGATTACCCAACATCACAGGGAGCCATCGTGTCTGCTTTCCTTCTGGTCCTCTCTTCGTCATGCTTGCACTCAGCAATAATCAATTCTTCTATTTCCATTCCACTATTATGAGAATACCTGTCAATCAATTGCTCTCGCTCTCTCTCTCTGTCTCTGTTGAAATACACATGCTGTTTCTGGAATGCTGATGATCCTGATCCTTCTGCTCTCTGAGTCTTGTGATCTGGCCTGGTGTGCTGATGCTGACTGGAGTCCTCATCTTGGAAGCCTGTCCTTCCTCCTGATGAAGATCTTACAGTTGTATAACCAACCAGGCTACATTTTGGACTGTACTGAATTCCTCGTATATGTTTGTATCTTTACAGTTTCACCCAAAAGATGATGGGTTTCGCTTTTGGGCATGGTTCCTGTAAAGGTTTCTTCCTCGCATCTTCAGAAGGAGTTTCTCCGTGCCACCATTTCCACGGACTTGCTCATAGGGATGTGTAAAGGTTATAGAAAATGTTTCGATTCTTTTATACTTTGTAAGCCTCTACTTTATGTCTAAATATATCAGGAAATTAAGGAAAAATAGGGGAAAAGTTAAGGAAAATATCACAAAACAAGGCCAATTATACAACCCCCCCTCAAACAAACAACCCCCCCCCCAACAAAACTACAGTACTTACATTTTTATGTAAGGTGCGCATCTGAGTTTGTGCGCGCATCTGTATGTGTGTACAGTAGGCCCTTGATATTCTCATCCCCTACGATCCCAAGCGCCGGAGTCGTCGTTCGGCCCCTCCCCGCCTGGGCTTGTTAGCCGGGGTGTGATAAGCATTGAGCTACCATAGCATATTAGCTCACGATAGGAGTTGTTGCGTGCTTAGTTGCCCGAAGCTGAAGCTGCTCATAGCTGTAGTAGGGTCGACCGGTCATAGATGAGCATAGTGCAAAACATGAACAAATAAAACAAATTAAAACAAAGAAACAATTTGACTCTGAGAACTCCGTGACGTCGCCCTCAAGGCAGCGCCATCCTGGAGACGTCACTCCAAGATGTCACTCCAAGTTCAATGTAAAAGCAGATGGCAGCGTAGAGGATTGCAGAGGCTACCACAGAGTCATAAAATGCCCTGAGCAGAGGTCTGCATATTCCGAAGGACCTAAGTCTCCTCAGAAGGTGGAGGGGACTCTGGCCCTTCTTGTGCAGGGCGTTGGTGTTGTGGGACCAGTCCAGTTTATTGTTGAGGTGAACGCCCAGGTACTTGAAACTGTCCACTGTCTCAATGTCCTGTCCCTGGATGTTCCCCAGTGAGTGTGTGTGTGTTTGCGTGCGTATATGTTCTCCTGAAGTCGACCACCATCTCCTTCGTCTTCCTGGTGTTCAAGCACAGGTGGTTGCGCTCACACCAGTCCACAAAGTCGACGATGACCAACCAGTACTCCAGCTCGTTCCCCTCTGACACACAGCCCACGATGGCGGAGTTGTCAGAGAAGTTCTGGAGGTGGCAGCTGTCTGTTATAGGTGAAGTCCGAGGTGCAAATGGTGAAAAGGAAGGGTGAGAGGACGGTGCCCTGGGGTGCCCCTGTGCTGCAGACTGCCACCTTTGCCTCACAGCCGTGCAGCCGCATGTACTGTGGACGGTCAGTGAGGTAGTCAATAATCCAGGCAGCAAGATGTCCGTCCACTCCCACGTCCTCCAGCTTCCCCCGCAGAAGCGCTGGCCTGATGGTGTTGAAGGCGCTGGAGAAGTCAAAGAACATGACCCTCACAGCGCTGCCGGCGATCTCCAGGTGGGTGAGCGCCCGCTGCAGAAGGTAGATGACGGCGTCTTCTACCCCGATGTTGGGCCTGTAGGCAAACTTCAGTGGGGCTAGGGTGGAGCTCACCATAGAGCAGAGGTGGTCGAGGAGGAGCCTCTCCGTGGTCTTCATGAGGTGGGAGGTCAGGGCGACAGGTCTGTAGTGGGCCGGTTCCTTCACTTGACCAGCGCTGGTCACCATCAGCTGTCCCTCTGACACTGTCCAAATCCAGACATGGTCTTTAGTCCTCTCCAGACGTCCCGCACGTTGTTCTGAGCCAGTTTCTCCTCCATCTTCTTCCCATAGTCCTTCTTGGCCCTCCTGATCCTCCACTGGAGCTCACGCTGGACCTTTTTCTGCTCCTCTCTATCCCCCGAGATGAAAGCCCTCTTCTTCTGGTTCAGGAAGACTTTAAGCTCAGGGGTGACCCACGGCTGGTTGTTGGAGAAGCACCGTACCCTCCGTGTTGGTACAGTGCTGTCCACGCAGAAGTTCATGTAATCAGTGATACAGCGTGTGAGGCCGTTGATGTCATCACCAAAGGAGTCACAGAGCATGCTCCAGTCTGTGGTCTGGAAACAGTCCCTAAGCTTCTCATTGGTCTCCTCGGTCCACACTTTCACAGACCTCTTTTGTGCAGATTCCTTTCACACCCTGGGTGTGTATTGAGGGAGCAGGTAGATGAGGTTGTGGTCTGAGCATCCCAGTGGGGGGAGGGGGGTGGAGCTGTAAGCATCCTTCACATTAGCATACAGCAAGTCCAGAGTTTTATTGTCTCTTGTGGTGCACTTCACGTATTGAGTGAACGTCGGGAAAGAGGCGGAGAGTGGGGCGTGGTTAAAGTCCCCGCTGATCAGAATCATGGTGACGAGTCTGTGTCTGACTAACAGCGCTGTGGAGGCACTCACACGCGGCTGCCGCATTAGCCGAGGGCAGAATGTACACACAAAACACAATCACGTGTGAAAACTCCCTCGGTAGATAATATGGCCGCGCCCTCACCGCGAGCAGCTCCAGGTCCCGCATGCACAGCTGCTCCTTCACGTGCACGTTGACAGGGTGGCACCAGCTTTCATTCACATAGACCGCCACGCCCCCTCCTTTCTTCTTTCCGCTCTCCGCCAAACTCCAATCTGCACGCGCGAGTGTAAATCCGTTCAGAGAAACCACAGAGTCCGGTGTGAGTTCATTCAACCACGTCTCCGAGAAACACATGAGGCTGCAGTCCCGGTACTGCCTCTGCTGCTGGGTCAGCGCCGCCAGCTCCTCGGTCTTGTTGACGATCGCGTGGACATTTACCATGATGACAAAGGGAACATATGTCCTCCGCGTCTTTCGTCCCCCTCTGCAGCCTCTCCTTTTCCTCCGTATTTCCACGGGAACAACGGGCTTTTCAGCATGAAGGGGAGAGGGGCCGCGGAGGGTCTCACGTGTGTAAGACCTGCGTTGTTCAGAGTCGTCGGTGAATGAATTTCCTGACGCCGATCCAAAAAGTGAAAGTAAAAGTGCACAGCAAAACAAAAGCATTACAAAAGTGGGCTTCCCAAATGCAGTACTGAAGAAAGAAAAAGAAACTTTGATAAAAGATAAAGAAACACGCCTATATACAATAGAAAAGAGAAGCAGGTCACCTAGGCCATCTTGAAAAATGTTTTCACTGCAACCAATCACATTCTCACTGTGTTGATCCGATGTCTTTACTTTCTCCTGATTTGATCATGTCCGTACTGTGTGGCTTTTTATTTTAAACAGTTTCTGGGTGCTCTCCTTGTATTGGCATGGTTTCCTCCAGGTGACTGTTTGTGTATGTTGGCACTATGATGGACTGGCAAGCTGATCGAGGTGGGCACCTCCTTTATAATTGGCCAAGATAGGCACGAGCCTTCCTATGACTCTAGTCAGATTAAGCAGTTCAGCAAATGAAAGAATGGATGTTTATGATTGAACCACAAATTTGAGTATGATATACAGGTTGAATAATAAACATTTGGACACGCAAAACAAGCAAAAAATGAAGCATGTGTCAATAAGTGTGTGAGGTATAAGAGGTGAAGAAGCGTGTGCAGGCAGGCTGGAATGGTTGGAGAAAAGTGTCCGGTGTGATGTGCGATAGGAGAGTGTCAGCAAGAATGAAGGGAAAAGTGTACAAGACGGTGGTGAGGCCAGCGATGTTGTATGGCTTAGAAACAGTGGCGCTGAGGAAAAGGCAGGAGGCAGAGCTGGAGGTAGCGGAGGTGAAAATGTTGAGGTTCTCTCTTGGAGTAACGAGGATGGATAGGATCAGAAATGAGTATATCAGAGGGACAGCCCACGTAAGATGTTTTGGAGACAAAGTCAGAGAGGCTAGATTGAGATGGTTTGGACATGTACAGAGGAGGGATAGTGAGTATATTGGCAGTAGGATGCTGAGGTTTGAACTACCAGGCAGAAGGCCTCGAGGAAGACCAAAGAAGAGATTTATGGATGTGGTGAAGGAAGACATGAAGGTCGTTGGAGTCAGAAAAGAAGATGCGGAGGACAGGGTGAGGTGGAGGCGGATGATTTGCTGTGGCGACCCCTGAAGGGAGCAGCCGAAAGTAAAAGAAGAAGAAGAAGTGTCAATAAGTGTGTGTATTTTTTTCCATGTTTGTGAGTGCATTATAAATAATAATTACAGCTTTACGGCCATGTCTCTTATTTTCTATGGTGTGAGGCATGTTGAAAGTTATCAATGGTTCTTTTATGGCATAGCCATCAGTGTGTTTCTGCTCAGTGAGGTGTCCAGGGTGCATTCCGCCCTCACCCAGAATCAGCAGAGATGGGAGGACCTTCCCGCAAACTTTATCTTGACTAAGCAGTCCAAAAATGAATGGATGAATGAATCTTCTTCTTTTCCTTTCGGCTTTTCCCTTCAGGGGTCGCCACAGCAAACCATCCGCCTCCATCTCACCCTATCCTCTGTATCTTCTACTCTTACTCCAACTACCTTCATGTCCTCCTTCACCACATCCATAAATCTTCTCTTTGGTCTTTCTCGCGGCCTTCTGCCTGGTAGTTACAACCTCAGCATCAAAGTACTCTTTCCATCTTCCCAGCACACTTCTGTCATCAGTCAACACGTTTCCCACTCTGTCCTTAATCACTCAAACGTGCTGCACGTCCTTCCCACCTCTATTTCTCTGCTGTCCTAACCTGTATAAATAATTTTCTCTGTCCTTACTATCCAACCTATCATACAAGTTATTATACGCCCTCTGTTTGGCCTTTGACACCACTACCTTCGCCTTATGCTATGTCTCCCTGTACTCCTGTTTACTCTCTTCGGTATTCTCTATGTCCCATTTCTTCTTAACTAACCTCTTCTTTTGTACACACTCCTGCACTTCCTCATTACACCACCAAGTCTCCTTATCTACTGTCCTTCCAGATGACACACCAAGTACTCTCCTACCTGTCTCTCTGATCACATTAGCTGTAGTTGTCCAGTCATCTGGAAGCACTTCCTGACCACCCAAAACCTGTTTCAACTCCTCCTTGAAGACAACACGACACTCTTCCTTTTTCAGCTTCCACCACTTTGTCTTCTGCTCTGCCTTTGCCTTCTTCGCCTTTCTTACCATCAGCATCATCCTGCACACCACCATCCTATGCTGTTTGGCAACACTCTCACCCACTACTACTTTGCAGTCACTGACTTCCTTCAAATTACATCGCCTACATAAGATGTAGTCTACCTGTGTGCTCCTACCTCCACTTTAAAAAAGTGTTGAAAGTATTCACCACAGCCATTTCCATTCTTTTTGCAAAATCTATCAACATCTGTCCTTCTGTGTTCCTGTCCTGGATCCCAAACCTGCCCATCACTTCCTCGTCCTCTCTGTTGCCTGCACCAACATGTCCATTGAAGTCTGCACCAATGACCACTCTTTCACCTCTGGGGGTACTCTGCATCACTTCATCGAACTCACTCCAGAATCTCTCCTCTTCTAGCTCACATCCTGCCTGTGGGGCATAAGCACTAACAACATTGAACATTACACCTTCAATTTCTAACTTGAGACTCATCACTCTGTCTGACACTCTTTTCACTTCTAGAACATTTCTGACCAACCCCTCCTTCAAGATGACTCCTACTCCATTTCTCTTCCCATCCACACCATGAAAAACAGCTTAAACCCTGCTCCTAAGCTTCTAGCCTTGCTACCTTTCCACCTGGTCTCCTGAAGACACAGTATGTCCACCTTACTCCTCTGCATCATGTCAGCCAGCTCTCTACCTTTTCCTGTCATAGTTCCAACATTCAAAGTCCCTACTCTCAGTCCTAAACTCATGCTTTTCCTCTTCTCTCTCTGCCTACGGACACGCTTCCCGCCTCTCCCCCCTCACGGCTGCATTGAATGGATGAATGAATGAAGGTGGCTATAGTGATTATGTCTAGTGTCCCCACTTTGAAGAACCAAATTAGTCACCAGAGTGTTATTGTTATCATTTAAATGAACACTTAATGCAGAGAAGAAAATAGTTCAATTGTTGGATCACAACAGCAGTATTATTGGTTGACTCTATTTAGGAGGGAAGTAACAGTAAACTCCAATATCTTTCTATAGCTATGCTGAAATTAGCCATCTATTAAAAATCAGCATGATGCAGGTAGTCTGTGCCGCGGTAGGTTTGACCATGCATTGCAATATTACCTCACTCAGCGGTATAATAGGCCCCATTAATCACATACTCCAGCTCGCCGTCGTCCAATACATCCCCTCCCCTAAAAACCACAATAAAGCTAGGAATAATAGTGCCGATAAAGCAAACAGGAGCGGAAAATTATGCAACCAAATGACCGTATAAAGTGTTACAAATGCAAAATGCAAATCATTGCAAATTCAAGCACTCCAAAGCGTGCACACACACACACACACACACACACACAGAGAGAGAGAGAGGTGGCAGCTGGGATCCATCAGTGGGACAACATTTCAGCAAGACTAATTGAGACAATACTGCCTGTTTAAGAGTGTTAGGGATTGCCTTAGTACCAAACAGTCATGCTTCTCAAACACTTATTCTGCATATTTATGTCTACATGTTGTATTATACAAAAGCCTTTGGCAGCCTGTTTAAATCGTCTTTATTTCATTCATTCATCCACAGAAACAACTTTATCCTGAGATCTCTGTTACAAAGTTGTAAATTTGTATAAATTGTAAAGTTGCAAGCCAGCACAGCAAGAAGTTCCGAGGTTCTCATCCTGGCTTGGTATGCATGTTCTCTCTGTGTTTGCATGGGTTTTCTTCCAGGTATTCCTGTTTCCTCCAGCAGTCCAAAGACTGTTTGACTAATAGACTAATTGGCTTTTACAGACTGCCCCAGGTGTGAGTGTGAATGGCTGAGTATGTGTTGGCCCTGCAACACTCTGGCAAGCTGCAGTGCCCTCAAAGCAATTTGAAACGTGGGGGGGTCTAACTGAAAGTTTTGGGCGTCCATGCAGTTAGTGAATGATTAGAGCACATGTCTCCTCAGGGAGACTATGCATTGCCAATTTCCAGATTTTAGATCATTTAAAACACTAATCCCATTGCTTGTGTTTGGAAAATGAGGCGTGTGCAATGTTCTGATCTTAGCCTTTCATACTTGTATACACAACCAAGGACCAAGGCCCGACATAGGCTGTGCTTATATTATTGTGTCGATGTTTCGAAGTCAGAAAAATCAACCAAATGACAGTTTAATCTCAAAACACAGGTCGATAAATTCAGTAAAATGTAAGTGGTTGGAACAGATGAGGCAACATTGGTTACAAAACTTGTCAATTTATGTCAAATGACAAACAAACAGATACCATGAGTTTTCTGCAAGTACAGTACTATATATCGGATTTGAACAATAAGGTTATAATCGTAGTCCTAGTTTCTTGGGAATGCAATACCTATTTTAAGACTGGTGATATAGCGCCCATTACATTCTAGGTTCAAAATAAAAGCAATCAGCACCCATTTCAGATCTATGAATTCATTACGCTGAGATTTCAATAAATGAAACTTTTACCATGTGACGAAAACTGGCCTTTAAGTAATCCAGTGTTTGTTAACCGGAAACAGTTGCATTATGTGGCGACTAATTTTCACCACAGAGTGAAAAATAAACACATCGCTGGTAGTTCTTGGCTAGTGCCCAGACAAATGCACAGACGAAACATTATTTGTGGCATTGTGCAACTGCAACGGTATAGTGAAATGTTTATACTTGGATAGCTCAAAAAGTGTATTCTGTGTACATCAATTGATTTACTCATTTAACTCACGTCCCGGCTCAATTGGATCCGAAAAATGAAGGAATACTGATACCGGTATATTCCCTAGAAAGCAGCCACTATTCTACAATATGCTTGGTGCATAAGCATTTATGATACACGATATACATGTAGGCTATACTATGCTTGTACAAACTATGCATTTTAAACATTTTTGAGATGTCTTGAGAAAAAGTGGGGGGCTTCAGCCCCCCAAGCCTCCCGGTTCTGCGGCCCCTGTAATGTACAGGGTGTACCCCACCTTCGTCTAGAGTCCCTGCAACCGTAGAAGGATTAAGCAGATGGATTAATTAAAAATTGTAAATGATCACGTTACCAGTGCCACTGACAAATCTTACATGTGAAGTTGATATTCTTGTGAGTGTGTGTGTATATGTATATATATATATATATATATATATATATATATATACACACATATACATACATACATACATACATACATACATACATACATACATACCAGGAGCACCCCTCAAGGCCTGCTGTTTTGAATAATTATGGATCCAGTCATACAGTCATCACAATGTGGCATTGCCAGTTACTCAATCATATGGTTGCTCATTTTTTCCTGCTTACAACATATGAACATTATGAACTGACTGTTCACTTTTTGCCGAACACATCACACCCCTTGGCTGGTGTCATAACGTGAAGTGAATAATGTTCACTGTCTCCTGACAGTGGTCATAATGTTTTTAATATTATAGATAAAGATGCAAACACCACACTATTTCTACAATACAGTACAAGCTGGACAATATTAAGCTTACATGTACATGTTTACTCCCTTGTCATCAATGGTGGGACGTTGGTGGACTGCATGCATTTTCCCCTCATATTGTTTACAGTGCTTAGCGAATCCAAATCCAAACTTGAGTTTCTCATTTGTGTAGGTACAGTACTGACAGCTATGTAATATGAGAACATTGTCAAATATTAGAGGAATCTGTGGAAATAAATGGAAATGCAATACACTGTGCCATGTGTGAAACTCTCCAAGTGCAGCTGCCCGCTCTAGAGACTCCAGCTTTATTAGCATTGCAACATAAACAGTGCACTGCTCTATTTTATAGTCTGTCTGTGAGCTCTTCCAGCTCTGAGTCTTTTTCAAGGCTGGCATTAGTGCTCATGTTTCCTATATTAATGAAAACAAGCGGTCTGCTCCTTGTGCTTTATCTGCCAACTCTTTTTAAAGTATCCATTCATGTGCTGTACTGTTTGCCTTGATTCTGCTGGTTATTTGTATTTGTGAACAATAGAATAATGCTGTTGTCACAACTCACTAAAATAAGTATTTTAGTGTTTATAAGTTATTCTTTTTCCTGCTGCATCATGGCCCTGTCTCTGAAAACATCTCTGAACCATTAAAAAATTATTATAGAAAATTTACACCTTTTTGGACAACCAATAAAAAGTCCAACCTCTATTTTCAGAACAGAATGTTTTAAAGATATAATGGCACTAAAAGTATACCGCCAGTGGGATTGGCAAACACCTGGGCTACAACTCCTCCTCTAGGACTTACAGGAAATGAGGCAAAACTTCCTTTACCTGGACCTGAAGCCAAACCTCTTTCAATTATTTACTTCGCTTCGGCGGGTACTGGTGGGCAGTGGTGGGCCGTGCATTTGGGACTTAATGGACTTAATCCAACACTTAATACTGCCGCTGTTACGTAATAATTATACAAACTACTAATAACATACAAAACCACAATATAATAAGATGTGGCGTGGCAGAAAGAGAGGCATTTCATGCATTTTTGCTAGTAACTCGAAATATTACATAAGTTTCACAGATGGTTAATGGTAAAAGCAGGTAAATTGGCACTGAGCCAAAAATAAAAAAGTGTAAACCTTTCCCTCCACTTCTACAACATGTCCTTCTTTTTCTGGTAAAAAAAAAAAATCCACCTTGAAAATTGATTTTTAAGAATTAAGTCTGACACCAAGTTCATTTCTCCTACTTTGTCAGCCAAGGTGTGCTTAAAAACTTCAAACTTAAATGTATGGTGTGCAGATTACTACAGACTATCCAGATAGTTTTGCACTGACCAGCCAATCAGAGAATGGAAAATGCTGACGTTATCATAAGCTCGCGAGCTATCGCTGTGAGATGAATCTGAAATCTGATTGGTTAAGGAAATAGTTGATTGGCGAAAATAGTTAAAGTGACATCGGTCGGCACCATGGATTCTGAAGGCCTGGGCAGATTAGATTGACATGGCAGTACAGTAGGCCCTTGACATTCACGGGGGTTCGGTTCCGGGCCCTCCCGCGAATCGAGATAATCCATGAGTTCTGTACCCGGAAGTAAAACCCCATGTAAGACGTCACATGCGCGAATGGGCAGCTGTATGTAAAATACTATGTATCTATTACATGCGCTAAAATATGCTTCCTAAACACATTCTATAGACAGTCTTCCTCATTAATTCAGTATTAATGTAGTAAAATGTAGTAATGATTAAGAGAAACTTTTAATTTTTTTACTGTTATATTTATTGATGCTAAAATATAAACATTATACAGCATACGCATAAAACACCTTTCAGTGCATTCTCTTTCTAAACATGCAGCACTGTAGTTTTCAAAAATGCCCATTAGAGGAACGTACTGTATTGCATTAGGCATGACACGAATGAATTCAGGTATTAACTGCATTAAGTCCGAGCAGCTCAGCCCCCCAGCCGGGAGTACAAAACAGAATTTTAGAGTGACAGAGTAAGAGGCGTTACAAACCAAAGAAGCGATGATGGTGATGTGAGTTAATCCTCTGGTGCAGAGGTGAGCTTGCTTTTGTTTATTGGGAGTAAATGAGAATAGTGAATTCAGGTGTGTGTGCTCCGAGCAGCTCAGCTACGCCCCTCTGGAAGTAAATAGTCAGTGAGACTATTTGAGTCCCTCAAAACACAGACCATAACAAAAAGGACATAAAAGAACAAGAACTGTAATACATTGGATAAACAAAACAAAATGAGAAACATGCTTCACCACAGTAAATAAAAGATAACACACAAACGTTTTAAACATTACCTTATGTCATGTACTGGAATAATAATTAAAAAAGACTTTAATAGTGGAGTGTTTTACAACAGTTCAGTTATTCCTCTTCAGCAATGACGTGACGTCAGAGAAAATTGTCGTTTCTTCCGGAGAAAGTCTTATTTCTTCAGAAGAGACATCCAACCTCATTACCTTTTTCTGGTGCTTAAGCAGGCGTTTGAGTGGCATCATAGAACTTAACTGGTAATTAAAACACACTAAAAAAGGCTCATTGCCAACTTGTGTGTGAATGAGGATAAAGGGATGTTACATAACCTCAACCAATCAGCAGGAAGGAGGACACCATTGGCTGAATTTGAATCACGTGCGAGCTGCTCAGCAGTCCGTGAATACTCAAACCGCGAGTGCAAAACCGTGAATAGTCAAGGGCCTACTGTACATTCATTCATTCATTTTCTGTAACTGTTCAGTTCAGTTCATTTTCTGTAACCGCTTCATCCTAATTAGGGTCACGGGGAGGCTGGTGCCCATCCCAGCCAACTCAGGGCGAGGGCAGAGTACACCCTGGACAGCTCGCCGGGCCATCGCAGGGTGGAAACACGATGACGGCTTTTCAGCCTACTCTTGTCGAAAGTCAGTTCTTTTACATGCCTCACACCATAGACAGTGAGAGACATGACCGGCCTTTGATAACCCAGTTAGCTGCACTGGAGGGGGGGGGGGGGGCAGTGACAACCTTGTGGAGAGTGGGACCTCCAACCTTTGGATCAGCGATCCGGTGCCTTATACCACTAGACTACCACTGCCCCTTTCTGTAACTGCTTAATCCTAATTAGGGTCGCAGGGAGGCAGGCGCCAATCCCAGCCAATTCTGGGCAAAGGCAGAGTACACCCTGGACAGCTCGCCAGACTATCGCAGGGCAGAAACACACTGACGGCGATGCAGCTACTCTTGTCGAAAATCAGCAATGGTTTTTTATATGCCTCACACCATAAACAGTGAGAGACATGGCTGGCTTTTAATAACCCAGTTAGCTGTACTGGGGGGACAATGACAACCCGTGGAAAGTGGGGCGTTGAACCCCCAACCTTAGGATCAGTGATCCAGCACCTTTTATGGCAGTATATGTAAGCTGAAATCTAATTGGACAAAAAAAAAAAATCTAACATCCACATACATGCAGGAAGCAGCGTGGCCAAGAGACACAATATGAAGTGAAGAGAACAGACTGTTGGGAATAAATTATCCATCCATAAATCCATTTTCTGAACTGCTTAATCCTAATTAGGGTGATGAGGAGGCTGGTGCCCATCTCAGTTCACTCTGGGCAATGGCGGAGTACACTCTGGACAGCTCGCCAGGCCATCACAGGGCAGAAATACGCTGACGACTATGTAGCCTACTCTTGTTGAAAGTCAGCAATGGTTCTTTTACATTCCTCACACCAAAGACAGTGAGAGACATGGCTGGACTTTAATAACCCAGTTAGCTGACCTGTGGTGACAACCGTTGATAGTGGGGCTTGAACCCACAACCTTAGGATCGGCAATCCAGCACCTTACCACTGGCCGACAACTGCCAGGGAATAAATTAATACAATTTAATGGAACAAATACTTTAATTTAAGTTGTAAATCTAGGTCAGTGTTTCTGATAGTATTTAGGCCAGCAGAGAATGCTTTGCTAGCCCTGACTAGAATCCATTGCTGGTGGGGTTATACCCTGAATAGTCAGACAATTGAATGACCCCTTTATAAATGTGTTATACTGTGATAGATGTACATGCTTGATTCCATTCATTACCATAAACCGCCTAATCCAACTAGGATCATGGGTAAGCTGGAGTCTATTTCAGCCATCTTGGGGTGAAGGTGGAGTGCACCCTAAACCTCTTGTCAGTCTATTGTAGGGCCAACACACAACTATTTATATACAGTAGATGCTTAGAAAAGCTAATTTGTATAATGTGCATGTATTTGGAATGTGGGAGGAATCTGAAGTACTCAAAGGAAACCAACACAAGCTTGGGAAAAATATACAAACTTTATACAGACATGCCTGAACTGAGATTGAGCCTAGAACCTTCTTTCTCTGAAGCAGACATACTACCCATGACACTCTTCCAGTGTCTTCAAATGACTTTAATAATTCGTCAATGAATTTAGATCAGTCTAATCTAATGATGTCTAATGCTGATATAGTTCAAAAGCCTGTTTACTGCAGGTTAATGCTATGAAGACGTGCATTATCAGTGAAATGTGTGACTGTCGATCCTCGACTGGGTTTTGCTATGAGCTTCAAAATCTCAATTTTATTTTTATGTGTGCCGTCAATTCAAGTCACTAAACTCTGAAGTTAAAGGAAGCCATGCTACACTTGGATTACATTGATTTACTGTCACTTCAGATCTGAGTTCGATTACATTTAAGCTCTGAGTGATTATGTCAGTGCAAACCTGAAATGTTTGAAATTTTATCCACAGTATTCAGTCTCGCTCTGAAGCCAAACCAAGTCACAATCTGACTTCTAAGTGAGTCACACTGCAGTTTTCATTAGACTTGCTTTAAAAAAAACTGTTGGATATCTTCCAAATTAAAGGGGAAAAAATAGCAGAGAGCTATGCCTTGAGCTTTGTCAACATCAATAAAACAGAATGTTGTGCTTATTTAATGTGTTTATATACGTGTGTGTGTGTGTGTGTGTGTGTGTGTGTGTGTGTGTGTGTGTGTGTGTGTGTCCGACTTACGTTCATCCGTTTTACGTGTTTTCAATTTTACGTTTTTTTTTTTTTTTTCCAAAAAAAAAAAGTCGAATTTTGAGTTTAGACATACCTACATAGTACGCTGACGCAATGACGCTGCATCCATTGTTTACAAACTAAAGACTGAACGTGTCCCTCCGTCCCAGTTCAGTTATATGTATATCGTTTTAGAGAAATATATATATATATATATATATGTAAAATGTGGTCATGATTAAGAAAAACTTTTTAATTTTGTACTGTGATATTTAGTAATAAAATATATAAACATTATACAGCATATACTATTGTAAAGCACTCGTTTTAAAGTCTTTTTCAATTATTATTCCAGTACAGTACCTCAGTTAATTCTTAGAATGTTTGTGCGTGCATGAGATTTTATGTTCTGTAGCATGTTTAACAAATTATACCAAAAGGATAAACTTTATTATGCTTCTTGTCATTCATCACGTTAATTCATGGGGGTTCGGTTCCGGCCCCTCCCACGAATCAAGATAATCCATGAGTTCTGGACTCGGAAGTTAAACCCTATGTGTCATATTACATGTGTGAATGATCAACCGGAAGTAAAATACTCTATGTATCTATTACATGTGCTAAAATATGCTTCTTAAACACATTCTATAGACAGTCTTACTCAATAATAGAGTATTAATGCAGTAAAATGTAGTAATTATTCATATATATATATATATATATATGAGACCGAGAGAGAGAATGAACATGAAGTATTGAAGCGTAATAATGGTTTGAAGTTTGAACTTGGATGTACCGCACATAGTTGTAAAAAAATGCCCACTAGAGGGGGCATTACATTATATTTACTGTGCATAAAGAACATAAAAAAAGGGGCAGTGGTGGTCTAGTGGATAGGGCGCAGGATCGCTGATCCTAAGGTTGGGGATTCAAGTCCCCACAGGGTTGTCATTGTCCCCCCAGTGCGGCTAACTGGGCTATCAAAGGCGGGCCATGTCTCTCACTGTCAAGAACAGACAATACTTGACAAGAACTGTCTATGGTGAGAGGCATGTAAAAGAACCATTGCTGACTTTCGTGAAGAGTAGGCTGCAAAGCCTTCAGCGTGTTTCTGAGGACAAGTAGCAAGTGTTCCCATGTCCCGGTTAATCTTCTCCGGAAGAGACCAATTGCTACACTACCCTACGGGGATAAGATATGATGATGATTTCATATTACATGCTGGAGAGGCAGTTGTGGCCTGGTGGCCTGGGGCCCTGGATCACTGATCCTAAAGTTGGGGGTTCGAGTCCCATTCTCTACAAGATTAGAATCCGGAGACTGTCTCCCCCAGTGCGGCTAACTGGGTTATCAAATGCCGGCCATGAAGGATAACGCCTTGATTATCATTTTTATGGAGGTTTTCTTGGCAAGGATAGTGCATTGGTTCGCCATTGCCTTCTGCACGATGTGAACCTATGGGTAATTTAGAACAGCCGATTAGCCTACTGTGCATGTTTTTGGACCGTGGGAGGAAACTGAAGTACCCAGAGGAAATCCACACAAGCACAAGGAGAACATGCAAACTCCGCACAGAAACGCCCAGGCCGGGAATCTAACCCAGGTCTTCTTGCTGTGAGGCGGATGTGCTAACCACTATGCCACCATGCCGCCTCAAATGGTACCTACAGCATTGAAATTTTTAAAAATGTCCCAGTGGGGGGGGGGGAGGGGAGGGGGGGCTCTCCCTATGTTCCATGCACCTTGGGCCTATGGTCTCGTTCAGGTTCTGAAGTAGCCTCATAGCATATCCACTGTTTTTTTTTTACCACTACAGCACTGGATGGAGCCATTGATAAAGCAAATGCTGTGTGCAAAACATGCAAAGGTGACATCAAATCTGATCACTCATATGCGGGGACACCACACGCAATATTTTTGTCAGACCACATGCGTGGCTCAAACTGCAACTAGTGAAACTAAGTCTAAACTAGACTAAGTCGTCTAGACAAAGTCAGAGTGTGTCCCCCAAAAAAAAAAATTGACATCACCGACTGGTTTGGGGGAGAAGTTACAAGAAAAGTTCACCACGTACACAAGAAATTACTGACAAAATTGCGAGATTCATCATTAAAAATGTACGTCCATCTCCTGAATTCAGAGATTTAGTATCAACTCTGGATAGAAGGTACACCATTTCTGATCGGAAGATATTTTCTGAAACAATCGTTCCAAGGATGTACCACGAGACAAACCAACATTTTTAATTTTGTTGACTTCTCTTTAAATAAAGAATAAATACTGTCAAGAACAGACAATACTTGACAAAAACTGTCTATGGTGAGAGGCATGTAAAAGAACCATTGCTGACTTTTGTAAAGAGTAGGCTGCAAAGCCGTCAGCTTGTGCAGAGGGTTGTGTTAGGAAGGGCATCCGACGTAAAACCAAGCCAAACATTATCATGCAAATCATAAATATTACCTCCATACTGGATCGGTCGAGGCCCGGGTTAACAACGACCATCATTAGTGCTGTTAGTCAACAGGGTGCTAATGTAAATTGTACTACTGTTGGTCGAAGAAGAAGAGGCGGGAGGCATGTTCGTAGGCAGAGAGAGAAGAGGAAAAGCATGAGTCTAGGACTGAGAGTAGGGACTTTGAATCTTGGAACTATCGAAGGAAAGAAAAGCCAGCTGACAATACATAGGAGGAAGGTGGACGTACTCTGTGTTCAGGAGACCAGGTGCAAAGGTAGCAAAGCTAGAAGATTAGGAGCAGGTTTTAAGCTTTTATAATGATGTGGGTGGGAAGACAAATGGAGTAGGAGTCATCTTGAAGTAGGGGTTTGTCATGAATGTTCTAGAAGTGAAGTGTCAGACAGAGTGATGAGTCTCATGTTCAAAATTGAAGGTGTGACGTTCAATGTTGTTACTGCTTATGCTCCACAGGCAGGATGTGAGCTTGAAGAGAAGGAGAGATTCTGGAGTGAGTTAGATGAAGTGATGCAGAGTACCTCCAGAGGTGAAAGAGTGGTCATTGGTGCAGACTTCAATGGACATGTTGGTGCAGGCAACAGAGGGGATGAGGAAGTGATGAGCAGGTTTGCTATCCAGGACAGGAACGCAGAAGGACAGATGTTGGTAGATTTTGCAAAAAGGATGGAAATGGCTGTGGTCAATACTTTCTTCCAGAAGAGAGAGGAGCATAGGGTGACTTATAAAAGCGGAGATAGGAGCAAACAAGTAGACTACATCTTGTGCAGGCAATGTAATTTGAAGGAAGTCAGTGACTGCAAAGTAGTAGCGGGTGAGAGTGTTGCCAAACAGCATAGGATGGTGGTGTGCAGGATGACGCTGATGGTGAGGAAGGTGAAGAAGGCAAAGGCAGAGCAGAAGACAAAGTGGTGGAAGCTGAAAAAGGAAGAGGGTCATGTTGTCTTCAAGGAGGAGTTGAAACAGGCTTTGGGTGGTCAGGAAGTACTTCTAGATGACTAGACAACTACAGCTAATGTGATCAGGGAGACAGGTAGGAGAACACTTGGTGTGTCATCTGGAAGGACAGTCGATAAGGAGACTTGGTGGTGGAATGAGGAAGTGCAGGAGTGTGTACAAAGAAAGAGGTTAGCTCAGAAGAAGTGGGACATAGAGAGGACCAAAGAGAGTAAACAGGAGTACAGGGAGACACAGCGTAAGGCGAAGGTAGTGGTGTCAAAGGCCAAACAGAGGGCGTATGATGACTTGTATGCTCGGTTGGAAAGTAAAGAGGGAGAAAATGATCTATACAGGTTGGCACAGCAGATAAATAGAGATGGGAAGGACGTGCAGCAAGTTAGAGTGATTAAGGACAGACAGGGAAATTTATTGACTGATGACAGAAGTGTGCTGGGAAGATGGAAAGAGTGCTTTGAAGAGCTGATGAATGAGGAAAATGAGAGAGAGAGAAAAGAGTAGAAGAGGTGACCATCGAGGAGCAGGAAGTAGCAAAAGCCATTGAAGAGGATGAAGAATGGAATGGCAGTTGGTCCTGATGACATACCGGTGGAGGTATGGAAGTGTCTAAGAGAGGTCGCAGTAGATTTCTGACAAGAACATTCAACAAGGTCTTAGAGAGTGAGAGGATGCCAGAGGAATGGAGGAGAAGTGTGCTAGTGCCCATTTTTAAGAACAATAGAGACGTGCAGAGTTGTGGCAACTGCAGAGGGATAAAATTGATGAGCCATACGATGAAGTTATGGGAAAGAATAGTGGAATTTAGACTAAGGGCAGAGGTCAGCATTTATGAACAACAGTTTGGTTTCATGCCAAGAAAGAACACCATAGATGCAGTGTTTGCCTTGAGGATGTTAATAGAGAAGTACAGAGAAGGTCAGAAGGAGCTGCATTGTATGTGGATCTGGAGAAAGCATATGACAGGGTGCCAAGAGAGGAACTGTGGCATTGCATGAGGAAGTCTGGAGTGGCAGAGAAATATGTTAGAGTGGTGCAGGACATGTATGAGAGATGTAAGACAGTGGGAGGTGTGCTGTCGGTGTGACAGAAGAGTTCAAGGTGGAGGTAGGACTGCACCAAGCGTCAGCTCTGAGCCCCTTCTTGTTTGCTATAGTGATGGAAAGGCTGACAGACGAGGTTAGACAAGATTCCCCATGATGTTTGCAGATGACACTGTGGTCTGTAGTGAGAGCAGAGAACAAGTGCAGGAACATCTAGAGAGGTGGAGGTATGCCTTGGAAAGGAGGGGACTGAAGGTTAGCTTCAATAAGACAGAATGCATGTGTATGAATGACAAGGACCATAGAGGAACGGTGAGGTTACAGGGAGCAGAGATAACGAAGGTGGAGGATTTTAAGTACTTAGGCTCAACAATCCAGAGCAGTGGAGAGTGTGGAAAAGAGGTAAAGAAGCGTGTGCAGGCAGTTTGGAATGGTTGCAGAAAAGTGTCCGGTGTGATGTGTGATAGCAGGTTATCGGCAAGGATCATAGGAAAAGTGTACAAGACGATGTTGAGGCCAGTGATGTTGTATGGTTTAGAAACAGTGGCCCTGTGGAAAAGACAGGAGGCAGAGCTGGAGGTAGCAGAGATGAAAATGTTGATGTTCTCTTTGGGAGTAACGAGGATGGATAGGATCAGAAATGAGTACATCAGAAGAACAGCACATGTAAGATGTTTTGGAGACAAAGTCAGAGAGGCTAGATTGAGATGGTTTGGACATGTACAGAGGAGGGATAGTGAGTATATTGGTAGTAGGATGCTGAGGTTGTAACTACCAGGAAGAAGGCCGGAAGTAAGACCAAAGAGACGATTCATGGATGTGGTGAAGGAGGACATGAAGGTAGTTGGTGTAAGAGAAGAAGATGCAAAGGATAGGCTGAGATGGAGGCAGATAATTCGCTGTGGGGAATGAATGAATATATATATATATATATATATATATATATATATATATATATATATATAAAACGTGCATGTGTTAACTGTAAAGATGCCACAATATTATATATACAGTCGGCCCCCAATTAGACCCCTTTGTACGAAATCCCGGGATTACGAAAAACATTTTCTTGAGTTTCCGTCCACAAAATACGAAACATTCAAAATTCAAATGCGGCAATCGAGTTGCTCTCTCATTGGCTGTCTCTCAACATCCCGCTGGCCTCCCAGATAGAGACAGAAGGAGGCTTCATGCTTTAGTTTTTAGTTTAGTTTTTTAAGTTATTTAATTCAGTAAATGTTTAATAAATGTGGGTGAATTTGAGCTCATCTGGAATTCCGATCCCTCAAGGAATCAAATTAAAGTTGAGTTTATCAAGCAAGAAATGCGCTTTGAATTCACGTCTTGTGGGCGTGGCCCGCAGCAAGCACGAGAGAAGGAGATAGAGAGAGAGAGAGAGAGAGAGAGAGAGAGAGAGAGAGAGAGAGAGGTGTGTGTGTGTGTGTGTGTGTGTGTGTGTGTGTGTGTGTGTGTGTGTTAATAAAAAATGTTAATAATGGTTTAATTAATAAATAAGTTAATAAAATGGTTAAATGGTTTAATAAATAATTTTCTTTTACTTTTAACACATATTTCATACAAAATTGGTGTACTGTTATCATTTTTAAAGGGTTTATGGGGTTTATCCAGTTCAAGGACTGGAGACTTGGAACGAATTAGGCGTTTAACATGTGAGATGCGACCCCTACTTACAAAATCCCTGCGTTACGAAAATGGCTATGGAACGAATTAATTTCGTAAATTGGGGGCCGACTATATAAGACAGAGGATTTAGAAGGTTGTATACTTTTTACTTTTGCAGGTGGGTGGGATTGTGTGGAAGACGGGAAGCATGTAGGACAAAAAAAAAGGCTACAGTAATGATTCACATCGAAGCATATTGGAGTATTTTTGCATCTGTGGTGCATGATGTTTTTGCAGTGTTCATTTATTTGTTATAAGGAAAAGAAATCTTTCAAATCAATGGCAGCTGGTGGTCTGTGAAACATGGGAAGCTCATTTTAGACCTCATCATTCATTCATTTTCTCAACAACTTAGTCCTAATTAGGGTAACTGGGAGGCTTGCATACATCTCAGCAGACTCTGGATTAGGGCAGGTTACAGCCTGGGCAGCTCACCAGGCCATCGCATGGCAAACACTCACACAACCGTTTACCCCTAGGAGTAATTTGAAATCACCAATTAGCCTACTGTTCATGTTTTTGAACTGGGAGGAAACCAGAAGAAACCCATGCAAGCACAAGGACTGCATACAAACTGCATATAGAAACGCCTGAAATGGGAATCAAACTCAGGCCTTGTTGTTGTGAGGAGGATGTGCTAACTACTACAAAACCATACCGCCTCTCATTTTAAACCTGTATCATAAATTTTTTTATTTATTGCATCATGTTATATTTCTTTCTTTCTCTCTAAAATAAAATACCATGGAATTTTCTGCATGTTTATTTATTGAGTCCAGTGGGGCCGGTGGTGTAGTGGTTAGGGTGCTGTGCTCATGATTGGGAGGTTGTGTGTTCAAATCCCAGTTAGACCCTCACTGTGCTAAGACCCCTGGCAAGGTCTCAATCACAAGTGTGCCTCTGTTCACCCAGCAGTATAAATGGGTACCAGTAAAAATATACTGGGAAGGTAACCTGCAATGGACTAGCGTCCCATCCAAGAGGAGTTGAACTCCTAGTTGCTTCACATTATGGAAACCGGGGATAAGCACCGGCCTGATGAGGCACTATGGCCCAGGTGTAAAAAGCCCAAAGGACTTTACCTTTTATTTATTGAGTGGGGGTTGTGCAGTTATGTAATTTTTTAAATGTTTTTTTTAAATCTCCAGTCTCACCATGTTATTAAGGTTCTAAATATTCTTTACTGCATGCTTCTTCTCCTCAAGGGAATGTTTAAATGTATTATTTTCCTGTTCTCTTTCCCACAGTAGTTTCCTTCACTTTCCTTACACTATGTAGGTCATCAACATTGTTAAGTCTCCTCAGAGCAGTAAATGTTTATTCCTATCCGAAAATTTGGAACATAATAACAGAATATAATTCTCAATTGTGAACCTCCAGTTCACCACTTATGTATTACATTTCGAAGCTAAATGATATATTTTTGTGTGCTTGTCCTCCATCTATTAGATGGGGCTCTGAACTGAAATTTATACCTTTGCTCCTAATTACCATAGGAATGTTTATCCCTGATGAGGAGGACCTGCTTTGGAGCAGTGCTACTAATTTGCAATGGCCTTGTAGCATCTTTTTTTTATTTTTTTTGTCGCAGTGCAGCTTGTCCATGGACTCCATGGACTCTCCGTGGGTGCTGAACCATCATTTTACATTTTGCTTAGCACTATAATTGCTCTGTTGTATATTTCTGTATGAATCACCTATTACAGACACAACCTGCTAGAGAAGGGTCTCTAATTCACAGATGTAATTGTCTTTTCTCATTTGTTCAGCCAGAAATAAATGCTAGAGATTTTGTTCTTTGTCCTCATGATTGGTTGGCACAGTGACTCTGTGATTGGCACTGTTACCTCAAAGCAAGTACATTGTTTTCTTCTCACAGTTCAAACACATGGACTTTAGGTCAGCTGACTGCTCTAAATTGCCCCAGATGTGAATAGTTGTTTGTCTCTGTGTTAGCCCTGTGATAGATTGATTCCTTGCCTTTCACATAAAGCTGAGTGGAACTTACTCCAGCTCTCTTCACGATCCCGATATAATGGAAGGATGTCTTAATGACTGCAGGTTGTTAATTCTTCCATTAAACAATTAATTAGATGGAAAACCATGGATCACCTGTAGCAAACCAATACACTATGCTCCAAAGAAAACAAGAAGAGAGTTGCAGAAAACTTTTATTTAGGTTTTTCCATCTTTTTTTATACTTTTTGCTATCTTGTATAATAAAGTTATATGTGCTAAGTCTGAAAGCACAGACTCTTCTGTCCTAAAACTTTCCTCTGGCACTGACTGAGCACTGGCACTAGATCGCTTCCATCAATATTAAACAAACATTCCTGCAGGTAGTTATTTTTTCATTTCATTTTATTTTCTGAAACACTTTATCCTTTATTAGGGACGCGAGGAGGCTAGAGATACAGCCACTCACACTCAGATCAAGAGGCAATCATGAATATACAGTCAGCCTAATGTGCATGTCTTTGGACTGTGGGAGGAAATTGGAGTACCCCGAGGAAACTCAGACAAACATGCGTTGAACCTGCAAAGTGCACACTCTTGCTGTGAGGTGGAAACGCTCACCACTATGCCACCATACTGTCCCTACTAGAAGTAAGCCTATCCATACAAATGATTGTTCATATACTTAATTTGAGATAAAAATGTTTTTGACATTAATTGTCATAGCTTATGTAGGTCTGCCTTACAGGTTGCTATATACAGAGCAATCATTATAGAAATAATACCTAACTCGAACAAGCAATAAAGACTTAATGTTCATTTTACATCCAGAACTACTGTCACAGTTGTTATAGGTAATTATCATACAAGCCTGTCAGTGATCACAATATTTTTCATGTTATCGCTAATTGGTGTAACTGGCCTCACTGTTTAGTCATGTTGTTTAATTGATTAAAGCTTATTAATCAAGAAAATTGCTCAAGTTAGAAAATTAGTTGAAAGCAAAGTGAAGTGTACTTAATACTTAATGATACCATTCAGTCTGAGAATTTCTCTGAAGATATATTTTCATACTGAAATCAACCTCTTAATTCTGATGCTCCTACTTGAATAGAAAGCATCAGCCATGTCCAAACTGTACATAGCCGTAAGCTGTTGTTGCCGAATTTGTTGCACAAATGCACATATTATGTTGTTGCCCAAGCATAAATTATTTTTTAATTTTACATAACATTTTTCTCTCAATCCTTACAACTCTTCACATTTACATGCTAGAGCTAACTAATAAATTGGCAATCTAGCCTATACGGACTATGAACTGGCTTGTTAGCCTTATGCAAATAACATCAGATACATTTCCACTGGCTTTTTGCGTTAATATCTCGCCAACTCAGGTAAATAGATTCTTGATTACTGCTCCTACGCCTTTTAATCTCCAGACCAACCATGAATGAAACTGATTGTTTCTTGTAAAACAAACTGCGATTACAATCCATTTTTATCACTTTTTTAATCACAGTATTGCACTCAATCAAGAGAATTTATTCATGAAAGATTGCAATCAGATGGTTTTAAGCACTAATCAAACCAGTTTTCCTCCACACAAATCTGTGCCATGTCTGCATCCCCAGAGAAGAAAGAAAATAGAAATGCAGTAATTGTAAGCGAATTGGCAAATCCGCAAGGGCTGAGACATGTCCCCACAGTGGCCTATAAAAGACTGAAGTGTGGCCTTTGTGGAAAAATGCTGGGGAAAGCACCTGGGGTTCGGCATTAAAGCAGCCTTTGTAATTGCAGGTAAGTAAAACACAGTGCTGTCATTTTTATGTGCGTGTGTGTAAGCATACTTGATGTACACTCTGCATGTATATTCAAATTTGATTTAAAATTTAGGGGTTTTAATGTACAGATATAGACAGGCAAACATTACACACTAGATGTGGCTCTTGCCCACTTAATTTGGCTAATTTATAGCATTGTTACCCAGCCTTGAGCTAAATCCCAACTCAAGTACAAGTATATATTTTACCATACACCTTTATTCACATACATACAGTATGTTTGTTGTTTTATTCACTGGCCTACTCCTTTGTGAAAATGTTCAGTAATTTTAATTATTAAGAATTGTCTATTAACCCCACAATAACAGAACAGAAAGATTGTCCCTTTTCCTGTGATTTATCTGAGCCAAAACTCAGAGAGATAGTGGCAATCAACATCATACATGTGGAAATATGGACATGTAAACTAATTCAGCTTGAATAGGTGGCCAAATCTTTTCATGTTTTTCAGGTTTAAAAAAAAAAAAAAGCTATGGTTAAAATCAGATGTTATAAGCTGTTTAGGATATTTAGTGAGAATTTTAAGTAAAGCATTTGTTTGAATTTTTCTTGCATTCATTCATTTTCTGAACCACTTAATCCTAATTATGGTCACAGGGAGGCTGGCACCCATCTCAGCCAACTCTGGTCAAGGGCATGGTACACACGGAACAGCTCACCAGACCATCGCACACTCACACAACCATTCATACCTGGGGGTGATTGATTTGGAACGGAACCTACTGTGCATGTTTTTGAACTGTGGGTGAAAACCAGAGTACTCGGAAGAAACCCATGCAAGCACAGGGAGCCACACTGAAACGCTCAGGCTGGGAATCGAACCCAGGACCTTCTTGCCGTGAGTAGGTCATGTTAATCACTACGCCATCATGAGACCTTGTTGGAATTTATTTATCACTGTTATGTTACCTGTGGGGTACAATAGTTTTGTTGCTCTTTTATTGTACATGATGACTATGCTAAGCTAACTGCGGCTCTTCAACTAGACAAACTTGAACAAACTGAGAGACTTGTGGTAATGAAAGCTAATGGAGACTATAGCATTACTTCATGAACTGAACTAGCATACCAACAATTAAAGCCCTTACCAATCAATCCCATGACTCTCTGTGGTCTTTCCACGACAGAAAACAAAGGACTCTTCCTCCGTAATTTGAGCATTAATTACAAGCTTTTTTCAGTTTAAACACATGTGACACACACGTGCTAATTTTTAAAAAAGTTAATAGGGTTTTTAAATGAGTGTTAGCAACATTTAGCAGTTTATTTTCAAGTCTTGGTGTCTATTCTGTCACCGTACTAAGCATAGCAACCACCCAGGGTAGACAATAATAGCTAATCATGACATTTTTGTATCATCATCATCATTATTATTATTACTACTACTACAATGAAAAAAATGTTGTTTACTATAATTATTTGAGAGAAATGTTGTTTAAACTCAGTTACTTACCCAAGCAATGTGTTTCTTTGGTTAAGTTGTACAAAAATGCTGGATGGTGGCAAAGGAGTGTGTGTGTGATATAAAGCACACACTTAATTAACTCATAAATTTAAAATCCAACTAATCCTTAAATTGTTTATAAAGAACATCTCTGTTTTGCTAAGAGTTCATAAGTACTTCATCCAGCAGGAGGTTTTAAAACCATTATAAATTGTTTATTTAAAGTTCCACAAACTAAATTTCAAGCACATTCACTGACTCAAATTGGAAGTGAAATAACCTCTCACAGCTCATAAAGCTGTCAAGCTTAAAGTCACAGACAAGCTGATTCATTTCTGCTAATCTCTTCACTCAGTGTGAATCTAAATATATTTTTCTTAATTCCCTCTACTTTTATTACTGAACAACCCTGTTTGTCAATACAGTGAAATAAAGCTTGAGTGAAGCCATGATTCAGATCTTGTTTCAAATTCTTTTTAAAACAGATATAAATATCAATCTTTAAAAATTGCACCTAATTATGTAATGTTAAAATGGCCCTGTGTGAACTGGTGGCGAATGCTTGGTGTTTTATTGACTGACCTACTCTTTTTTGTAAAATGTTGTAATTATTTTTTGAGCACTTGGCAGCTATGTGGGAAAACACTTTTCTTTTAGTGTCTTCACAGTTTTCTGCTTTGTTCACTTGGATTTAAAGCAGCTACTGTGTGTGTATACATACATGCATGCACACACACACACACACACACTCAACACACAAGGGTATAACGAAGGAAAGAAGAAAGAGATGTTTGTTGTCAGCTGTAACACGAACAGTCAAAATCAGTTTAGCAGTTCTTTGTTTTGCAGCAATTGTAAAAAAAAAAAAAAGTCCACAAAAAACAAGACTAAGGAACGACACTAAACTATTCATGTGCAATATATTTACATGCACATATTTACACATATACATACATGCATATATCCAGTATACAGTATCAGAACTACCACCAGAGCAGCTAACTGGGTTATCAAAGGCCGGCCCTGTCTCTCACTGTCTATGATGAGCGGCATGTAAAAGAACTATTGCTGACTGTCATAAAGAGTAGGCTGCATAGCCATCAGCATGTTGCTGCCCTGCAATGGCTTGGCGAGGTACCCAGGGTGTACTCTGCCCTGGCTCATAGTCGGTTGAGATAGGCGGCAGCTTCCCCGTGACCCTAATTAGGATTAAGCGGTCCAGAAAATGAATGGGGGAATAAATATCACATATTCACATCTTTAAAAACTATACATATATTCACACATATACAGAAGAGTGATTGTCGGCTGCATAGCCATCACCATGTTTCTTCCCTGCTACGGCCTGGCGAGCCGTCCAGGGTGTACTCTGCCCTCGCCCGGAGTCATCTGGGATGGGCATCAGCCTCCCCGCAACCCTAATTAGGATTAAGCGGTTAAATTAAATATTTTTATTATACCAGTCCTTCTGAAAAAATTAGCATATTTTGATAAAGTTCATTATTTTCTGCAATGTACTGATAAACATTAGACTTTCATATATTTTACATTCATTACACACAACTGAAGTAGTTCAAGCCTTTTATTGTTTTAATATATAATTTTGGCAAAAAAAGTTAAGAAAAAACAAAAAATCCCTATCTCAAAAAATTAGCATATTTCATCCGACCAATAAAAAGTAGTGTTTTTAATACAAAAAGTCAACCTTAAATAATTATGTTCAGTTATGCACTCAATACTTGGTCAGGAATCCATTTGCAGAAATTACTGCTTCAATGCGGCGTGGCATGGAGGCAATCAGCCTGTGGCACTGCTGAGGTGTTACGGAGGCCCAGGATGCTTCGATAGCGGCCTTAATCTCATCCACAGTGTTGGGTCTGGTGTCTCTCAACTTTTTCTTCACAATATCCCACAGATTCTCTATGGGGTTCAGGTCAGGAGAGTTGGCAGGTCAATTGAGCACAGTAATACCATGGTCAGTAAACCATTTAGCAGTGGTTTTGGCACTGTGAGCAGGTGCCAGGTCGTGCTGAAAAATGAAAATCTTCATCTCCATAAAGCTTTTCAGCAGATGGAAGCACGAAGTGCTCCAAAATCTCCTGATAGCTCGCTGCATTGACCCTGCCCTTGATAAACCACAGTGGACCAACACCAACAGCTGACATGGCACCCCAGACCATCACTGATGCAACAGTCCAGTGCTGCTTCTCTGTAGCCCAGGTCAGGCGCTTCTGCTGCCGTTTCTGGTTCAAAAGTGGCTTGACCTGGGGAATGCGGCACCTGTAGCCCATTTCCTGCACACGCCTGTGCACAGTGGCTCTGGATGTTTCTGCCCCAGACTCAGTCCACTGCTTCCACAGGTCCCCCAAGGTCTGGAATCGGCCCGTCTTTCACTTTTTCCTTCCCACAGACATCCCAGACACAGAGGTGTCTTGATACATAACTCTGAGAACAGCCTATTCGCTCAGAGATTTCTTTCTGTGTCTTACCCTCTTGCTTGAGGGTGTCAGTGATGGCCTTCTGGACAGCAGTCAGGTCGGCAGTCTTACCCATCTTGAATAATGAACCAAGGCTGTGAGTTTTTAAAAGCCTCAGGAATCTTTTGCAGGTGTTTAGAGTTAATTGGTTGATTCAGATGATTAGGTTAATAGCTCATTTAGAGTACCTTTTCATGATATGCTAATTTTTTGAGATAGGAATTTTGGGTTTTAATGAGCTGTATGCCAAAGTCATCAGTATTAAAACAAAAAAAGACCTGAAATATTTCACTTGGTGTGCAATGATTCTAAAATATATGAACATTTAATTTTTATCAGTACATTACACAAAATAATGAACTTTATCACAATATGCTAATTTTTCGAGAAGGACTAGTATTGAGGAAGTGGTGGTCTAGTGTATAGGGTGCTGGATCGCTGATCCTAAGGTTGGGGGTTCGAGTCCCACTCTCCACAAGGTTGTCACTGCCCCCCACCCCCCAGTGCAGCGAACTGGGTTATCAAAGGCCGGTCATGTCTCTCACTGTCCATGGTGAAAGGCATGTAAAAGAACCATTGCTGACTTTCGTAAAGAGTAGCTGCAAAGTCGTTAGCATGTTTCTGTCAATTGCTAAAGGGTTGTGTCAGGAAGGGCATCCGACGTAAAAACCTATGGCAAACCAAACATGCGAATCATTTGCTGTGTCGACCCCTGATAAAGGGAAAAAGCCGAAAGGAAATCTCATAAAAAGAACTGAACTGAACTGGTAAAAGCTAGCGCTTTTTAATTATAAGAATTATAAGGTTCATGGTGCTGAACTGTTATGATGTTCGATACCCGGCCCAAACATGAGTTGTACACTTAAACATGAGTATTGCATTTAGTGATAGTATTGCACTGTCCAGGAAGATGGTATGAATGATGCTTATTCAGTCAATGTGTGTGATGAGGCAGAGATGGCCCGGTTATAAGGTACTGGATTACCAATCCCAAAGTGGAGGGGTTCAACCCCCACTGTCAGTGGCTGCCACTGCTGCCACCTATACAGCTAACTGGGTTATCAAAGGCCGGCCATGTCTATCATTGTCTGTGGTGAGAGGGACGTAAAAGAACCATTTCTGACTTGTATTAAGAGTAGGCTGTATAGCTGTCAACGTGCTTCTGTCTGGTGAGCTGTCCAGGGTATACTCTGCCTTCACTAGAGTTGGCTGAGATTGGTACCAGCCTCCCTGCGATCCTATTTAGAATTAGTGGTTCAGAAAATGAATTGTTGTGTTTAACAGCTTGTGGGTAAAAGTTGTTCTAAGTCTGTTAGTTTTTGTTTTTAGTGTCCTGTACCTTTTTCCAGAGGGGAAAGGGAAGAAAAGGGTGTGTCCAGGGTGTGGGGTCCCTGATGATTCCACTGGCTTTCATTTGAAGTCTGTCAGTGTAAATGTCACTGAGGGAGGGTAGTGTAGTTCCGAGTACCCTCGCTGCCATCCTCACCACCCGCTACAGGGCCTTTCTGTCCTCTGCAATACAGCTACTGAAGCACACTGTACAGCAGTAGGTCATAGGTTCTCGATGGCGGAGCCATAAAAGTGCGCCAGTAGGGGTTGTGGAAAGTGAGCTTGACAGGTATTTCTGAGGAAGTACATCCCTTTTTGTGCTTTCCCTACCTTGTGGGTGATGTCTGATGTCCAGCTGAAGTCAGCAGATATGTGTACTCCAAGAAAGTTGCAACACTCCACCCTTTCTACCTCCTCTCCATCAATGTAGAGGGCAGAGTGCTAGACTTGTTTCAATCTCCTGAAGTCCATTATCATCTCCTTGGTTTTTGCAAGTGTTTAGTTCCAGATTGTTGTTGTGGCACCATCGCCGATGGACTTCCTTCCTTTAGGTTGACTCGTTGCCATCCATATTCAAATGTTGGTGTTACTGGCAAATTTGACAATGTTGTTGCTGGTATGAGTGTGGGAACAATTGTTTGTGTGAAGAGCGAGAAGATGAGCGGGTGAGAAACACACCCCTGTGTGTTCCGGTGTTCCGGAAGAGAGTGGTGGAAATGTGTACTCCTATCCTGATGTTCTGAGGTCTATTGCTGAGAAAGTACCCAGGTACTTCTACGAATATATATACAGGGATCCCTCACTTTCCACGGTTAATTGGGACCGAGATCCCCCCGCAACCACCGAAATCCACGAAGTAGCATCCCCCCCCCCCCCCCCCCCGACTGACGTATATGTATATATAATATTAATAAATACATATTCAATGCTATAAATGCTTATAATAACAATTACACATTCAAAAATAATGCATAAGATGAAAATAAAATATAAATACACACACATACAGACACGCGCACGCATGCAGATGGGCGTGCATGCATTCCGATGCACACCTCACAGCAATGTAACTAGCTTTGATGGGAGGTTTTGGGTTGTTTTTTGTATTGTGTTGGTTTAGGGTTTTTGTTTTTTGGGGTTTTTCTTTTGCATAATTGGCCTTGTTTTTGTGGCATTCTCCTTAACTTTTTCCCCTATTCTTCCTTAATTTTCTTATTTTTTTACTGTCTGGACCAACTGACAAAATATTCTCAATATTTAGATAGCAGATCGAGTCCATCTCACATTTAGTATACACCAATTGCTATTGTCTGATTTAATAAAGAAGCATTTCCACAACTGGCAAAAAATCTGAGTTGGTGCCATATTTTTGTCTTTAATTGCAGAAAGCAGGCCTTTACAAACCTGCCCTATTGTCACATTAATTTGCACAGACAAATAATTTGTTCTTGAACTGATTTCCAGGCTGGAAGAAATCTCAAAATTAATCAGTTTGCAGTCACACAACCCTGTGCTTTGTAGCCTAATATAAAAAGCAATGTTCTTTTCCTTATATGTAAAATGCAATCCTCTACAGACTTTAAAAGATCATCTTGCACGTTTTTCTGGGGTGTTTTGTTTGCATGATTTTGCTCAAAAAAGATTTTTACAAAATTACTTCTTGATTGCACTAAGTAAGAACAGCTAAATATTGCAAGTATTTTCCTTGTATTTGCATTTTAAGAGTACCATGCAACGAGAAGCTTAATTAGTCTGCAAAGAGCATTAAGTTTCAGATGACACTCTTTTCTGAATTTTATACTATATGTGCACACAGTTACTCCATATATATATATATATATATATATATATATATATATATATATATATACGAGTCACTACAAAGAATGTCATACCGGATCGGTCGAGGCCCGGGTTAACAATGACCGCCATCAGTGCTGTCAACCAACAGGGTACTGGTGGAAATTGGACTACTGTTGGTCGAAGACGTCGAAGGAGAGGCGGGAGGCGTGTCCGTAGGCAGAGAGAGAAGAGGAAAGGCATGAGTCTAGGACTGAAAGTAGGGACTTTGAATGTTGGAACTATGGCAGGAAAAGGTAGAGAGCTGGCTTACATGATGCAGAGGAGGAAGGTGGACAGACTGTGTTCAGGAGACCAGGTGGAAAGGTAGCAAGGCTAGAAGCTTAGGAGCAGGGTTTAAGCTGTTTTTTCATGGTGTGGATGGGAAGAGAAATGGAGTAAAAGTCATCTTGATGGAGGAGTTTGTCAGGAATGTTCTAGAAGTGAAAACAGTGTCAGACAGAGTGATGAGTCTCAAGTTAGAAATTGAAGGCGTGATGTTCAATGTTGTTAGTGCTTATGCCCCACAGGCAGGATGTGAGCTAGAAGAGGAGAGAATCTGGATTGAGTTAGATGAAGTGAGGCAGAGTACCCCCAGAGGTCAAAGAGTGGTCATTGGGGCAGACTTCAATGGACATGTTGGTGCAGGCAACAGAGGGGACGAGGAAGTGATGGGCAGGTTTGGTATCCAGGCCAGGAACACAGAAGGACAGATGGTGGTAGATTTTGCAAAAAGGATGGAAATGGCTGTGGTAAATACTTTCTTCCAGAAGAGACAGGAGCATAGGGTGACTTATAAAAGCGGAGATAGGAGCAAACAAGTAGACTACATCTTGTGCAGGCAATGTAATTTGAAGGAAGTCAGTGACTGCAAAGTAGTAGCAGGTGAGAGTGTTGCTAAACAGCATAGGATGGTGGTGTGCAGGATGACGCTGATGGTGAAGAAGGTGAAGAAGGCAAAGGCAGAGCAGAAGACAAAGTGGTGGAAGCTGAAAAAGGAAGAGGGTCATGTTGTCTTCAAGGAGGAGTTGAAACAGGTTTTGGGTGGTCAGGAAGTGCTTCCAGATGACTAGACAACTACAGCTAAGGTGATCAGGGAGACAGGTAGGAGAATACTTAGTGTGTCATCTGTAAGGAGAGTAGATAAGGAGACTTGGTGGTGGAATGAGGAAGTGCAGGAGTGTGTACAAAGGAAGAGGTTAGCTAAGAAGTGGGACATTGAGAGGACCGAAGAGAGTAAACAAGAGTACAGGGGAAAGGAGAAAATGATTTATACAGGCTGGCACAGCAGAGAAATAGAGATGGGAAGGACGTGCAGCAAGTTAGAGTGATTAAGGACAGACAGGGAAATGTATTGACTGATGACAGAAGTATGCTGGGAAGATGGAAAGAGTACTTTGAAGAGCTGATGAATAAGTAAAATGAGAGAGAGAAAAAAGAGTGGACGAGGTGACTGTTGATGACCAGGAAGTAGCAAAGATTAGTAAGGCTGAAGTGAGGAGGGCATTGAAGAGGATGAAGAATGGAAAGACAGTTGGCCCTGGTGACATACCGGTGGAGGTATGGAAGTGTCTAGGAGAGGTAGCAGTAGATTTCCTGACAAGAACATTCAACAAGGTCTTAGAGAGTGAGAGGATGCCAGAGGAATGGAGAACAAGTGTGATGGTGCCCATTTTTAAGAACAAGGGAGACGTGCAGAGTTGTGGCAACTACAGAGGAATAAAGTTGATGAGCCATACAATGAAGTTATGGGAAAGAATAGTGGAAGCTAGACTAAGGGCAGAGGTCAGCATTTGTGAACAACAGTTTGGTTTCATGCCAAGAAAGAGCACCACAGATGCAATGTTTGCCTTGAGGATGTTAATAGAGAAATACAAAGAAGGTCAGACGGAGCTGCATTGGACTTCTGTGGATCTGGAGAAAGCATGTGACAGGGTGCCGAGAGAGGAACTGTGTTATTGCATGAGGAAGTCTGGAGTGGCAGAGAAGTATGTTAGAGTGGTGCAGGACATGTATGAGAGATGTAAGACAGTGGTGAGGTGTGCTGTCGGTGTGACACAAGAGTTCAAGATGGAGGTGGGACTGCATCAAGGGTCAGCTCTGAGCCCCTTCTTGTTTGCTATGGTGATGGACAGGCTGACAGACGGGGTTAGGTATAGGTTTTAAACATCGATCCATGATGCTACGCTACTCAAAGCTTGATTAGCGTCTTTATAATCAGCAGCTTGTGGTTGTTATTGCTTCGTGCCTAATCTGCATCATCAGCAGGTATCTCAGGGTCTTTAGCGTTTCACCCCAAAACCTGTACACTTCACCTGAGTGGGGCAGCAAAGACAAAAGACTGTCTTCACCTGCAGGCTGGCTTCTGGTTGATTGTAGAGGTCTTCTAACATGCATCCACACACTACTCTCCTGGCTTGTAATTAACCCCTTACCCGGCAGAGACGAGTATACTCACAATCACCCAAATTGTATTTTCCAGTCATTGACGAGTTAACTCGCCAAAACTTACGCTTTCAAAACCAGAGGGAAGCGGCTTTACTCGTCATTTCTATTGATGCCTGAGGATGTTATCGTACACTACTCATCATCATACGCCTCAAAAAAATGAACTATGGCAGCTCAAGGCAACGTTAGACAAGAGGTAAGCGGCGAAACGTTTTCGACTCAGTAACCCGCAAAGAGTCAAAGGGGGAGTGTCGCGCTCTTTAGAATCGGTACTCTCGGCCTCGTATTTTATGATTTCCTTGAAATTTCTCGGCATCACTTATCCCAATGGATAACAGTGATGACAACAGCGATACTGAAGCTTCTCTTAGAGGCTTGGATACGTCTGATGAGAGTGCCAGCTCATCAGAAAATGAATATTCAAGCGAAAGTGAAGATGATGAACTGATTGACGCAAGAAATTGCACATAATGCCTCACACATCTCAAATTTCGTCTACAAATCATACGTGACATCATCACAAAGTATGGATCAGAACTGCCACCACGGAGATCCCCAGGTAGACCATCAGCAGGTGCAGTAAGTACACGGAATACACCTGGACATTTTCCCAAGGAAATCCTGCCAACAGAGAAAAAGGCAAATCCAACAAAAAGATGTGTTGTATGCAGTCAGAAACGTGACCATAGAGGGAAACCAATTAGGAAGGAGTCACGGTATATGTGTAAGATGTGCCTTGTACCTTTATGTGTGGTTCCATGTTTTGATAAATATCACACACACTGACTGTAATTTCTTTTGATTGTAATTTCTTTTTCTTTTTCTTTTCTTTTTCTTTTTCTTTTTTGAATAAAGAGCAAACTTGAATAATCAATCGCATATTCTTCATTACATTAATTTTTGGTGACAAAAAAATAAATAAAAATGTGCTAAAAAAAAAAAAAAAAGGCGAGTTATCTCGTCTCTGCCGAAAGGGGTAATTTGAAATTACAGTTGCATGCAAAAATAGATGAAAAATTAAAAATAGACTTGAATTTCGTATTCAGCATAAAGTAAAGAACTTAAAAAAAATTGGTCTGAAAAAGGAACGTTTTTGTCAAAAAAATGGTTGGTTAAGGGGTTAACTGTGGTCCAATTCTCTCTCCTCTTGATCCCCAGCCACCTTGAGCATGTCTCTGCTGAAGCAGCTATGGTCTTTATTGCCTTCTTTGTGGCGGTAGGGGTAAGACCTTTCTTGTGCAGGAAGTTTCTTGTAGATGTTGCAACAAAACCCCTGCATCCAACCTCTATTGGCATCAGGCTTGCTTTACACCCTTTCATGCAAGCTTCATCTACCAAGTCCTGGTATTTTGCGGCTTTCAGTTCGTGTGAGATGTCAAGTCTATCCTCCCAGGGAACTGTAAGCTCGATTATTTGGATGGCTTTCATTTCTCGAGATAGTAGCAGCATATCTGGGCGCACCTGAGTAACTGCTATATCTTCTGGAAATTTCAACTTCCTCTGCACATCCACAAGAAGCTGCCAGTCGGAGGCTGGAGACAGGACTGAGCCTCTAGTTGCGGGCTTGCTCGGCTTGGTCTTCATCTCTCCTTCTTTCAGGAATTGGCTGGGTTTTCCTGTATCCTGAATATTTTGATGGTTGACTTCCAGTCTGCGCTGGTCCACCACTATGGCAATCTCTCTTAAGACAGTGTCATGCCTCCATCGGTACCGCCCCTCTCCCAGAGCCTTAGGACATGCTGAGAGGATGTGATTCAGGGAGCAGTTGTTTCCTTTACACAGAGAGCATGAGGCGTCCTCCTCTTTTCCCCAAATCCGCAAGTTCGAAGGTGTAGGAAGCAGGTCTGACACAGCACGTAGTAGGAAGCTAAGCTGACCTTGATCAGTGTTCCACAGTTCCTTCCATGTGAATGGGCGCTGGATGGCTGATTCCCATTTGGTCCAGCTGCCTTGGCTTCCTAACCCCACTGCTCTGACAAACCTGGTGTATTCCGCTTCTTTTCTAGTTTGTTGCACAATCATATCTCTTCTGGTTCGGTCATCTGCTGTGCTCCATCGCTTACCCTCGTAGTTGCCAAGGCCTAATCTTCCTTTGCAAACTGTTCCCACCAGCTCTTGATGACGCAGGTCCTCCTCTGCCACTTGGACTGCTTTGCGAGGATTCCATTTTCTACCAGCCTTCACGGTTTCCCCTGCTTGCTGCACTACTGTGTCCTTGGACAAACGTAGGGTAGAAATGACAAGAATCTCCATGGACTATGATGTTTGCAGATGACATTGTGATCTGTAGTGAGAGCAGATAACAAGTGCAGGAAAATATAGAGAGGTGGAGGTATGTCCTGGAAAGGAGGGGAATGAAGGTTTGCCTCAGTAAAACAAAATACATGTGTGTGAATGACAAGGACCCAAGATGAACAGTGAGGCTACAGGGAGAAGAGATAAGGAAGGTGGAGGATTTTAAGTACTAAGTACTTAGGGTCAACAATCCAGAGAAGTAGAGTGTGGAAAAGAGGTCAAGAAGCGTGTGCAGGCAGATTGGAATGGTTGGAGAAAAGTGTCCGGAGTGATGTGTGATAGGAGGGTATCGGCAAAAATGAAAGGAAAAGTGTACAAAATGGTGGTAAGGCCAGCGATGTTGTATGGTTTAGAAACAGTGGCCCTGGGGAAAAGACAGGAGGCAGAGCTGGAGGTAGCAGAGATGAAAATGTTGACGTTCTCTTTGGGAGTAACGAGGATGGATAGGATCAGGAATGAGCACATCAGAGGGACAGCACATGTAAGACGTTTTGGAGACAAAGTCAGAGAGGCTAGATTGAGATGGTTTGGACATGTACAGAGGAGGGATAGTGAGTATATTGGTAGTAGGATGCTGAGGTTGAAACTACCAGGCAGAAGGCCTAAAGGAAGACCAAAGAGACGATTCATGGATGTAGTGAAGTAGGACATGAAGGTAGCTGGTATAAGAGAAGAAGATGCAAAGGCTAGGGTGAGACGGAGGCAGATGATTCGCTGTGGCGACTCTTGAAGAGAAAAGCCGAAAGGAAAAGAAAATATATACGGTATATATATATATATATATATATATTAATACTGAATACAACTAAATTGAAAAAGAAGACGAAAAATTTGAGAGTATAATAAGACTGAATTTATTTTAAATGGCATTGTCATAATGAAGTTATTTATTAATGTGACTTCTTGTGCTGCATTGTTTCGATGCATTGCAGTGTTTATGTGACAGGAAGCGTGTCCCAAGTTTTGGCAATCAGCTGGTCTGCAGGTTGAAGTTTTTCCATGTTTGTCCATTTGTGTTTGCTTGCCAGCTCTGATTGGCTTCGTGCAAATGAGCTGATCAAAAACGAGGAAATTTACCTCTTTACTAAAAAAAAAACCACACGCAGTTTGTGGCTGTTATAATCCAATAAAATTAGAGTTTCAAGACATCGGATCCACCCACACACTGGTGTACAAAAAGGATTGGCTCTCCACTGCAAGCCACAATGACATGGAATTGAAAATAGATGTATAGATTTAAATACATGAGATTTATTCATCTATTTTTGTTTTATCTGATGGGGTTTTTTTGTACTATTAATTAAATGACAGTGAAATTGTGTATTCGTTATTCTGTTAAGAAAGGCCACCTGATTTATTGGAGAGCCAGATACAGTCATCAAAAGAGCCACAACTGGCTCGCGAGCCATAGGTTCCCGACCCCTGGCATAGAGGATAGCGCTGATGACAACAGAAACATAGAGCATCCTGAGCAGTGTCTGGCAAATGTTAAATGACCTTAGCCGCCTCAAAAAATAGAGATGGCTTTGGCCCTTCTTGTAAAGAGCAGATTTGTTTTGAACGCAGTCCATTTGTCAATGAACAATAAGGCATTTGTAATTTACCTCCATTTCCACATTGACACCCTGGATGGAAACAGGGGGTGCTGGTATTTCGGTTCTTCTAAAATCCACAATCAGTTCTATGGTCTTGGTTTTATCAACATGCAGATGATCTGCTCACGCCATGGGATGAAGGAATCCACAGCAGCCCGATATTCAGTCTCTTCACTGCCACTGGTACATCCAACTACAGCAGAGTCATCAGAAAATGTCTGAAGATGGCATGTCTCTGTGCAGTAGCTGAAGTCTGTTGCATTGAAAAGGAAAGGGAAGAGAATGGTCCCTTGTCATGTTCCAGTATTGCTGACTACTGTTTTTGACATTCAATGCTGCAAGCACACACACTGTGGTCTTGCAATGAGGTAGTGAACATTTCACCTGCATCACTGTCCGCTTCTTACCCAGGAGGGTTGGCAGTATGGTATTGAATACAATGAAAAAGTCCAAAAACATTTACCTCACATTACTGGCAGACTGGTCTATGTGGGTATAAACATGGTTATGCAGGTAAATGATGGTGTCCTCAGCTCTGAAATGGACTTGGCAAGCTAACTGAAGGAGGTACAGATATGGTCTAACCCAGGGGTGGGCAATCTTATCCACAAAGGGCCAGTATGGGTGCAGGTTTTCACTTCAACCAAACAATAGCCACACCTTCCACCTATTTCCATCAATCACTGATCATCAAAAGAAAAAAGAAAAAACTAGATTGGACATTACTGTGTCGATTCTGAAGTGGGGCCATCTTGGTGAGATCACATTACTGTTTAAGGCAGCAAGGTGAATTATGTAAGACGCCACAGAGCTAGGGGCACAGGCTTTGAGGACATGGAGCTCACCTCATCCAGTCCTGCTGCCTGGCCTGTGTGGAGTCTTTTCAGCTGTCTCTGAACCTGGTCATAGGTGAAGTTGATGGGTGGGAGAGGGGTGTCAAATCTATCACAGGACGTAGAAGTGCACTAAGGAGAGGGATTGAGAGAGAATGGTGTAACAAGGGATTTCAGGCTTGCTTGTGACAAGTTAGAACGGGGATGGACAGTATGTGCAGTGTCAGATCTGTTCAACAAATTCAACTCATTGGTCCTGTCCTCACAGCCCTTAGCTCCCCTGCTCTTGGATGGCTTGAAACCAGTCATGGTCTTCATACTATTTTAAGCCTCTCATGTTGGTCTGTTGGAGTTTCCACTTAAACATTCTCCTATAGTTGTGTTTCGACTATCTGATCTTGACTCTCATTCAAGTCAATCATTACAAGCTCAAGCCTTGTGCATCATCAATGTCGACACCATGTGGCTCACAGAGTGCAGGCCAGTCTATCACCCCAAAACAACTGGCGGCTGAAAAGATGGCTAAAAAGATGCTCTCTTCAATCTATCATGTATATTTACACTACACTTTGCATCTACAAAGCTAACAGCATTATGGATGGCCCTTCACTCCCCTCACACACATTCTTCACCCTTCTGCCTTCTGGAATGAGGTACTGGAACTTTCAGGCGCACCAACCAGACTAGGTAACAGTTCCTTTTTCATCAGGCCATCAGAGTCCTCAACACTGAATTACACAAAACTCTCTCTCTCTCACACACACACACACACACACACACACACACACACACACAGAGAGACAGAGAGAGAGAGGGAGAGAGAGAGAGAGAATTGTACAAGTTTAAAAGAACTGAACTGTACAAACTCTGCCCTTCTCACGCGTGTATACACACAGAACACCTTATATTATTCATTATTAATTGCACTACCTCATACTTGTTCATTCATCATGTTGCAATGTTTATATTTAGGTCTATACCTATTTCTACGTATTTGTACTACCTCAGCTGCTCCTCTGCACATCCTTTAATTTTTTTCATTGACATTAAGTGCCGTGTTCTAGTGCTGTCCTTTACTTTTTGTACTGTGCTTGCATCTAGGCTCTGCACCCAAGTTGATCGTGTCGTATCCGTGGTTGAAGTCAGCCAAGATCACAACGACTGCACTCAGTTTGTAATCGGGCTATGGTAGCACGAAAAGTGTCACATGCAGCTGTGGGGTTGGCGGAAGGATGAACATAAACAGTTACGAAGAGGATAAAGGAAAATTCCCTGGCAAATAATATGGGATGAGTCCAACAGTTCAATGTCCAGTCCACAGCTCTACTCTTTGATGGTTAAGTGGGTGATGTAATGCCACCAGTTATTGACAAGAATGACAAACTCCACTCCTTTCCACTTACTGCTTGGGGTGCAGTTTCTGTTTGCCCAGACAATGTTAAAGCCTTCAATGGATGCACTGAGAATATCCTGGTGCAACTATGTCTCCATGAAGCACTTGAAACTACACTCACCATACTCCCAATTCTCCCTCTGACTTCAGGCTAGCACTGACCTCAAATTCCCATTATAATAGACAGGAGACACAACTTATACCTTCTAATTTCTGTAAGTTTCCACTGTCTTTCCACCACCCTCCCTCTCCTCTTTTACCCTCCACCTCTGCATCCACGGTGTGTTTTCCTCAAGATTTCAGCCCGTAAGTCTATGAGTCTGACTCCTAATCCAGATCCTCATCAGGGAAATCAGCTAATCCCTAAAGTAAAAAAAAAAAAGAGTATGCGGCATGTAGTTGCTGCGCTGGGGTCCCAACTGTCCATAAAAGTAAATCATAAAAGGCCAGGTGATGCAAATTTAAAAGGTTTACACATACCCAGACTTATCTAACCTTATCCTGACAATCAGGAACCATGGGTTTATCTAAGCAGCTGCCTAGCACTCTGAAAATGAAAATGGTTGAGGCCAATAAAGCAGGAGACAGCTACAAGGAAATTAATGACATTTAAAATAAGCAGAATGCGTACTTCAAAAAAAAAAAAAAAGACACAGCCGTGATCTAAATTCTAATTATTTGTGAATTTGAAATTGATGAAGTTGGCAGTGCTCTGTCTCCTTGGCTGTGTATTTCTGGTGGCTAAATATTTCATTCAACTTTATACAAAGTATATTCCGATGGATTGGATAGCGCATTTCTTGATGAATGAGCAGTCACAGATGGAACGTGTGCAGCAACAAACCGAGGACAATCGATATAGAAAGGTAGAACAGGTCAAAATAGTCATGCTTTATTTTTGCACAGGACAAGTCATTTTTTTTTTAGTAAGAGTGTGTCCCAGGTGCGGTGTGATCCTGTAACCCACTGCTTAACAGCAGCTTTGAGAGGAGATGAAACAATGATGAATTACCCTGGTAGTTTTGATGTGTGTCTGTTCTGAGGAAATTAATCAAACTACCAAGAACAGATGGATTCTCTTTCTTTCTACCCACATTAGGGTTATGAATAATTTTAGATTTTTAAGCCTGGGGTTTTAAATGTTGAACTTTAGCCTAAAACTAACAAAAATAAATTTTTTTTTTGTTCATACAGTGAAAAAACCTCCAGCACCTGAAGTAATTTTATATTTAAACAGCGAAAAATGACAGCCGCAAACCCCACAAAACCTCACATGGAAAAAACAATAAGTCCTAGAATCTTCTGTATATCAAATATATTTTCAAAACGAATACAATGGCAGAAGAAGTTAAAAATAATATATTATTATTGAAGATCTGCAGAAAAAGCTGATCCACTTTCACAAGCCAAGAAGCCAATATGTAAAGTTGTTTTTGAGTTCTTTAAATGGAAAACTTGAGATTCTCTATCAATTTTCTTGCAATCAAAATGCAAACAAAATTGCTCTTCTGGGGTAATTTCCTTTAGCCGGGTCTTAACTTGTTTTGCATTCTGTCATTCGGGGCCAAATTGTGATGGTGTTGGCACATATATTCCTTCTTCTGACAAACTTTTCAGAACATGTGGTGTAGGTCTGGACAACAGAATGCTTTTCAGTTTAGATTATAAAATGTAGTTTAGTGTGTGGTGTGTGTGTGTGTGTGTGTGTGTGTGTGTGTGTGTGTGTCTGTGTGTCTGTATTTTATATATATATATATATATATATATATATATATATATATATATATATATATATTAATAGAGAAGTACAGAGGTCAGAAGGAGCTGCATTGTGCCTTTGTGGATCTGGAGAAAGCATATGACAGGGTGCCGAGAGAAGAATTGTGGTATTGTATGGGGAAGTCTGGAGTGTCAGAGAAGTATGTTAGAGTGGTGCAGGACATGTATAAGAGATGTAAGACAGTGGTGAGGTGTGCTGTCGGTGTGACACAAGAGTTCAAGGTGGAGGTGGGACTGCATCAAGGGTCAGCTCTCAGCCCCTTCTTGTTTGCTATGGTGATGGACAGGCTGACAGACGAGGTTAGGCAAGAATCTTCATGGACTATGATGTTTGCAGATGACATCGTGATCTGTAGTGAGAGCAGAGAACAAGTGGAGGAAAATCTAGAGAGGTGGAGGTATGCCCTGGAAAGGAGGGGAATGAAGGTTAGTCTCAGTAAGACAGAATACATGTGTGTGAATGAGAAGGACCCCAGAGGAACGGTGAGGTTACAGGGAGCAGAGATAAGGAAGGTGAAGGATTTTAAGTACTTAGGCTCAACAATCCAGAGCAATGGAGAGTGTGTAAAAGAGGTGAAGAAGCGTATGCAGGCAGGTTTTGAATGGTTGGAGAAAAGTGTCCGGTGTGATGTGTGATAGGAGAGTATCAGCAAGAAAGAAAGGAAAAGTGTACAGTGTATGGTGATGAGACCAGCGATGTTGTATGGTTTAGAAACAGTGGCGCTGAGGGAAAGACAGGAGGTAGAGCTGGAGGTAGCAGAGATGAAAATGTTGAGGTTCTCTTTGGGAGTAACGAGGGTGGATAGGATCAGAAATGAGTACATCAGAGGGACAGCACATGTAAGATGTTTTGGACACAAAGTCAGAGAGGCTAGATTGAGTTGGTTTGGACATGTACAGAGGAGGGATAGTGAGTATATTGGTAGTAGGATGCTGAGGTTGGAACTACCAGGCAGAAGGACAAGAGCAGGGGTCGGCAACCTTTGCCATTCAAAGAGCCATTTGGACCCGTTTTCCACAGTCGAGAAAACACTGGGAGCCACAAATCCATTTTTGACATTTAGAATATTTTTTCCACTTTTTCCTTCATGATAATATAAAAACAATGTGTGGCATTGATTTAAACGACTACAGAGACAATTAAATTGCAATTCTGCTTGCAGCAAAAACATTTAGATAAAAAAAAGACAAATAAAAATTTACTTTCAATGAAAATTCCCAATGTCTATTTGAGGCTTGAGGCAGTGGTGGCCTGGTGGTAAAGGTGCTGGATCACTGACCGGGGGTTCAAGCCCCACTCTCCATGGATTGTCACTGTTCCCCCAGTGCAGCTAACTGGGCTATCAAAGGCTGGCCATGTCTCTCACTGTTTATGGTGTGAGGCTGGAAAAGAACCTTTGCTGACTTTCAACAAGAGGAGCTGCATAGTCATCAGCATCTTCCTGCCTTGTGATGACCTGGCAAGCTGTCCAGGGTGTACTCTGCTCTCGCCCGGAGATTGCTGGGATAGGCGCCAGCCTCCCTGCGATCCTTATTAGAATTAAGAGGTTCAGAAAATGAATGAATGTGTTTCAGTTTTGCTTGTATTTTTATAAAGAAAAAGAATATCTATCCCATGAAGCGAGGGACAGGGTGCAGCCAGATGTGTTAACGGGTTGGGTAGACTAAGCATCACTCCCTATCGTGGGATTTTCTTTTTTTTTATTCGTTATATTAATGTTGTTTTGTCATAGTTTTAATTTGCAAAAACGACAGCAATACAGAAAAGTATATGAAGAGTTATTTTAAGAAGAAGCCTGCTCAACATTCTTTTAAATAATATTCATGCTTTATACTGCATTGACCGACCCATTCTCAGAGTGAAACTGAACCACAGCCAGTCTTATATTTTGTCACCGGGAGGAGAGTTATTTAATTCGGAGATTGCTGTGCAACCAAATCTCATCTACTTCAGCTGTGATTTCTGTTTCTAGATTTCAAACCCCGGCGGCGGAAAAAAATCTCTCGCTCGCTGCGTTACTGATGGCGAGAACACTGCTTATGAGCACAAGGGTTTGGAATACTGTGGCTCCCTTCACCAACATAGTAGATCCAAAACACTGAGACTCTCATTGGAGCTGATTAATATGACGATAGCCATGTACACATGAACACGCACACAAAATTGCCCCGCCAACACCAAATAAATACCCGCCCACACCCGTGACTGTTAATTTTCATTTATATAATCGTCAACCCTAAACGAACATTTTCTTCAAGATTACCGCTGGATACCTGTGGGTAGCCGACCATTGCAGGGCTCTGCCTTAGGCAGATTCTCACGTCATTCAGGTAAAAACTGGTATAATTCACTCCTGGTGGCCCAGAGTGCTTCCGTTGTGGGTAAATAAGCGGCATTTTCCTTTTGCAGTTGTTTTTGGTGATGCAGTGTTTTTTTTTTAGATGAAGCACGTTTGCACCTGTCGGCCACCATAAAGTACAACATTCATTATTTTTAAAAGCCACACAGCCGCATCAGAGAGGTGAACGAGCCGCATGCGGCTCCGGAACCACGGGTTGCCGAACCCTGGACTCGAGGAAGACCAAAGAAGAGATTTATGGATGTGGTGAAGGAAGACATGAAGCTTGTTGGAGTAAGAGAAGATGCAGAGAAAAGGGTGAGATGGAGGCAGATGATTTGCTGCGTTGACCCATGAAGGGAATAGCCGAAAGGAAAAGAAGAAGATATATATATGTGTGTGTGTGTGTGTGTGTGTGTGTGTGTGTGTGTGTGTGTAGTAATAGTAGTAGTACTTTACCATTTTTAACACTTTACAATATTACATTTGGGGCCAGTGGTGTAGAGGTTAGGGTGCTGCACTCATGATCGGGAGGTTGTATGTTTGAATCCCAGTTAGACCTCCACTGTGTTAAGACCCCTGGGCAAGGTCTTAACCACGCGTGTGCCTCTGTTCACACAGCAGTGTAAATGGGTACCAGTAAAAATATACTTGGAGGGTAACCTGCCATGGACCAGCATCCCAGCTAGAAGGAGTTGAACTCCTAGTCGCTTCACGCTAGAGAAACCGGGGATAAGAACCAGCCTGATGAGGCACTATGGCTTGGTGTAAAAAGCCCAGAGGACTTTACCATACATAATTATTATTAAATTTGTATTAATTAAGAATTATAATTATTATTACAACAATTGTTCAGCAATTCATTGTTGTATTTATTCCTTTACACACATTTTAATGAATTTATTTTATATTCATGATTTATTTATTTAATATATTTATCAGAAGTGAAGTGATGTTGAGTGCGGGAAGTTTTTGTATGACCCAGTAAAAATAACTTTGAAAAAATAATATATGAGTAGAAGTTCACCGAATGCAACATTAGGAAAGTAGACATTTTGAAAACACTTTCACAGTCATAACTCTAACCCACATACAACCCATAGGGGGCCATGAGATTGGTCAGTCATCCCCTGCCATTCAATCTGATCCACTCGACAGTAGTGATAGCCTCGATTTGCACATATCAACTTGCTATATGTGACATTAGCGTAAGGCATTGGTAGTTATCATTACTTAAAACATATTCAACTAAACATGACTATGCTGTAGGTGTCAGTAGGTGACATTTAACATGTACAAAAGTATAAGCTTCTTTATTTTTTTATGTCCACTGCTATTTCTGTACTTTTATCTTCGCATTTACAAATCAGAGAAAAAAATAGGGAGGCGATGAATCTGACTGGTATAGCAAACACTAAAAGTAAATGGATAAAAGTATGACATCTTCTTCTTGTTTTCCTTTCGGCTTTTCCCTTCAGGGGTCGCCACAGCGAATCATCTGCCTCCATCTCACCCTATCCTTTGCATCTTCTTCTCTTACACCAACGACCTTCATGTCCTCCTTCACCACATCCATGAATCGTCTCTTTGGTCTTCCTCTAGGCCTTCTGCCTGGTAGTTCCAGCATCAGCATCCTATTACCAATATACTCACTATCCCTCCTCTGTACATGTCCAAACCATCTCAATCTAGCCTCTCTGACTTTGTCTCCAAAACGTCTTACATGTGCTGTCCCTCTGATGTGCTTATTCCTAATCCTATCCATCCTCGTTACTCCCAAAGAGAACTTCAACATTTTCATCTCTGCTACCTCCAGCTCTGCCTCCTGTCTTTTCCCCAGGGCCACTGTTTCTAAACCATACAACATCGTTGGCCTCAACACCGTCTTGTACACTTTTCCTTTCATTCTTGCTGATACCCTCCTATCACACATCACACTGGACACTTTTCTCCAACCATTCCAACCTGCCTGCACACGCTTCTTCACCTCTTTTCCACACTCTCCATTGCTCTGGATTGTTGAGCCTAAGTACTTAAAATCCTCCACCTTTCTTATCTCTGCTCCCTGTAATCTCACTGTTCATCTTGGGTCCTTGTCATTCATGCACATGTATTGTGTTTTACTGAGGCTAATCTTCATTCCCCTCCTTTCCAGGGCATACCTCCACCTCTCTAGATTTTCCTGCACTTGTTCTCTGCTCTCACTACAGATCACAATGTCATCTGCAATCATCATAGTCCATGGGGAATCTTGTCTAACCTCGTCTGTCAGCCTGTCCATCACCATAGCAAACAAGAAGGGGCTGAGAGCTGAACCTTGATGCAGTCCCACCTCCACCTTGAACTCTTGTGTCAAACCGACAGCACACCTCACCACTGTCTTACATATCTCATACATGTCCTGCACCACTCTAACATACTTCTCTGACACTCCAGACTTCCTCATGCAATACCACAGTTCTTCTCTTGGCACCCTGTCATATGCTTTCTCCAGATCCACAAAGGCACAATTCAGCTCCCTCTGACCTTCTCTGTACTTCTCCATTAACATCCTCAAGGCAAACACTGCATCTGTGGTGCTCTTTCTTGGCATGAAACCAAACTGTTGTTCACAAATGCTGACCTCTGCCCTTAGTCTAGCTTCCAGTATTCTTTCTCATAACTTCATCGTATGGCTCATCAACTTTATCCCTCTGTAGTTGCCACAACTCTTCACGTCTCCCTTGTTCTTAAAAATGGGCACCAGCACACTTCTCCTCCATTCCTCTGGCATCCTCTCACTCTCGAAGACCTTGTTAAATGTTCTTGTCAGAAAATCTACTGCTACCTCTCCTAGACACTTCCATACATCCACCGGTATGTCATCAGGGCCAACTGCCTTTCCATTCTTCATCCTCTTCAATGCCTTCCTCACTTCACCCTTACTAATCTTTGCTCCTTCCTGGTCCTCAACAGTCACCTCTTCTACTCTTTTTTTTCTCTCTCATTTTCCTCATTCGTAAGCTCTTCAAAGTACTCTTTCCATCTTCCCAGCACACTTCTGTCATCAGTCAATATATTTCCCTCTCTGTCCTTTATCAATCTAACTTGCTGCACATCCTTCCCATCTCTATTTCTCTGCTGTGCCAACCTGTATAAATCATTTTCTCCCTCTTTACTTTCCAACCGAGCATACAAGTCATCAAACATGCTCTGTTTGGCCTTTGACACTGCTACCTTTGCCTTACGCTGTGTCTCCCTGTACTCCTGTTTACTCTCTTCGGTTTTCTCAATGTCCCACTTCTTCTTAGCTAACCTCTTCCTTTGTACACACTCCTGCACTTCCTCATTCCACTACCAAGTCTCCTTATCGACTGTCCTTCCAGGCAACTGTCAACACGGATATAAAGAAAGAGAGATACTACCATATTTCTATCTCTTTAAGAATCCGATGCCTTTTTTTGTATCTTAACTTTTGATCTCAGACCTCACTTCCTATCCTAAATCATTGTTGCACTGTCAAGTTTTCGTACATTTACAAAATCATTCATCTAATCACATAGTCTTACTCTTCCAAGCAAATACGTGGATTGTACTGACAAACAGAACCAGACCAAGATGTAAACAGGTAAATGAGAGATAATAATCCCATTAGCTGGGGTGGTATTTACCAAAATGAACTGAGAATGTCAGATAAAACACAGAGGTTCAAATGTTACATATGATGCACACACATAAAATAAACTTAAATGAAAAAAAACATCAAGTGTGGATTTTCAGCTCATAAAATGAACTTTGACACTACATTCATAAATTACTGTATTACATACTGATAGAAAACCATCTTCATAATCATGATTCACTATTGGTGAACATTGGGAGGAAATGTGCTTGAGAGTGCACAAAAAGGTTTTTACATCATATAATTAGCCAGAACAACTGTCTGACCCACAGCATCAGATGCCAGCTGTGGTAAAGCCCCCAAACTCCACCTGACTTCATACTGGAGCTGGATAGCAATAGTGAAGTGTGGTAGTGAAAATCTTGCCATTCGAGGTTTGCATTGTTAGCATTTGGGTCCAGCCTGCCATGATGGTCATCTCTGAGTAGCTGAGAGTATGTGAAGAAAATATGAAACCCTCCTATAAAAAGTTCAAATTTTAGGTGGGCATTGTTAGCAGCACAATGACCTAAAATGCTGCAATCTATAAAATAGAGGCTCAAGACAAGAAATAGGCAATTAGGAAAGGATGAAAAGAAATAGCTGATACAAGTGAATTTTTTTCTTTTGTCATTTTTTCCCTGTAAAGGGTAAAAGTAGTTACTGAGATGGTATAGAATTCAATTCATGATTCTTGTTTTTTTTTTAATGATTAAACCTTCCTTCATATATGCAATGTATACAACGCTACAGAGTCAGAGTTTTTTTTTTTATTACAAGGCCTATTGTTTCAGGTGTTACTTGAATTAAAATAAATGTTTACATTAAGTTATCCGTTCATTTTTCAAATTGCTTGATCCTATTAGGGCTGCGCAGACATGGTAGCCTATCTCAATGAAATCTGGGCAAAGTCATGGTACACCCTGCATGTCTTCCCAGTCCAGTGCAGGACCAATGCACACACAAAACCATTCACACTCACACATAGGGGCAATTTTGGAAAAGTCAGTTAGCCCAAATTGCATGTCTTTGGACTGTTGGAGGAAACCGAAGAAAAGCCACTGATCCCTATATTCAAACCCATGACCTTCTTGCTGTGAGGGAGATATGCCAACCACTATACCACTGTGTCACCCTGAATTTTAGCAGCACTTTTTGATTTTATGAATTGCAAATATGTGACTCTTGACTTTCACTGTTCAGCTCTGTGCATGGATAGATTTCTGCCCATGAGGCATTTTAAATAAATGAAATGAATGAATTTACATTTTAGATAGCATCAGCATTTGCTGACTAATAAGGCTCTGCTCCTTTCAGTGCTCAAGCTGTACAAAACATTGACGACCTCGTCCTTAGCAAGGAAAATAGCATGCTTCATGTTTATCCATTTTAGGACATTCAGAGAAAAACCCAGACTTTAAAATATCTACATTTTCAAGATTTGTGCTGGGGTGGTACATACAAATAAAAAAAAAAACCCCAAAACTATAGTGTAAATAATATACTACGGAAAGTGTTCTATAATGTTGAAATATGTTTATTCAGAGTAAAGAAGCCTGTGCATAACTAACCCTGATAGGCATGTGTAACAAAGCAGAGATGTATCACTGAATAGAGTTATATCAGTGCCACGGATGTCAGATACGATTGATTCATGATGACTTGTGATCTTAGATTAGATGGATTAGATTCAAGTTTATTGTCATTACACATGTACAGACGATCCCTGACTTAGGTTCATCCATTTAACGTCTCTTCGGTTTTAATTTTTTTTTTTTTTTAAGTCAAATTTTGAGCTTAGACATACCTACGTAGTACGTGGTGGTCTAGTGGATAGGGCGCAGGATCGTTGATCCTAAGGTTGGGGGTTCGAGTCCCCACAGGGTTCTCACTGTCCCCCCAGTGCGGCGAACTGGGTTATCAAAGGCGGGCCATGTCTCTCACTGTCTATGGTGAGAAGCAAGTAAAAGAACCATTGCTGACTTTCATGAAGAGTAGGCTGCAAAGTCGTCAGCGTGTTTCTGTCCCTTGTTAAAAGGGTTGTGACAGGAAGGGCATCCGACGTAAAAACCTCTGCCAAATCAAACGTGCTAATCAGATGATTCGCTGTGGCGACTCCCGAGAAAAAGGGAAAAAGCCAAAAGGAAGACAGACAGACGTACCTAGGTAGTATGCTGACGTAATGACGCAATGATGCTGCATTCATTGTTTACAAACTACAGACTGAGTGTGTGTGTGTGTGTGTGTGTGTGTGTATATATATATATATATATATAAATAGAGGATTTTCTGAGTAGATCCTTCCGTAGGAGAGTGCTCAATACTTTTTGGTAGAGCAAATAACAAAAATAAAAGGACAGGACAAAGACTTTCTATTGAAACTCCATTTATCACTACAGATCTGTTTCGAGGGGTGGTGAAACCATCTATTCTATTCTTCTATAATCACCTGAAGAGAGAGGATGGTTTCACCACCCCTCGAAACAGATCTGTAGTGATAAATGGAGTTTCAATAGAAAGTCTTTGTCCTGTCCTTTTATTTTTGTTTTATATATATATATATATATATATATATATATATATATATATATAATATCAGTTATATGGTGTGTTACCCTTGTGTTAAGACGTCGTCTCTGTGATCTTTGTGTTTACACTGTTTTGCAGACTTTTGTAACCCTAAGCAAATATGGTTGGTCAGAAGCGTAAGCCTACTAGCATGGGTGCAAGTCTCATACAAAGAGATGAATTAACTATCTGCTCAGATCGCCACAATCTACCATGCATACTTAGTTAAGCAAACAGAGTTGTAATATGAATGAAAACCCGAATGTACAAATTACAGAACAATTACAGATATTTATTATCTTTTAGAAGAATCCTAAGAGTGTATACTTATTTTTATATTAATATTCATTAGGATTTGTACTTGTTCTTTGTATGCATCTCTTGAGTAAAGTTTACTTACTTACTTACACAAAAGAAAGAACTCTCCACTTTGCTGGGATTCCCATCAGTGCAGGGTGTGTTCTAAACGAGTTCAAAGGCACCCTTGTGCACTTGAAAGACCAGTCTGTATAACCCACAGCAAGTACACTACTTTTGCAAGTACACTACTTTCGGGTATTGAGCACCTCACATATTGTAAGCGTTGATTGGCTGTTTTAAGCTTCATGAAAAGTTACTCGGTATAAATAAGTGACTTATTTGAAATTAATTTTGATATTATTTTTCAATATTATGTATATAATAATTGATTTAGGGGTGTTTTATGATATATGGTAATGGTATTTATGGATGTATAGTACAGTATGAGCGTCATACGTCACTGTAACAACTTACGTTCACTTTCAACTTGCGTTCGGCCGTCCAGAACCAATTAAAAACGTAAGTCGGGGAGTGTCTGTATAACTACACGGGAACAAAATACAGATTAGCATTCAATAAAACGTACAGAGAGGGCCGTGTAAAATGTTGGAATAGTCATGTGCAGATTAGCACATATCTGTACATAAATTAGTCAGTGTTGCATTAATGTTTATCATAACAGTCTAATTTAACGTTAAAGCTCAAAACAATATTTGGTGTTAAGAAACATTAACTGAATTCTGAGAGATTGAAGGTGGCCTGACCGTGGTTGAGTGGGCGGTGTTATATGGAGAGACATCCATGCACATTTTCTTGTTTCTTTCTTTTTAAACTGGACTTCAATTGTTTATAGTGTAGAATCCTATAAACAAGCTTGGCAATCATTTCTGTATGAGTCTATAATTCTGTCCATATATCTCTTTGTCTCAAATGCACCTATCCATCTCCCCTCTGCCATCCATGCCATCTTTTTGCTATAATACAACTGTATATTTTCTTTAAAAGGTAGATCGATAGCAGACTCTGTACCATTATAACTTCTCTACCCGTCACTTACTATCGTTCAGTTTTTTTTGACTGGAGACGAAAAGCAAAATGAAGGTGAAGATGATATCTCACATGGTTATAAGTGTCGAGGCAGGCTGAGACGATGAAATTGAAGAACACATACCTGGTTATTGAGCTTTTCGTAAAGAGGCCATATTACAGCGCAACACTTTAATCGTCCTCAGCACCCATAGCTATAATAACACTTTGATTATATCTTCGGCTTCAATAATAAAAAAGAAACCCTACAAACATTGCTTTGAGCAATAAATGATGATGAAGATGACTCATCTGGGGGTAGATTTTTTTAAAAATCTTTATCTTTATGGTGTCACAATATCAATATAACATTTCTAATACAGCTCTATGTTCAGTTATAAATTGTCCCCTTATAATATAACGGTGGCACAGTGGCATAGTGATCCACCTCACAGCAAGAAGGCCTGGGTTGGATTCCCGGCCTGGGCGTTTCTGTGTGGAGTTTGCATGTTCTCCCCATGCTTGCGTGGGTTTCCTCCGGGTGCTCCGGTTTCCTCCCACAATCCAAAGACATGCACAGTAGGTTAATTGGCCGTTCTAAATTGCCCGTAGGTTCACATCGTGCAGAAGGCAATGGAAAACCACTGCACTAATCCTGCCAAGAAAACCTCCATGAAGATGATAACCAGGGCGTTATCCTTCATGGTGGGTTGCCAGTGGTCGTCCTACGACTCAGGCACTAGATAGATAGATAATATAACACATCACTATTTAAGGACTGAATTTGAATATCAGAAGTTAACTTAATGTTCTGTAACAGCAGCCCAGATAGAGTCAGAGTTCATATACACACATGAGCCATAAAATTAAAAACATCATCATAAAGTTGATGTGTTGGAAGCAGGAAAAATGAGCAAGCATAAACATCTGTGTTGCTTTTAGAAGGGTCACATTGTGATAGCTAAACACTTCATCTATAAATAGCTTTAAGATCTTATTGTTGGGACAGGGGTCTGTTTGTCTCTAAATAGCAGATCTTGTGGGGTGTTCCTGGTAGGCAGTGGTGCGTACCTGCTATAGTTTGTCCACAAAAGGACATCTAGTGAAGGGGCTCTTTTTGATGCATGTGGGGGGCAAATTCTTAACTTTGCTAACAGCCCATACACAGGAATGCAAAAGTAAACAGACTAACAAAAAAGCAGTGGTGGCTTGGTGGTAAAGGTGCAATCCTAAGGTTGGGGGTTCAAGCCTCACTCTTCACAGGTTGTCATTGTCCTCCCAGTGTAGGTAACTGGGTTTTCAAAGGCTGGTTGAATCTCTCACTATGGTGTGAGTCAGGTAAAAGAACCCTTGCTGACGTTCAAACAAGAGTAGGCTGCAAAGTCATCAGTGTGTTTTTGCCCTGCTGTGGTCTGGCGAGCTGTCCAGGGTGCACTCTGCTTTCACCTGGAGTCATCTGGGATGGGTGCCAGCCTCCCCGCGACCCTAATTAGGATTAAGCGATAACAGAAAATGAACGATGAACAAAAAAAGCTGCAGTTGTTGATATGTGACGTCTTCTACTTTTTCTTTTCTTTTCGGCTCTTCCCCTCAGGGGTGGCACAGCGAATCATCTGCCTCTATCTCACCCTTTCCTCTGCATCTTCTTCTCTTACACCAACTACCTTCATGTCCTCCTTCACATTCATAAATCTGCTTGTTGATATGTGAAGTATGAAGCTTATTTGTGGAAGGATAATTCAGTGTCAGCATTTTGGACATGTCAGCATATAAGAGGTGAAACTGTAACTTTTAAGCTGTTTATTGCAGAAAAAAAAATATGCCCAAGAGGGATTTAGGGTTCCTCAGTGACACAAGAAGTTACTGTTATGTTCCTATTAACTTAAAGTGTACAAAAAGTAAGAAGGAACGACTGCTGCATTTAACAGTTTAATGGTGACTAACTTGTTTTCTTTCGTGCAAAAATAAGTATGACATTATTTTATTGTTGATGATGATGATGAAGATGATAACAATGATGATGATAAAAATCATGATTGTTGGAAAACCGATGTAGTAAAACAAGTACAAAACCCTTCAGAATGTGTTTTTCAAGGAATATAATGCATACCAGGATACAAACTAACTCTGCTTTGAGCTGGATACCTTAACATTGATTATTTTCCTATAACAGTATTCCTCAGTGTTTTCATTCTTTACGCAACGCACATATGTGTTTCACAAGTCAGTTGAGTTGTTTCAAGTAACTCATTGTTCAGCTGTCATAAAAGCTTCGCCAATTGAAAATTAACTATTGGCTCTTTTCATTGAAAATGTTTCCCATTGAACACATCTTTGGATCAAACAGTCTTGCATCTATCATATCCCTTGAAACTGAGGTCAAAACAAATCTCATCACAATATGGTCTAATATCCTCTTCCCATCATCACATACTTTAATCTTTTTAATCTAGTGTGAGACAAAATCCACTGCTTTTAGGTTAGATTTCATTTTAGCTACATCTACACTTCCATCTTTTATGGAATGAATAAATAAATCTTATTTCAGTGTACAGTACAGACATTTTGTTTTTAACTGCTTATTCACTATGGCCTTGGCAAGTCGTCAACCAAGCATTAACAAGGTCTATCTGACATTTCATTCAAATGGCAGATTGACCTTGTTAATTCTCGGTCGATGAATTGTGCACAAGAGAAATTTTTCTCACTTTTCTTTCAGGCCAAGTATACTCAATGAACACGCACATCACTTCCATTCATATGAAATATGTTCCTTTCATATTATGTATGATGATGTTGAGGGAATAAATACTCTGAATAAGAACTGTCGCTTCACAGATTGCCAATACACATGAGTGTGTCTGGAGAAATTCTGTATTTCTGCAAAAAGACATCAGTCAATATGTGCACAAATACCAAAATATCTAGCAAATATATTTAATATGTTTAATTACCCTAGCTCAGATTTTATATTAAGACTACATGAACACCATACACATGCATATCACTTGATGAGGTATCAAATTTAGTCTCCCACTGTATTAGCGGCTTAACAACTCGCACTGAGTTTACTATTTATAAGACTGCACTTGTGGGTGTGTCGTATGAGCATCACATACTTTACAATGAAAATTGCTGTCATAGACCCTTATAATGCAGTTTTGAACATATTCAATATTTATTTATCTCTTTGATATCAGTTCCATTTCCCAGGTCTGTTGTTTGACAAGCTATGAAATCCTATGACTGCGTTCCAATGGGCATGTATTTCATGTTTCTGCATCATCTGATGCCTCAGAATTATACTGTTTTCTTAGAACAGTCCAATGATTGCCCTGCAATAAACCCATAACATTTTTATATTTTATATTTAGCTGGAGCCATGTGACAAACCTAATGTCAACAGAGTATCACAGAAATATTATACAAGCTCATTTTTGTGTTGAAATAATTGTACCATGCAATTTGAGTTACAGGCCTGAACTATTTCCCCCATGACATACAACACATATTCACAGTTTTCAAATCCATCGCACCCAAACCTACATCAGTCCCTTCTTTCATAGTTCCACTAAACTAAAAAAAAAAAAAAAAAAATGTGCGATATATTTATAAAATCAACATTGGTAAAATTCTTTTCAGCAAGTTTTAGGTATGCATTCTTTGTATTTTTCAAACTACCAATCAAAGTACTGATAAATGAAGCCAATGTAAAAAAAGGAATAAATGTTTTCATGTGTACTTGTGTCTTAGAGGCTACAAGCAACTGATTATTTCACTTAGATGGAGAAATAGAGCAATGATTTTTGTTTAATTGTTTGATTGTTTGATTGTTTGTTTGTTTGTGCTAGCTCTGATCATGACAACAGCAAGTTAAAATTTAAGTCTCTCTGGCAAAAATGTCATATTGAATACAGCATCTTGTAACTAGCATGGCATTTGTGAGGCTTTAGTATTGACAAGTATGATGAAAACCTTCACATAATCAAGGACTAACCAGAAAACAAAGAATTCTCATGAGCCTTGCGGTCTCTTTTAAACCCCCTTATTTTTTTTTAAGATTTCAGCTATGGGCACCCAGAGGAATGTGAGATACCAGGGAATAAACCACTGGATCAGATTGTATTAATCTTAATGCTGAGAACATCAAATCCTTTCATCAATTAGGTCGGCGCAATGGTATCATTGCGGTGTGTATACTCCTGTAGGGACTGACTTTTTTTTTTTTAAAGAGATTTCAATGAACGGGGCCGTCTTTTTGTTCGGCTGCTTAAAAAGTCCCCTCCAGCTCTTATTTCTTGCTGAATCACGAAAATAAATCTGGTGCCATAAAACCAGCAGTGAAAGCAGAGATAAATTTTTTTGACATTGCCTCTGGGTCTTTTTCGTTGCTTTTGTCTAGTCGTGTTCTGACACTTTATGTAAACTTTTGTGATAAAAGCAGACCTTAGCACATCTAGCAAGTGCTTAAACCCTTAATGCCCTCATATATTATTCAGTTATTGAGCTCAAAGCTTACAGTATTACTCAGTAAGTACTTTTTATTTTTAAAATAAGCAGTAAAACTAATGGGAAAGGTGCTCTGCCCAGACAAATAAGCCACACATTTTATTGGACACAAACAGTCTTAAGAAACATGGTGGCATAGTGGTTGTAGTGGCATGTCTGCCTCACATCTTCTCCCTGTTTGTGTAGGTTCTCTTTGGATCCTTCAGTTTGCTCTCACAATCAAAAGACATATACAGGGATCCCTCACTTTCAGCGGATAATGGAGACCGAGACCCCCGTGACCGCCGATTACTGCGAAGTAGGATCGACCCCCCTGACTGACGTATACATACATGTACATGTGTATATAATATCAATAAATACATATCCGATGCTATAAATCAGGGGTCGGGAACCTTTTTGACTAAGAGAACCAAAAAAAAAAAGACATATGTTAAACCTAATCCTCTGAGAGGCTATATATATATATATATATTTTTTTTTTTATATATATGTATATATATATATATATATATTGATAATGAATACAACTAAATTGAAAAAGAAGACCAACAATTTGAGAGTATAATAAGACTGAATTTATTTTAAATGACATTGTCATAACGAAGTAATTTATTAATAAGAAAAGTACTTCTTACTATTAATGCGACTTCTGGTGGTGCATGGTTTTGCTAATGGCTTTGTAGTCTGGTTGATACGTGCTGAGGTTCAGCTTCATGCAGGCATTTAGGCTTCCATCTGTTAAACGTGACAGCAGGCTGGTCTTGGTGTTTTTCAGGAGAGAAGGACTGCTCGCATGCAGAAGAGAGTCAAACATGGTCAATACGGCAAGACTCACATGCTGCAGTGTTTGATATGTGACAGGAAGCGCATCCCAAGTTTTGGCAATCAGCTGGTCTGCGGGTTGAAGTTTTTCCATGTCTGTCCGTTTGTGTTTGCTTGCTAGCTGTGCTTGGCTTCGTGTGGATGAGCTGATCACAAATGAGGGAAATTTACTCTTTACTCAAAAACAACACGCATAATCTGTGGCTGTTGTTATAATCCAATAAAATTAGAGTTTCAAGGTGTTGGATCCGCCTACATACTGGCATACAGAAAGGATTGGCTCTCCACTACGCGCCATAGTGACATGTGGCATGGAAAATAGATGTAAAGATTTAAATACGTGAAATTTATTCATCTGTTTTTGTTTTATTTGATGGCTTTTTTTGTATTTTTATTTAAATAATAGTGAAATTATGTATTCGTTATTCTGTTAAGAAAGGCCACCTGATTCATTTGAGAGACAGATACAGTTATCAAAAGAGCCATATCTGGCTCGCGAACCATAAGTTCCTGACCCCTGCTATAAATGCTTATAATAACAAAGAAACATTCAAAAAAAATGCAGAAGCTATAAATAAAATATACACACACATACACACATACAGATGCGCACCTCACATAAAAATGTAAGTAGTTTTGTTGGGTTGTTTTTTTTATTTTGCTTTTTGCATAATTGGTCTTGTTTTGCAGCATTTTCCTTAACGTTCCCCAATTTTTCCTTAATTTACTTATTTTTAATTTTTTTTTTGATGAATATTTTTGAAAAACCCATGATGCACCAAAGCCGCAGAAACTGAAGCACAAAGTAGCGAGGGATCACTGTACATTATGATCTGCCATAGGAGTGAGTGTGAATGGTAGTAGGAGTATTGGTCCTGTGATGAACTTACAAACTGTTTAATGTATACCCTCGTTTCATACAGGTTACAGCCTCTTAGTGACCCTAATAGGATAAAGCAGTCTGGAAAATGAATAAATGAATGTTTAGCATAAGTGTATTTGCAATCGCATTGTTTTATCATGAAATGTCACAATATTTATTATTCATAGGCTATAATAGTGACCATTATGGATGTTAGATGCAACATTCTATCCACTTAACTTTTTACTCTGACACTCCCACTTCTTGCAAAAGGTAAATCTAGACTCATCAGACCACGTGACCTTTTCCCATTGTTCCAGAGTTATGATCGTTGTGCTCCCTAAAGCAGAATAAAGCATTTTCTGCAGATTATTCTTGTTACTAATTGGTTTTCTTATGGCCACACCGTGGTTTCAGTATGTGTGTGTTCAATAAAAGTAAATGCTCTTACTTGCATTATTTTTAATTACATTAAATTAAATTCAGCCGATTATAAATTGGCTACTGCGTGGGCAAATGGACTTTCCGAACACTACACTAAAAATCTTTACAAAAGTTTTACTAAAGTCCTTTACAGAGTCATTTTGTAGTGAGAATGTAGTATCACTCCGAGAAAATCTGGTGTAGGCTTGGTTGAGGTGTATTTGAAAGTTGCATTCATAAATAAAATTAGTTTTATACATACCGGTATGTTATAGAGAAAATAGATCAGGGCTGGTAGTCAAATTTTGCAGTGTTTGCATGAAAGTGACACGACTGTGGCACAACAAAAAAATTCTTGTACAATATTTAACATGTCAGTTTCATTTGGCAAACCCACAACTGTCCTAGGAATTTGAAAATTTGAAACATTTTTTGACAGGAACTTTTTCTATATCTGTGGTGCGATGTAGGTCATAGGAGCTCGAAGATGTGGCCTTTATGAAAGCTAAAGCCGCGGCTATAGTAGGATCACTTCCGTTCACTAAAACAGAAGAAATATCACACCTTACATATGTTTCTCCATTTCTCTGTGAAGAGTCCAACCTTGTCACAGAGATTGATAAAGTACTTTTCAATTTCCTGTGGAAAAATAGAACTCATTATGTGACAAAATCTGTTATAATAAATGACTCTCCAAACAGAGGTCGTACATTTTCTAGATTCCTGCACTTTGGATATCACATTAAAGATAAATTGGCTTAAACAATTCTTTAGAAATCCTAACCGTATCTCGAATATCATACCCTTCATATTCTATCAAAATTGTGTGGATTAAATTTCTTCTTGGTCTGTAATTACAACATCGATAAAATTCCAGTAAAACTGTCATTATTTTACTGCCAGGCCTGCTGGTGTCTTCATGGTGTCTTATTTTCAAACACAACTTTTCACCCTATAAATATTGTATTTGGAACAATAAGGACATACTGGACAGAAAAAAAAATCCCTATTTATCTTTACTGGTTGAATGATAGTCATGTTTGTAGCTCAATTATTTAACAGGGACAGTCTTCTCTACTCCTCTAGTGAGTTTCTAACTGAATACAAAATCTCTGTGTCACCTACAGACCTTGCAGACGTTTTTGGAGAAATCCCCGCTTGTGTTTGCATGTTATTTAGATATCAGCCAGGAGTAGAAATACAACAATTATCCTGCCCTTGAATAACACTCCAATTCGTAAAACCTGTTTGTCCTGCAACCATGGTAAGAACAATAATTAATTAGATCAGTGTTTAAAAGGGATATAACCCCAGTTCTATATATAATTTCGCATGGGAATAAATACTTCGATCATACATTCATTAATTTTCTGTAACCGCTTAATCCTAATTAGGGTTGCGGTGAAGCTGGTGCCCATCCCAGTTGACTCCAAGAGAGGGCAGAGTACACCCTGGACAGCTCGCCAAGCCATCGCAGGGCTGAAACACGCTGATGGCTATGTAGCCTACTCTTGTCGAAAGTCAGCAATGGTTCTTTTACATGTCTCACACCATAGACAGTGAGAGAAATGGCCGGCCTTTGATAACCCAGTTAGCCTGCACTTGAAGGGCAGTGACAACCCATGGATCAGTGATCCAGCACCTTTACCACCAGGCTAGCACTGCCCTACTTGGAACATACTGAATGGGAAAAGATCTGACTTTTACCTGTTGACCAACAAATTTAGAGAAATTTTACTGAAACTAATTCACAGATTTATCCATCCAGTGGTCATATTGTGAAAAGATTTAAGAGATATTGTTGTTAAATGTTCTTTCTGTTCTGTAAAAACTGAAACTGTTACTCATTTATTTTGGTATTTCCCCATTTTTCAAAACCCTTTGGACTGATATTTGTAATTTTATTACAATATTGAAAAAGTTTTTTTTTAACTGTTTTGGAGGAATGTGCTGTTTGGACTCTTCGAACTTCAGCAGATTTTAGGCAGATTTCCGTGCAATATTTAATATTCATAAATGTAAATGCACATATAGAAAACTTTTTTTTTTTTGCTTTTTACGTTGACATCAGGCAATACATTGATTAAATCTTCCCTCAATCAAAAGGCCATGAAAACAATCAATATTTGTGATTACTTTCCTGTAAACTATTATCTACCCTGGCATGCTTTTTATTCTTTTATTTAATTTAAGTTATACATTCTGTAAAGCTCATATTGATATTAAATAAAGCTTTTTTTTTTAAGTGGCTTTCATGACCTGTCATTCTAAATACAGGTGATATGGCCACTGTGCCTGTCAGTCTCAGTAAAGCAGGCATGGCTTTTAAAGAAGTATGAATTCGTGAGGAACATGATATGACAACAACATGTTATTTTCGTTATTTTTTAATCGGAAATACAGTACATGTTCTATTTTTAAATGTCTCTCTCTCTCTCTCTCTCTCTCTCTCTCTCTCTCTCTCTCTCTCTCTGTCTGTCTTACCTGTGGTAAGGTCCTGTATCACTGGGGGACCGGCCATGTCTCTCACTGTCTGTGGTGAGAGGCATGTAAAAGAACCACCCTCATCAAGACTAGGCTGCGTAGCCATCAGCGTGTTTCTTCCCTGCAATGGACTGGTGAGCTGTCCAGGGTGTACTCTGCCCTTGTGCACAGTTGGCTGAGCACCAGCCTCCCTGCAACCCTAATTAGTATTAAGCGTTCCAGAAAATGAATGAATGAATGAATAAATGAGTAACAACTACAAACCAGCATCTATGTAATATCATATTTTTATGTACATTATTATATCAAATCCTGGCTGTGTGCTTTTGTGTCAGCTAGCCTGAGTTACTTTAGTGCATTCACACCTGCTTTCCCAAACAGCTCCATTACTAGTTTGCTATTTCTGATTTTCCAAAGACTTGTGCTGAGTCGTCGTCACCAACAGATGACTCTGGGAAAATGATACCACAAATGAAAATACTTATGTTTTCTTTTCCCCTTGTGCAAAACAGAGATAGAGTTATGCCTCTCAAGAACAGCTGGTTGTGCAGAATATAAGACTAAGATATTAAACCCATTTTCAGACCTATATTTTTCATTCTGGACACTGGTGCAGCAACAAAGTACATCTCTCTACTCCAAAAAACTTCAAAAATATTTTGCATTTGTGTTTTGAACAGTTTGGCTTTCTCCTCTCATTTATAGTCGTTTCGCTACTTGTGGCTACTCTGCTCTGATTGGTCCCCTGAATTCTCCACAGAAGGCAAAATAATCAGAAGGAACAGCACGCGGTGACACACTAGTGTACACTAGTGCAAAAATAAAATAATCTGTGAAAACCTTGTTTATGTCGATTTTAGATAGCCTAGAGCAAATACAGTACTTCCACAATTTTGTTATTTGACAATCTGGTGTAGTTTAATACAGCTCCTCAACAGAGTGAAAACATTTTAGTCAAAAAAGTAGACAACGTATAATATCTCCCCTGCCTACATAGGAGAGAAAAAAAAAAGAATATTTATATGTAGTAACTTGTGTACCGCAACTTCATATTAAATGTATAGTCTATATCCACTTTACTGGGTAAGTCATAATAATGTATTACATTCATTCATTTTCTATAGTGTTTGTACAGCCTTAAAAATGTATCTGGGCTCAGAAACAACCAAAGAATCAAACAAACAAAAAATCAACCCATTCAGTCCAAGCAGATCCAATATTTTAATGGCTCTGCACACATTCCAACTGCAGCATAATGTACCTAAGCCGCTAGAACAGAATGAATAACTATTCCTTTTACACAAGCTGCATATTCAGCTAATATAAGATACGATTATAAAAATAAATCAAACATAAAGGTTTGGAGAGTTAGCAAATTCCCTGTTTAAAAATGCATAGATTTGCTAGCTGGATATACAGTATGATGTTTAAGGATCATATAAGTATCTGCATTAGCTAGCTGGACTGTTTTCTCTCATTTTTACAAGTGCAGCACAATGAGATATGTGTGTAGTTCTCAAAGAAATGAGAATGTTTCTTGAACAATGTTTTATGTGAGTGTTTCTAAACCCATTAGCTGAAGCCATAGTGTTAGTGCTGCATAGTGCATGGAATATGATGCACTGCCATTTAAGCTGTAATATATTTTAAGCAATAATAATTAATCTTTTTTTCTATATTGTATTGATTATATAAAATCATAATATCAGTGGAGATCTGTATACATTGCTGCTAAGCAACCCGCCTTCAGTGTTTTCATCTGAAGCTGACAGGAGTTCCTGCATTTTAGTGATTTTGTCTGAGGATGACAGGGAAGCCTCTGCTCCAGTGATTTTAACTAAGGCCGACAGGGTGGCCTCCACTCCAGAGCTCATACCAGTTGCTGACAGCTACCTTCCAGTCATTACACCAGAGGTCAACAGGTTGTCGTCCCTTTAGAACAGTGGTTATTAACCTTGTTGGCGGTACTGAACCCCACCAGTTTCATATGCTTATTCACCAAAGCTACCTTTATTGAAAATGAAAATGTGATTTTTTTTTTTTCAAATTCAAGACAGAGGTATATGTTTTTACTGGGGTACCAAAATGAAACGTGCATTAACATCACTGTTTTCAAAGAACAAAACCAATACAATGCATGAACTCCCCCATCACAACTACAGTACGTACTTACATTTTTATGTGAGGTGCGCATCTGAGTGTGTGCGCACACGCATCTGTATGTGTGTGTATTTGTTTCATTTACATCTTATTCATTTTTTTTGAATGCTTAATTGTTATTATAAGCATTTATAATATTGAATCTGTATTTATTGATATTATATGTACATATCCATGTACATATACGTCAGTCAGCACAGGGTTGATCCTACTTCGCAAATCATGCAGCTAACGCCGCCTAATATCACGTTCCGTTATATATGTGAATCCAATTTGTACATATTCGTCCGACCACTTTCTTTTTTTCTCAACATAGTATGGATTAAAACATTAAGAAAGAAATCCATCGCAACAGTCACAAGTCGACTACTGAGTGTACCAAATTTCCTGCATCACAGATTCACCAAGCAATGTAGCGTGATCACCTGCAGACAATTATGGCCAAGCAGGGCGTGTCGTCATGAATATGAGTCAGGTGTGTGTCTTGACCTCCACCGAACCCCTGAGACTGACTCACCGAACCCCGAGGGTTCGATCGAACCCAGGTTAAGAACCACTGCTTTAGAACTTACAGTTCTCACCTGGGGATGATAGGACCAATTGTGCTTCAGAGTGTCTAACTGAGAATGGTGGGGCAGACACTGCTTCTGATGGTGAACTGTCGTCTGTGCTTCCTGTAGATTTGAAAGTGTTTTATGGATGCAAACCCAAAATTAAGTTTTAGTGGCTGTACAAATGAGATTTGTATGATGAACTTATATTTGGCTTTGAGTCTATACCTCACATGTGGGGCTGGTAGCGTAGTGGTTAGGGTGCTGCGCTCATGTTTGGGAGGTTGTGAGTTCGAATCCCACTGCGACCCTCACTGTGCTAAGACCCCTGGGCAAGGTCTCAACCACAAGTGTGCCTCTGTTCACCCAGCAGTATAAATGGGTACCAGTAAAAATATACTGGGAAGGTAACCTGCGATGGACTAGCGTCCCATCCAGGGGGAGTTGAACTCCTGGTCGCTTCACGCTATGGAAACCGGGGATAAGCACCGGCCTGTTGAGCCATGAGGCTCGGGTGTAAAAACCCAACAGACTTGCCTATACCTCACAAATATTTTGTGTTGGGTAAAGAATGTGATCAAGAGTATTAAGTATAATTTTGTTTTGAGCCCTGATATAATAATGAACTTTCGTTTGTGGAGACTGACACTTTGCGTGCTGATCCATTGATGAAAAATAAACTATGTATTTGTAATGAATCGTGTTCTGTCCATATTACACATTTTGACTGTGAAACAGGCTGTATTCATGTTCACTTTGAGTATTGAGCCTCCCACCAACCCCACCGCTAAGTCTGCCACAGAGCTCAAGACTGCTGTTCAGCTTACTTCTGTGCCAGAGTTCATTCATACATGTTCCTCTCTGTCTGTGCTCAAATGTATTTTCGTGCAGCAACCTTCACCAGCATCTGAGCCCGTGGTCTCACCAACAGAGAAGGTCAAGCAGGTAATGGGACATACATCAACTAAGCTGTCAAAATTTATCCCCAAAGCCATTCCATTAGGAGTTCCCTTGGATGTTTCTGAACAATTCCTAAACCAGCACCTAAATGGGTCCAAGAGCTCATGCCAAGGCCCATGCCCAGGTCTTCGCCAAGTTCTATGCCTGAGTGCAAGCTCAAATGCCTTGACATTTTAATCACAGCCCTCATTTGTCTTGGCATGGTGTTTACCATTAATAAGTCCATAATTATGTAAATAATGCAGAAATTCACTCGTCTCCATTTTGCTTGAGCCATTCTAATAAATGCCTGTTGTGGCTCAGTCCTGTACTCATTGCACTGTCCTTCCGTGCAGTGTGAGCTGTGTGAAAAGTGTGCAGGGTGATGTACTGAAGCTTATAAAAATTAAGGTATGGAGACCATTTTGCACTTTGTTCATAATAATGTTCATACCACGGTTCTGCAACTGTACCACTAAAATGAATAAAGAAGTTGATCAAGTGGAAAAACAAATTAAGACTAATGCTAAAACTGCAGCATTTATGTTACACTTCATACACCACAATCCTGCTGCAGGACAAAAAGAAATCTTGCAATCTAGTACATTTTTTAAAAATGAATGTAGAGATGGAAAAATTTGCCTGTAGGGAAGCATACTGCAGATGAATACACACGATTGTGCCTACACAGTCATATCAAAGCATCATGTGTGAGCAACTTTTATTTCATTTGCATGATAAAAAAAAAACTCTCGTGGGTTTTTCTGTTGTTTCTTTCATAAATTCAGCTTTGCACTTTTCCAAAGCACAAAACAATCTGACAACATTACAGCTTTAAGTTGGTTTCTATCAATTCTGCCTATGACATTTACTCTGCGAGGTATAAAATATCAATATCTACGCTGCACTGCGAGAACTATAAAAGTTAGTCCTTTGAAAAATGGACATTACAGATGAAGAAACACCTCTGCACTGCCTTATTTGAGTTTTGCTGTTTGCAAACAGCCTCTTGAATGAACAGAACCAGCCTGTTTTTATATAGGTGCAGTAAATAGATCTCTTAGTTGTGCTTGTTGTGCTTCCATTTACTGACAGTGGAGGTAAAATAGTTCCCAGCTCAAGCTAATTTAAAGTCAACAGCCTGTTGAGATGCAATAACACGAGAAATTAATGCGACGCCTGCTGAGGTTGCTCAAGCTTCATTATCCATTCGTTAGAGAGAAAAGAAAAGTCAGCAAAGGGCAATGTGACCAGCTGAATTAACTAGTTTAATAGTTTGTTTATATACATAAGTGTTATATAAGGGGCATAAAAATAACTCCATGCACAAAAGCATGATGAAAACACATTCATTAAAAAACTGTTAAGTTTCAGTAAATCAAATTAAATCACTAGGTTTAGGGTTCTGTATAAAAAAAAAGTGTGGGTTTTGTGTCTGTCGGTCTGAAAAAAAGAAGGCGGTATGACCTCTGTACCTGTCAGTTCCAATAAAGGGAGGATGTATAGTCTGTTATTGTCAGTCATACTAAAGGATGGAGGTGTGGCCTATATGCCAGTCTGTCCCGATAATGGAAGGACGTGTGGTCTTTTTAACTGTCACTTCCAAAACAGAAAGCAAGTCTGGCCTATGTATCTGCCAGTCGCACTAAAGAAAGGAGTTTACTGAAATGGCATTATTTCTGGACACAAGTTGCAAGGTGTAACTCACATGCAGTACTGAAATATAACTCAAAAGGGCATTTAGCATAAATGTCAGTTCGGGATGGTGATGATAGTAATCCGAGTGGAATGGAGTTTAAAGGAAAATGCAGTACAACCAGCCTTTACTCTGTAAACAGTGTGCTAGTGATCATTAATGAAGTGAAAGTGTCTGCACACTGGGGCTGATAGTATTACATGTATCAAAGGCCATGCAATGGCCCAGCGAGTTGTCCATGGTGTACTCTATCATCGCCCAGAGTCGGCTGAGATGGCGTCAGCCTCCCCGCAACCCTAACTAGGATTAAACGGTTCAGAAAATGAATGAATGGCATGGATCAAAGGGTGAGGTATGACAAAAAAAGGCAGCACAGTGTTGTCCCAGAGTCTCACAGCCTGAGGGTGAAACCTGTTACCCTGGTCTGGTGATTTTTCAGCAGAAGCTGCAGAAATCGTCTGCTGTGCAACAAAGGGGCAAATAAATTGCATAGAAGGAGTGAAGGAAAATGTGCTTGACGGGGGTATTTTTCACTATCCACAGTAGAGTCTTAAAATTGGAGGCAATTCCCAAACCAGACAGTGGTGCAGAAGATCTGGATGGTCTCTACAGTGACCCTGTCACACCTAATGGAAAGGTTTACCTTCTTTGGACACCAGAGGAAATGCAATTGCTGCTGGACTTTGTTAGCCAAGAAACATTTGTCTGACCTCCATATGAGCTTCATGTGGCTGCCAAGGACTTAACTGCTCTCCCTCCAGAGGTCTGGCCATTCCAAGTAAACAAGGTATGAACTCAGCCCCAGTGATGGAGCTGACATTAGCACATATAAGACTTAGTGAAGGATGCATTTCTTTTGTGCTTTTTAATCTCTGTGAAGAAGAGATGGCCTCGATGTCTTGGTGGGTGCATAGTCTCAATGTTTAGATCCTTGTGAAGGGTGTACTTCCTCAAAGTCTCGGGTTTAGTAAAGGACACGTGATCCAAGTACTGTGCCTCAGTTCTAGTAAAGGAGGTGTGGCCTCTGTGGCCCAGTTGGACTGACCAAGGTGTGGCCTCTCTGTCTCAGTTCTAGTGGAGGAGGTGTGGCCTTTGTGTCTCAGTTTCTGTAAAGGCGGTATAGCGTCTGTGCCTTGGTGCAAGTGAAAAACCAATGGCCTTTCTACCTCATATATATATAGTATACACATATTATAAATTAAGGAAGCATTTATATTTATTTGCCTCAGTCATAATGAAATAGGTGTGATGATTAACCTCAGTCCCAGTTAAGATAGTATGGCCTCTGTGCCTCAGTCCAGTTGAAGGAGGCATGGCCTCTGTATCTGAATCCCAGTGAATGTGTGGCCGCTGTACCTCAGTCCCAGTAAAGGTGAAATTGCCTGTGAGACTAAAGCCCAGTGAACCAGGCATGGATGGCCTCTATCTCAGCCAGAGTGACCTATATCTGCACAATATAATTATTTCACATAGAATCTCTGTTTTTTTTTTTTTTTTTAAGACAACTTTTGTTATATGAGATTGCTAGTTATTATTTGTGCATCAGAGTGTCTCCATTGGGGTAACCATATTTGTACTGGACCACAATGTTTTTTATTTCAAAATTTTCCCACTTGTTATAATGTGTGAAGTAGCCAGCATTTATTTTAAAATTGTGTACAAATAAATCACTCTGTCATAAGTTCGTGCACCAGCCTGACCAGTACTTTGTTTCCTTTTATTAGTTTCCCTCTCAGTGGATTTTGTACCTTTATTTTGATGTCCAATAGGATCTAAGGTAGAATAAGTAGTTATTGATTTGAGCTGCCAACAGCTCTACATTTGGTTGCTTCTTTCTTGTCTCACACACAAACAGAAACATACATACACCAAGGCAAAATTTGATTGATTGAGATATATGTGATCCAAGCATTAGAGCATTCACCATGACCGTCATAACCAAACACCTCCCCACCACTCCACCCCTCCTCTCACACATAAACACACAGATGATGTGGCCAAATCCTACTTATTTTTTCACTGCTACTTGTTGAGATGTGAACACTGGATATACTGTGTGTGTGTGTGTGTGTGTGTGTGTGTGTGTGTGTATATATATATATATGTGTGTGTGTGTGTGTGTGTGTGTGTGTGTGTATGTATATATATATATATGTGTGTGTGTGTGTGTGTGTGTGTGTGTATATATATATATATATATATATATATATATATATATATATATATATGTGTGTGTGTGTGTGTGTGTGTATGTATGTATGTATATATACATATATATATATATATATATATATATATATTTATTTATATGTGTGTGTGTCTATGTGTGTCTATGTACAGTACTGTGTAAGTTTTAAACATGCAAAGGAATGGTGTATAATAAAAATGCCTTATATTTGAAGGGTACAAGGGGGAACAAGTGATGTCACAATTTCTAAACTAAAATTTTGGCTATCACCCCGACCAGTACGTCATGTCTTCATGAATCATCTCAATATATAACACTAGAAATACACCTGCTTGGATTCAGAGTTCTCTAATTGAGTGTTGAGCATCGGTTATGTTTTTAGTAAAATTTCAAATTATCTAAATTTTGGCTCTTTCTCAAATCCCTCGTGGTCTACTATTGCTTTGTTGTATGTTTGAGTGGAATGAAGACACCGAAAATGTTGGACTATGTTGGATGAGGCAGCATTGAAAGGCCTAATCTGCCATTAGGTCATGGATCAAACTTTACTAGTAAATAGCCATCATTACTCATTTAATGGTAAAAAAAAAAAATAAAATAAAAAAAATAAAAATCATAAATTCCTCCCATTGTATTTTGATATGGTTTGGAACAATTTACTCGAGAGGGAAATGAGAAGTACGAAGGGAAAATGAGTGATGCACATTTGACTATGAATTATTAATTTCCCCATATTTAACTCATTTAAGTAGTTAAGTGGTGTCAATCTCTTTTTGTACAAAGGTGATTGACCCTTTTATGGTAATAAAAAAAATAAATTAAAGACAAGGGCCTTCTATCAGGTTAGTGCGTCTCCAAAGTTTGTTTTTCATTTTCTTCAAAATGCCAATTATATGACTTCACTCATTTTCCATTAGCACCCTTCATTTACATATCTATGTATCTATCTATCTAGTGCCTGAGTCGTAGGACGACCATTGGAGACCCACCATGAAAGATAACACCCTAGTTTTCATCTTCATGGAGGTTTTCTTGGCAGGATTAGTGCAGTGGTTTGCCATTGCCTTCTGCACGATGCGGACCTATGGGCAATTTAGAATGGCCAATTAACCTACTGTGCATGTCTTTGGATTGTGGGAGGAAACTGGAGCACCCAGAGGAAACCCACGCAAGCACGGGCAGAACATGCAAACTCCACACACAAACGCCCAGGCCGGGAATCGAGCCCAGGCCTTCTTGCTGTGAGGCGGAAGTGCTAACCACTACGCCACTGTGCCGCCCATTTACATATACTGACATTAAACTAAAGATCTGCACATAAACATTTCATAAATCACAGTAAACAGTAAGAAATTAAACTAATTCAAAATTTGATGTTATGATGACTTTTTGTTTAAAAATAGAATAGCATCAGGTACAAGTTGTGCCGTTTTACAAGTCGAGTATCCACTGGGTGTCTTACAGAACCAGTCAGTTCTCCTGGAAATGTTGACTGTCACAGTTGATTCTTTGTTTGCATGTAAATCGTTGCAGCCTTCATTATATTTCTGTCTGAAAAATGGCTTCATACGTAATGTACTGCTTTCTTCATTGACATACTGTACTAACATTTTTAAATGTAACATTTCAGTTTGTGCTGGAAAACGAATGTTTGGAAATTAAAGTGTTTTTGTCCCAACTATCTAATATACAAATTATAAAATAAAAATCTTTTGCAAAGTTAATACAGAAAAAAAATGATTGCTAAAACTTTTGCACAGAACTGGGTATATATACTTGCAGTTATCTCATGCCATTGGTTTCCTTTACTTACTGACCTGCTCTTGCACTTTCCTAGATGTATTTTACATTAAACCCATTTTCATCTTTTGGCAATCAAATATTTAACTACATTTATGTGAATTACTCTTTGCGTGCATGAAGCATTCACGTTGCTGAATATGAAGTCCCTGAGAAGAACTTGTTACTATAGAAACAACTGTCTCAGACTGAGTGCATCAGTTGAAACATGTGATTTGTCTTGCACCTCAAACTACCACAAGGTCTGCTGTTATACAAAATCATCACCTTCTGGCTAATCAGAATAGGGGCCTTAAAGTGCTGTAGTATAAAACATTGATATACTATAATGAATTTTAATGCATATTGTACGTGTCACCAGCATGACTAGTGTCAAGTATGAAATATGTCTAATATTCCTTGAACATTACAGGGATATACAGTACCCACTTTACAGAGAAAAATAATTTGCACATGTATCAATATTTTACTAATCTTTATGACTTTGTGTACTGTTGTATAACATGTGTAAAGTTTGATATCTGTAGTGTGTGTGTGTGTGTGTAAATGCAGCCGTGAGGGGGGGGCACAAACCAGTGTCTCTCCCTCACGCCGGTCCCAAGCCCGGATAAATGCAGAGGGTTGCGTCAGGAAGGGCATCCGGCGTAAAACAAATGCCAAATAAACTATGCGAATCACAAGAAAGAATGACATACCGGATCGGTCGAGGCCGGGTTAACAGCGACCGCCATCAGTGCCGTCAACCAACAGGGTGCTGATGGAAATTGGACTACTGTTGGTCGAAGACGTCGAAGAAGGAGAGAGGCGGAGGCGTGTCCGTTGCCAGAGAGAAGAGGAAAGGCATGAGCCTAGGACTGAAAGTAGGGACTTTGAATGTTGGAACTATGACAGGAAAAGGTAGAGAGCTGGCTGACATGATGCAGAGGAGGAAGGTGGACATACTGTGTGTTCAGGAGACCAGGTGGAAAGGTCGCAAGGCTAGAAGCATAGGAGCAGGGTTTAAGCTGTTTTATCACGGTGTGGATGGGAAGAGAAATGGAGTCGAGTCATCTTGAAGGAGGAGTTTGCCAGGAATGTTCTAGAAGTGAAAAGAGTGTCAGACAGAGTGATGAGTCTCAAGTTAGAAATTAAAGGTGTGATGGTCAATGTTGTTAGTGCTTATGCCCCACAGACAGGATGTGAGCGAGAAGAGAAGGAGAGATTCTGGAGGAGTTAGATGAAGTGATGCAGAGTACCCCAGAGGTGAAAGAGTGGTTATTGGGGCAGACTTCAATGGACATGTTGGTGCAGGAAACAGAGGGGGCAGTGATGGGTAGGTTTGGTATCCAGGACAGGAACGTAGAAGGACAGATGTTGGTAGATTTTGCAAAAGGATGGAGAAATGGCTGTGGTGAATACTTTCTTCCAGAAGAGAGAGGAGCATAGGGTGACCTATAAAAGTGGAGGTAGGAGCACACAGGTAGACTACAACTTGTGCAGGCCATGTAATTTAAAGGAAGTCAGTGGCTGCAAAGGAGAAGCGTGAGAGTGTTGCCAAACAGCATAGGATGGTGGTGTGCAGGATGATGCTGATGGTGAGGAAGGTGAAGAAGGCAAAGGCAGAGCAGAAGACAAAGTGGTGGAAGTTGAAAAAAGGAAGAGTGTCGGGTTGTCTTCAAGGAGGAGTTGAAACAGGCTTTGGGTGGTCAGGAAGTGCTTCCAGATGACTGGACAACTACAGCGAATGTGATCAGGGACACAGGTAGGAGAATACTTGGTGTGTCATCTGGAAGGAAAGTAGATAAGGAGACTTGGTGGTGGAATGAGGAAGTGCAGGAGTGTGTACAAAGGAAGAGATTAGCTAAGAAGAAGTGGGACATTGACAAAACCGAAGAGAGTAAACAGGAGTACAGGAGGCAGCGTAAGGCAAAGGTAGGTAGCAGTGTCAAAGGCCAAACAGAGCTGCGTTTGATGACTTGTATGCTCGGTTGGAAAGTAAGGAGGAGAAAATGATTTATACAGGTTGGCACAGCAGAGAAATAGAGATGGGAAGGACGTGCAGCAAGTTAGATTGATAAAGGACAGAGAGGGAAATGTATTGACTGATGACAGAAGTGTGCTGGGAAGATGGAAAGAGTACTTTGAAGAGCTGATGAATGAGGAAAATGAGAGAGAAAAAAAGAGGAGAAGAGGTGACTGTTGAGGACCAGGAAGTAGCAAAGATTAGTAAGGGTGAAGTGAGGAGGGCATTGAAGAGGATGAAGAATGGAAAGGCAGTTGGTCCTGATGACATACCGGTGGAGGTATGGAAGTGTCTAGGAGAGGTAGCAGTAGATTTTCTGACAAGAACATTTAACAAGGTCTTAGAGAGTGAGAGGATGCCAGAGGAATGGAGGAGAAGTGTGCTGGTGCCCATTTTTAAGAACAAGGGAGACGTGCAGAGTTGTGGCAACTACAGAGGGATAAAGTTGATGAGCCATACGATGAAGTTATGGGAAAGAATAGTGGAAGCTAGACTAAGGGGCAGAAGTCAGCATTTGTAGAACAACAGTTTGGTTTCATGCCCAGAAAGAGCACCACAGATGCAGTGTTTGCCTTGAGGATGTTAATAGAGAAGTACAGAGAAGGTCAGGACGGAGCTGCATTGTGCCTTTGTGGATCTGGAGAAAGCATATGACAGGGTGCCGAGAGAAGAACTGTGGTATTGCATGAGGAAGTCTGGAGTGGCAGAGAAGTATGTTAGAGTGGTGCAGGACATGTATGAGAGATGTAAGACAGTGGTGAGGTGTGCTGTCGGTGTGACAGAAGAGTTCAAGGTGGAGGTGGGACTGCATCAAGGGTCAGCTCTCAGCCCCTTCTTGTTCGCTATGGTGATGGACAGGCTGACAGACGAGGTTAGACAAGATTCCCCATGGACTATGATGTTTGCAGATGACATTGTAATCTGTAGTGAGAGCAGAGAACAAGTGCAGGAAAATCTAGAGAGGTGGAGGTATGCCCTGGAAAGGAGGGGAATGAAGATTAGCCTCAGTAAGACAGAATACATGTGCATGAATGCCAAGGACCAAAGAGGAACGGTGAGATTACAGGGAGCAGAGATAAGAAAGGTGGAGGATTTTAAGTACTTAGGCTCAACAATCCAGAGCAATGGAGAGTGTGGAAAAGAGGTCAAGAAGCGTGTGCAGGCAGGTTGGAATGGTTGGAGAAAAGTGTCCGGTGTGATGTGTGATAGGAGGGTATCGGCAAAATGAAAGGAAAAGTGTACAAGGCGATTGTTGAGGCCAACGATGCTGTATGGGTTAGAAACAGTGGCCCTGGGGAAAAGACAGGAGTCAGAGTTGGAGGTAGCAGAGATGAAAATGTTGAGGTTCTCTTTGGGAGTAACGAGGATGGATAGGATTAGGAATGAGCACATCAGAGGGACAGCACATGTAAGACGTTTTGGAGACAAAGTCAGAGAGGCTAGATTGAGATGGTTTGGACATGTACAGAGGAGGGATAGTGAGTATATTGGTAATAGGATGCTGAGGCTGGAACTACCAGGCAAAAGGCCTAGAGGAAGACCAAAGAGAGGATTCATGGATGTGGTGAAGGAAGACATGAAGGTCGTTGGTGTAAGAGAAGAAGATGCAAAGGATAGGGTGAGATGGAGGCAGATGATTCGCTGTGGCGACCCCTGAAGGGAAAAGCCGAAAGGAAAAGAAGAAGAAGGAGTGTGTGTGTGTGTGTGTGTGTGTGTGTGTGAGAGAGAGAGAGAGAGAGAGAGAGAGAGAGAGAGAGCCTCTGTGTGCTCCAACCTCCCACAAGCACGTCCGGATTGCTGAAGCCAACCGATTTATCATCCTCATCTCTGATCGTTCCATTTATCATCCTTAGATCACATCTCTAGCGAAAGGAAAGTGCTTATTTTCACTCATTACAGGCTCATGTCCGTGTTTCCTGTGTGCTAGCCGGTTAATCCCAGATCAGTTTCCCTTCAGCGCTTCTGTATTACCATTTAAATAACCAAAACTGCACATTTGGCACCCTGGTATTGCATTACATACCCTTCTGTTTTGACATCTTCAATTAAATGCTAAATAGCTGATAGTGTAGGGTCAGAAAAAGGTTTATAATAAATAAGAAGCAATGCATATTGACAGGGACAATTTGTATGTGTTTTGCATTGAGATCAGTAGAATTATAAGCAACGTTTGTGTGATGTGTGCTATGATGATCATTTTTAAGCTCCATTATCAAACTCCTCTGCCCTGAATGTTTGAGTTGTTTTTATATTCTGAAGAATTAGATGCAGGCATTGTGTTGTTCACTAATAAATAAATAAATAATTGCATGATGTATAAGGAATGCTGTCTCCAACATACCAATCTAAAATCTGCTTGGTTAGCCTTTCATTCATTCATTTTCTGACCCACTTTATCCTCATTAGGGTCATGGGGAGACTGGCGCAAGGGAAGAGTACACCCTAGATACCTCGCCAGGCCATCACAGGGCAGAAACATGCTGATGGCTATATGCAGCCTATGATTTTATGAAAGTCAGCAATGGTTCTTTTACTCGCCTCTTACCATAGATAGTGAGAGTCATGGCTGGTCTTTGATAACCCAGTTAACTGTATTGGGGGAAGCGGGGGCAGTGACAACCCATTGAGAGTTGGGCTTGAACCACCAACTTTGGGATCAGTGATCCAGCACCTTGCCATTAGGCCACCACTGCCCCTTGTTTAGCCTATTTCTGTATATATTTTAAATTGATTTTATTTCGTAAGCTGCAAATGTCTTTACAGTTGAAAATTAGAGATGCTGTAGGACTTTCGATATGATACAATTGCAATTGATAAAATGTTGCACTGTAATACGATCCAACATGACTTGATTTAACATGATGACAATACATTTAATTCAATGCAAATTATTAAGTAATGCAAAACAACATGCAGCTATGTACATCTTCCGCAATAATTCTCCACATGACTCTATGAGGGTCTAGAGTAAGAGTTAGTTTGAAACTCACGTGGCACTAGGGTGAATGTGCCATATATGATTTTAGTTTGAAATCGCTCTAAAGCTTTATAAATGCATCATAGTACCATCCCTAAGAGTTCCTCTGTTTTCAGTTTTCTTCCAAACACATTTTAGTGACAAATAAAACCTGTGTATTTCACACGCACCTTCTCAGTCACTTCAGTTGACATTTTACATGTATGAAAAAGAAAAAAGACAAAAAAAAAAGGGGGGGATCAAACCTACTGGGTGTGTCACAGTGTGCAATCACCTGGCATGACTGTCACTGATAGGCTGCATGAATCTGCAGTCTGACCTAGAAAGAATTTTCCCCGGATTCATTACTTCATAAGATTTTGTACATTTATTATGACCATTGGTGGTGCTGTTGTACCTGGTCCAGTAAAGTATGCAATAATCCATAAACTTATTTTTATTATAATTGTTTTTTTGTTTTGTTTTGTTCTATTTACACCTAATATTATGATGGTCACTACCTTAAGTGATCTGATTATCTGTGGAAAAATAAAAAATAAATAAAAAATCCCATAATATGGTCGCATGCATTTTATGACAACAGGCTACGCCTAATGCCTGCCTGTCATTTCATCCATCTTTTGTCTATATTGCTTTTCTGTCTTTGTTGCAAGGAAGCTGGAGTCTGTCCTAGCTGAAATCAGATGAAGAGTGGGGTACAGCCCAGCAGGTCAATAGACTAGCACAAGGCTAATGCAATCACAATCCTATATACTATGTAGACATACATACATATCTGTGAATGATTTTGGCTAGCCAGTTGATCCAATTTGCATGTCATTGGATTGTAGGAGAAAGCCAGAGCACCTATAGGAAATACACAAAAACAAGCAAATTCTTACACAGAACGGTCTCAATCAATTGAAACGGTCAAACACCTATGTGCTGAGATGACAGTGCTAACCACTACATCACCAAGCTACCAGGTTTCAATCAGATTTCAGTTAAGGTTAAACTTGGCCTGGCTGTATATTCTAGTCCATATCATTCCAGAGGTGTAATCTCATCAAATAGGAATTATGGGGATGCTCTGGCAGTCTAGTTCAGAGAAGTACATTTCTGTCATGTGGGCCAAATGACAGCAGGAAGTATGGACCATTCCTGATAGCCCTGCTACCTAGAATCTAGTCGCCCATTAAACCTGTCTCAATATGCTTCTGAAAAATGTAAACTGGTGCATGAAAAATAGCCTTGTTTCACAAACCCTAGTACATTTCTCCACCAGAAATGCCCTAGTTATTCTGTCAGCATCTAACAACCACCATTTTCTACAACTAAGCACAATCCAACACTATCAATGCAGCTTCAGAGAGGCCTGAAGGTTTTTATACCTGATCATCCATAAAAATAAACCCATTCTCCCAGTGAGTAAAATCAACCTCATATTTTTATTAAAGTAGATACTTCAAGCTCTTCTCAGTTGCAGTAAACACATTCCCAAATGGCTGATGTGCATTTTCACAGTGATGATGCTTACAACATTTTTTTTTCAAGATATATCTAATAACACATTCCAATAAATCCAGATTATCCAGATTGTTAGATAACTTTTCTAGCACATGGGTTTAAAATGATCTGTTTATTACTGAGCACTGGTTGTCCTACCTATACCCAGACCGATTCATTTCCATCACCACTACTCTACATATTACTGACCTTCAATAAAGAACTGATGATATCACTGCATTGAAGTAAACATAATTATTTGCAGTGCTTTGGAGCGCCATACTTAGGCAAATATCCTAAAGTCATGAGCTCAATTTTGTTGCCAAGTCCATGTTCACATGCCCTAGAACAGTCGTGTTGAAAATATTAGTAGTTTGTTTAAAAAGTTAGTAAAGCTCAAAATCCTTATAAAACTGTTTATTTCCATACACACGAACGCATTGGGAACACGACACCTTCTATTCCAAAACAAGAAGAAAAATGTATCAAATTTGTGTTATTCCTTTAAAGAAATTGAAGAAAAGTGAATATCAAACTGTTAAAAAAAATCAGTGTCTGTTTTCTTCTGTACAAACCCAAACATTCACTGTACAAACTGTAAAAGGTTGAGATTTTTCTTTCTTTTGAATCACTGAACTGATATTTAGTTGTATAACCACTGTTTCTGAGAACTGCTGTATATCTGTGTTGTATGGAGTCAACCAACTTCTGGCACCTGTGAGTAGGTGTTCCAGCCAAGGATGATTGGACTACATCCCACAGTTCTTCTAGATTTCATTTCTTGGTTTTGCCCCAGAAACTCCATTTTTGATGTCACCCCACAAGTTTTCTATTGGATTAAGGTCCAGGGTTGGGCCAGCCGCTCCATAACATCAATCTTGCTGGTCTGGAACCAAGATATTACCCGTTTACTGCTGTGTTTGGGGTCGTTGTCGTGTTGGAACACAGCATTTAATTTTGATTTTGATATACTGTATTAAGGCAGCACAGTGGCATAGTGGTTAGCATGTCCTCCTCATAGCAAAAAGGTCCTGTGTTCAATTCCCCTGCTCGGGCATTTCTGCTGGAGTTTGCATGTTCCTCTGGGTTTCCTCTGGATACTCTGGTTTCATCCCACAGTCCAAAAACATGCACAGTAGGTTAATTGGCTGTTCCAAATCACTCCTAGATGTGAGAGTATGCATGGTTGTGTGAGTGTTGGCCCTGCGATGGCCTTTCGAGCTGCCCAGGGTGTACCCTCGCCCAGAGTCAGCTGAGATGGCGCCAACCTTCCTGTGACTCTAATTAAGATTAAGCAGTTCAGAAAATGAATAAATACACTGTATTAATCCCATAAGGGAAAATATTTCCTCTCTATATAACCCATCAAAAGTGAGCGCACACACGCACTGTTTAAACGGAGCAAACAGTGAGTACATACACTTGGAGCACACACACACTCGGCTGCCACACACATTGAGGGCGCCTGGACAGCAGTTGAGGATCAGGTGCCTTGCTCACTTCAGCCATTTATGTGGAGGAAGGGAAGATGCAGCTCACTCTCCCACCACCACACATTTTTCCTGCTGGTTTGGGAATTGAAAAAAAGTGACATTTTGGTACCAAAGCCACTTCTCTAACCAGTAGCCTACAGCTGTCCACTTCCTCTTCAGCATAAGGCAGCATGACCTCTTCAAGTATTCTGATGTATTCAAACTGATCCATGATTCTTGGTGTGTGATAAAAAAACAACAACCCGGCACTATACTATGAGAAACATCCCCATATCATAATACTTGTGCCACCAGGCTTCACTGTCTTCACAGGGTACTGTGGCATGAATTCAGTGTTTGGGGGGTCTTTGGCAAATTGTAACCTCTTCAGCACACATCTTTTTCAACACTGGGACTTTGCAGGGGTTTCTTGCCGATAGCTGGACTTCACACAGGAGTCTTCTAATTCTAATTATTTCTTTCATCATCCTGGAGCTGATTGTTGGCTGAGTCCGTGCCATTTTGGCTCTTCTTCGATCCATTCAAATGGAAGTTTTTTGCTTTTTCCCTACATCTTGAAGGTTTTGGTTGCCATTTTAAAGTGTTTGTGATTGTTTTTGCTAAGTAGCCTCTAATTTTCTGCACTTGTTAATCTGTTTTCCCTTCTCCAAGCAACTTTTTAATCACGGCACAGTGTTCTTCCGAACAATGTCTAGAACGATGCATTTTCCCCAGAATTTCAGATAAAATTGCCCTATAACCAGCATGTTACTACATTTGCTGCCTTACTTCCTTAAATGAGGACAATAATTGGCACCAGTTTTTCAAAGAATGAATGATGTCACTAATTGAACTCCACACTGCTATTATTTTGAACACACACCTTTCAATTAGTTATTCAATTACACAGAATCAGCAGCATCCATGTCATGACTGTTGGGTATTTTGGATTATTTTACTTTACTACACCTGCTAGTAAATTCTTCTCCATATAGAAATATCATTTCTACCAAAAAACACTGATTGATCAGCTTAGTGATGACCTACAGTTGTGTTGTAGCACAATCATGCACACCACTATTGATGCTGAGTGCACTTGCACTTCCCAGCTTACTTTACACATGCATATTTCTGTAACATAAGAAAACAAACTAAAACTAAATCTTGTGGTATCTTTTCAAACCTGTCAAGCTTGACAATCGTAATATGTGCTCCATTATAATATCTTTTGAAACTCAATAAATGGCTAAAGACTATCCTGCAAGCTTTCTTCATATTCTTTGGAACAGCATTTTGTTGTTGTTGCTGTTGTTGTTGTTGTTGTTGTTGTTGTTATCGAAATTTTAGGATTTCAGACTCAGTGACTGCAACAAACTATTAGTTTTGCCTTCCATTTGTCTTTCATTTTTTTATTTAAGCATTGTACGGAGTTTGGGAGGTTGGATAATGTCTACCCTGATGCGGCAAATGCACCAGATTCCCCCCTTCCTATGTATATCCAAAAAGTACTTGTTGCAGTTATGGTGGCAAGTATAAAATATGTTAAATGTGTTTGAATTTAGCAATAAATACATAATTATTATCTATAGTATGTATTTCTAAAATAATGTTGATTTTTTTTTTTTTAATATAATTTCAAGTGAAAATAGTTTTGATCTCTTGGTAGCATTAGTTTCTACAAAGAATCTGAATTGTTCTACTAATTTGCATAATAATAATAATAATAATAATAATAATAATAATAATAATAATCACAATAATAATAATAATAATATACAGTTGCAGGTCACATGCTGTAAAAATACTGCAAGAAATCAGGAGAATAAAAATGAAACAACTAAAAATTAAACAAATGTAGTGAAACTGAAGTACAGTAATCCCCCGCCTATTCTCGGTTCACCGATCGCTGCCTGCATACTCGTGGATTAGCAACAGCCCCGGAAGTTACTGGCATGTGATTGAAATTTAGTCAATGGCTGAGAGCTTTTGTTTCTCTGTCCTGCTGACTGGATGCAGATGATGCGTGCACCTCTTTTTTTTTCTCTTTCGCGCACATGTCATCAACGTGATTGCTTGAATTATGAATTCACGTTTTTAGTGTGCTTTTAATTATTTATAAGCCCTATGATGCTACTCAAATGCCCTGCATCTTCTCTAGTTTCTGGTAAGGAGTCTAAGTGCTTTATTTATTCCCAAATATTATCACAGTAAAAAATTAAGTTTTTACTTACTCATTAATACCGTAATAATATAGTAAAATGGAGTCATGATTGAGACTTGTCTATAGAATGTGTTTAAGAAGCATATTTTAGCGTATGCAATATCATATAGGGTTTAAAACCGCATCAATAATTTGCAGATTTTCAGGATCCGCGGAAAGGGGCGGAACACAACTCCCCGAATAACAGGGGTTTACTGTAGATTTAGGAATTTATAATATGCAAAACATATAAGCAGTAAATTTAATTCTGAACATTATTACTTATCCAAAGTCATAACGTCCCCAGTGCAGATAACTGGGTTATCAAATGACGGCCATGTCCCTCCTGTCTGTAATGAAAGGCAATAAAACATATTGTTGTTGATTTTCGTCAGGATTAGCTGCATAGCCATCAGCGTGTTTTTGCATTGAGATGGCCTGGCGAGCTGTTCAGGGTGTACACTCCCCTTGCTCAGAGTCAGCTGAGATGGGCGCCAGCCTCCCTGCGACCCTAGTTAGGATTAAGTGATTTTGAAAATGTATTGAATGACAATTTTGAATGACAAGTTTGAACACACACTCGGAATATTGGGTTTAGAAAATAATGAATGAATGAATGAATGAATGAATGAATGAATGAAGTCATGGCATCAATGATTTCTTGTAGATAATTAAGGTTACTGTTTGTTTTGTTTTGAGTTTTTTTTGTCATTAAGAGCAGCATAAATGCTGAAAATTTATTAAATACATTTTTTGAAACATTAACTTGTTCATTCATTCATTTTCTGAACTGATTAATCGTAATTAGGGTCGCGGGGAGGCTGGCGCCCATCTCAGCCAACTCTGGGTGAGGGCAGAGTACACCCTGGACTGCTTGCCAGGCCATTACAGGGCAGAAACATGCTGACAACTATGAAGCCTACTCTTGACAAAAGTTAGCAATGTTTTTTTTACATGCCTTTCACCATAGACCAGGGGTCGGCAATCCAAAATGTTCAAAGAGCCATATTGGACCAAAAAAACCTAAAAACAAATCTGTCTGGAGCCGCAAAAAAAATAAAACCCTCATATAAGCCATATGAAAGCAACACAGGCTGTAAGTGTATATTATTCTTTAAGTTTTACTACCATTAATATATTAATGTATTATGTTTTGTTGTATTGATGAAATTATCACACAACCACATCACATGACTCATCACAGGTGATTGAGTACAAAGATTGTTTCTCCCTCCTGCTAATTGGTTGCAGATGATGTGTACACCTTTTTTTTTTTTTTCTTCGCGTGCAAGTTATCAACCTGATTGCTTGAATTGCGAAGTACATTTTTTAGTGTGTTTTTAATGATTATTTAAGCTCTATTTCAAACTCCCTGCATCTTCTCTAGCTTCTGGTAAGGAGCCTAAGCGTTTTATTTATTCATAAATATTATCACAGTACAAAGGTAAAAAGTTTTTACATAATCATTACTTCATTTTACTGCATTATTTTTATACTTCCGGATTAGCGGAAAACCCGGAAGTTACTGGCATGTGATTCAAATTTAGCCAATGGCTGAAGTGTTTGTTTCTCCCTTTTGCTGATTGGTTGCACTTGATGTGTACAACTCTTTTTTTTCCTCCTCCGTGCACATGTCATCAACGTGACTGCTTGAATTGTGAATTCACTGTTTTTTTAGTGTGTTTTTAATGATTATCTAACCCTATGATGTCCATCAAACACCCTGAATCTTCACTAGCTTCTGGTAAGGAGCCTAAGTGCTTTATTCATTAATAAATATTATCATAGTACAGTGTGGAGATGAAATCCACTTCTTAAACGTATCATTGCGCTCCTCTAATTTCTCCAGTAATGCTGCAATTGCACTTTTTCTCTCAATCCCAGCTGGGTGGTCGGCTGCAAATTTAGCGTGCCTTCCCTGGAACTGTCTTTCCAAATGACTATTTTTATTATTTGACAGCTTCTCATTACAAAGCAAACATACAGGCAATCCATCTGCTTTGGCAATGAAAACAAATGTTTCAGTCCATTCTTCCTTGAATCCGCCGTTCTCATTAGCTATTTTTTTCTTTTTTTCCTTTGGGATCCATGGCTCATGATACACCCCTGGTTTGTTTAGAACAGCAACCTGCCTGGCAATGCGTAGCGCTGAAATGTGTATCGCAGGCTATGACTCAAATCTTCGTTGACAGAAATGTTGAAATGTAGGACTAATATTTTTTATATAAATTTTTTAAACTTTGGAAAATGTTAAGAATGTTTGTCAGGCTTGTCCTCCTACAGAAATCATATTTTTTGAAAACTCATCTTTTTCCATTTTCATACATTTTTGAAAAAGCTCCAGGGAGCCACTTGGGTAGCGTTAAAGAGCCATATGTGGCTCACGAGCCACGGGTTGCCGACCCCTGCCATAGACAGTGAGAGGCATGGCCAGCCTTTGATAATCCAGTTAGGTGGACTGGGAGGACAGTGACAACCTGTTGAGAATGGGGCTTGAACCCCCTACCTTGGGATCAGTGATCCAGCACCTTTACCACCAGGCTACCACTGTCCTTGTATGTTAATTGGATATGTTTTCATAATTCTTAAAAGAACATGCTTCAATTTCTCCTTAAAGCAAGTCTTCACCATAAAATAATTTGGGTTTTATAATGACATGCCACCTAAAGAACTCTTTTTCCTCAAGCTTCATAGAAGATACTGACAGCATGGGCAGAGACATTTTCTACACTTTTTGGAATGTAATAAACTCAGAAATTGAGTTCAAGCTGAGAGCATATTAGTCTGTGGCTACTATTATCAGGAGTAATCAGGTGCACCCTTCCTGGAGAAAAAGAATATATAGCTGTTTTGAACTACCTCCCTAGCTACCCTGCTTACTTGGTTGGACAGAAACCTTACAGTAAAAGCTATTGTTTAAAAGTGATAATGAACCAAATAATGTAGCTAAGCGAGCATCGAAGATCAGGAGTTCAGTGAAGTTGCTGTTTGCTGCTATATGTGGTGAGCGAAAAAAAAAAATATGAGATTTTCAGCTTAAAGTGTTGACTCACTCTTAAAATTCGTATACAGATCATGGCATTGCATTGCAGCCCTATTCTGCGCACTATAAAAACCTATGAAATATTGTACACATCTCAAAACATATAGAAGTTTTTCAAGTGTTCCTGCCATGACACCTGATGAAAGTGCTATGGTGGGACATTTTATGTTAAAGATGTCATGCAGAAGTTTCATTTCCATGTTTCAAATTTTACAGGAATAACTATCATTAGTATGTGAAAGTATTGTTTCTTTAGTTACTCATCATCATTTTCTTTTTCTTCCGGTGTCAGGTCACGGGGGCAGTAGACTAACAGTACGGTCGTTAGTTACTGTATACTTGAAAAGATTAACTAGCTACAAGAGGCATTGTGTCCATGGACTTCCACACTTACAACACTTGCTATTTTTCAGGACATAAGTATGTCCCATTTGATCATTTGATGACGAAAGAACCAAATGTTTTTCAAATGTATGTACTCTGTGAAAGGGAACTTACAAAAGTATGCCAACGAAGACACAGTGTTGGACATTTATGGGATAAAATGTCTCTAATTAGTGTCATTGCTGACTTTCGACAAGAGTAGGCTGCAAAGCCGTCGGCGTGTTTCCGCCCTGCGATGGCCTGGCGAGCCGTCCAGGGTGTACTCTGCCCTCGCCAAAAGTTGGCTGGGATGGGCGCCAGCCTCCCCGCGACCCTAATTAGGATTAAGCGGTTACAGAAAATGAACTGAACTGAACCCTGAAAAAGGGAAAGAGCCAAAAGGAAATCTCTCATTCAATATGCAAAATGGTGACATTGTCTTTTGGCTCTTTCCCTTTTTCAGGGTTCAGTTCAGTTCATTTTCTGTAACTGCTTAATCCTAATTAGGGTCGCGGGGAGGCTGGCGCCCATCCCAGCCAACTTTTGGCGAGGGCAGAGTACACCCTGGACGGCTCGCCAGGCCATCGCAGGGCGGAAACACGCCGACGGCTTTGCAGCCTACTCTTGTCGAAAGTCAGCAATGGTTCTTTTACATGCCTCACACCATAGACAGTGAGAGACATGGCCGGCCTTTGATAACCCAGTTAGCTGCACTGGGGAGGAGAGTAACAACCTTGTGGAGAGTGGGAATCGAACCCCCAACCTTTGGATCAGCGATCCAGCGCCCTATACCACTAGACCACCACTGCCCCTCTTTTTCAGGGTTCTCCACAGTGAATGATTCGCACGTTTGATTTGACATAGGTTTTTACATCAGATGCCCTTCCTGACACAACCCTTTAGCAAGTGACAGAAACACGCTGACAGCTATGCAGCTACTCTTTACGAAAGTCAGCAATGGTTCTTTTACATGAACCTCTCACCATAGACAGTGAGAGACATGGCCGGCCTTTGATAACCCAGTTAGCTGCACTGGGGGGACAGTGACAACCTTGTGGAGTGTGGAACTCGAACCCCCAACCTTAGGATCAGCAATCCAGCGCCCTATACCACTAGACCACCACTGCACCAATTTTGCATATCGAATATTACCGAATACTGTATTCAAATCAGCAACATCTACCAAGCCTGTCATAAATAATAATCAAAATAATTGACAAGTTTTAGAGTATATCTCTACATGAATCAACTTTGAAAGAGATGGGTCAAAGGAGCTCCACAAGCTTCAAGCGGAACTGAGCTTTGCATGGCTTTAGGCATCTTTTTATTCAGATTTATATGCTGAATGGGAACGTAGGTTAAATCATTAGTCTGAAATGAATGTATTATATACCACATGGCAAGGGAAGGAAAAACAACAAAAACAAGATTTCCAATTTTTGGTTTTATATTTTAAAGCATGATAACATAAGTGTCTGGCAAATTAGTTGAAGCGTTATCCTCTTGGAAAATGCTTTTTAATTCCTTGAACAGACAATCAGATTGTGCATTTATATATACAAGGATCCCTCGCTACTTCATGCTTCAATTCATGTGGTTTCAGTGCATTGCCTTTTTTTTTGTTTTTTTTTTTAATATTCATCGAATTAAAAAATAAGGAAATTAAGGAAGAATAGGGGAAAAGTTAAGGAAAATGCCGCAAAACAAGGCCAATTATGCAAAAAAAAAAAAAAAAAATCCCCAAACAAACAAAAACAACAAACAACCCAAAGCCCCAGATCAAAACTACTGACATTTTTATGTGAGGTGTGCATCTGTGTGTGCAAGCACGTGTCTGTATGTGTGTGTGTATTTATATTTTATTTACATCTTATGCATTATTTTTGAATGTTTAATTGTTATTATAATTTACAGCATTGAATATGTATTTATTGATATTATATACCCATATACATGTACATATACGTCAGTCAGGGGGGTTGATCCTACTCTGCGGAATTTGGCGGTCGCGCGGGGTGGGGGTGGGGGGTGTCCCTTGGTCCCCATTAACCGCGGAAAGTGAGCGATACCTTAATTCTAAAATTAAAATGGTTGCTGATTTGTAAAATAAGCATGGAGGATAACACTGTTGCCTCAAAACAAAATGTACAGGGTTCAAATCTCAGTCATGGGCCACTGAGTGGAGGCTGCATGTTCCCCCTGTGCTCAAGTAGGTTTACTCTGGGTGTTTTGGTTTCCTCCCACAATTCAAATGCATGCCTTTAAGACAGTGCTTCTCAATTATTTCCTGTGGCAACCTCTTGAGGAAGAAAAAAATTTTACCCCCCCCCCCCCCCCCACACACTACCGCTCCACGGGCGACTATAAATAGTATTATTTGTCTATAAAATTGTTATTAGTACATCTCTGCATAACACTGTATCTTTATTAACATGAGAAAGAAATATAGTTCAATTTACAATAAAAAAACTTCATTAATATTGTTGTTTAATCTGTAACAGAAAACATTTAAAGTGCACCAATGTGCCTGAAATTTAAAAAAAAAACCATCCATAATTAAACTCATTCAACTTATTTATGTCTTAATATTTCCGTCTCTCTCCACCTTTCTCTTCGTTCCTGTTAGAAAATTTTCCGTGTCGTTTCTTGAGGGGTTGTTTACTACACTTCATATCGTTTGCTTGTGCAAAAACCGCTACACCATAGTACGATAATGAGAGCGCCACTGCCAATTAGTGGAGTGGAGGTGCAATTACACTTAATTCTTGTACACTATTCCAGAAAAGCATGTTCCTTAGGATCATACGCACTGCCCCCGGCATCACCCCCCCCCCCCCCGGCATCATATCGTGCCCCTCAACGGGGGCATACCCCACTATTTGAGAAGTACTTCTTTAAGATCAACTAGCTATGCCAGATTGCTTGTGTATAAATAGTTATTTATGTCTGTTAGATTTGCTAACATTTTTATTTAACTATGATTGCTGTATGGCAGAAAATGATTTTAAACATAATATGACATTATCCTGTTTTTTTTTTTTTTTTTGAGATTCTTCACTGTAAACTGGGGCATAATCATTACAAGTCAATATCAGTTATTAATAAGAACTCAGACCATTCTTCCCCCTGTGACATTATTCTACACCTTATTCCTTTCCAATCTCACATAAGTGAACCTTATCAGGTTGAGAAAGAAGCAACCTCCTCTCCAAGGCCCTTTCCCCTTTCTGTAATTTAGTTTTATAAGAAGTCAGAACAGCTCCCTGTCTGTGTTGTTCCTAATGATATAATAGCACCACTCTTCTGCCTTCTGCTATAGGATGCTTACTGAATCACTGAGAATCCAAATAAGAAATGAATCAATTTTGTTAGCCAAGAAAGACCTGTAGGATTTGATTCGAAAGTGGTTCTTAAGAGTACTTAGTGTGTAAAAAAAACATTGAAAAATCAGAAAAGTAAAATTTGTAAAGAATACATAGTTTATAAAATTGTCTCTCTGTTAAGCAATGTTTTCTTCATTTGCAGTCATTTTTCAAAAATATTATTTTTCCCTTTAAAGACTGATGGTGCTTTTTATAATTAGATATTTAATGGTGTGGAATCTCTGCAAAACAGTGGTGTGTTTTTTTAAATAATTTTTGTAATCAGTAATTGTTTCCATAAAATTCTTCGTATGTACAACCAGGGTATTACCACATTTACCATCTGTAGCTACGGCACAATAAAATAAAAAAATAAAAATAAATAAATAAAAAAAAAAAAACTGAATGTAACCGCTGGCCTACTTTTCCATCTATTCAAGACTTATTCAAAGGAATGTAACAAAATTTTGAATGAAAGTATTTGATGGCAGGAATGCATTTCTATTAAAAATAAATAAATACCCTGGTGTTTAAAGGTTCACCAAATGTGCGTTTATCAAATGTGATGCAAATGTGACATACCCACCATTGTAAATGTTGTGTGTTAAGCATAAGCATGGCAAACCTGTGTGCTATCAGGCCCATTAAGTATTTGATAGTCATAACAAATATTTTTACTTAACAAGAATTTGTATAAAATGATAAAAATGCTTGTTTTCCTCACAGTCCACTGAGTGTGGGAAGAATAACATTATTTTACTTACTCTCGTTAAATATGACTAATAGCTGGCCCAGAACACGGCTATGTGTATCTGATTTGAGTTTGTGGGATAGTTGTTAATTATCCTGAGTGGGTAGTGCTTGAATCGAAATGGCTGACAAATGCTCAAGGTTCATCACAGTTACACAGAGTAGGCAGTATCACACTTTAAAAATGAAAAATAAATCAAAATCTGACTTTAGTTTGCCTTTCTTGTATCTCCATGAGGTTTACATGGAAACTCTGAATGAGTTTAAAAAGGCTGTGGATCTCATCTGACTTACCTCTGTCATGCTTAAAACATGTAAAGAAAAACTTTTTTTTTTTTAATTGAAATTTGTTGTGATTTCATTAATATGGAACTCAGAGCTGTTATCAAAAATACAATAAAATTTGATCCTGCACTGAGAATTTAACTAGAGGTGTAACGATAAATCGATTTACTAATAAATCAATCTATTTTCAAACACGATTTTAAAATCAATTTATTTTGTGTTTTTACGATTTTTTATCGATTCATGTAAAGCAACAAAGGATTCAAAAAAGCTATAAAATAACGCTGAAATGACATCTTACAATTGTCAATGGGTGCCGCGATTTTGCTCCGTTGCTATGGAAATCTCGCCAGGAACGAGACTTCACAAAAGCAAAAAAGTTTGGGCTCATTTCTTGCAATCCCGTGACAAAAAACAAGTTTTATGCAGACTTTGCGAGATGAAATTCCCTTACCACGGCAACACAAGTAATCTGCAGAATCACATTCGTCGTCATCACAAGACAATCGACATGGATGTCAAACCAAAAGTTAGCCTACATGGTGAGCCGGTTGCATACCAGGCACATATTTGTGCATACCAGCCACTTCAGTCCCATCTGAGAGAGTTTTTTCAAGTGCAGGAGATGTGATCACAGCACAGAGGGCTGCATTAAAGTGGAAACATGTTGACAGAATGATATTCCTTAAAAAGAACTTCCAGATTTGAATATCTAGTTATCAACCAGTATTATTCACAACACATTAACACAGTTTAGCAATAACAGTTTTACAATAATCTATTGTGAAATTGTTATTGCTAAATGAGTTTAATGTTAATTCAATCTGTTTGACTGTTTTGACAAATTAGTGAATTTGTGTTATGACTGTTTACTGTTAATGTTCATAGTTTAAACATTAGGAAGGGAACATTACCTTTGTTCAGAGTCCTTAAAGATTAAGGATTGGCTCTTTAATATCTTTATGCTATTGAGTTGACATTTGAAATTTAAATACTCCAGCGTGAATGTGAATTGGATTAAAAATTTAGCGAAAATTTAGCGAAAATTTAGCGAAAAAAATTAGCTAAAATTAACATGTGCATTTGATCTGTGCAAATTCCAAAAGTAAGAACTGAGAAGCAAGTATTTGTTGTTGAATTGTTGCTCTGAATGCAGAAACTGACACTATAAGTGGTAGATTAAGATTACATTCACAATATATACCTGGTAGAAAACTGGAAACAAATAAAGGTTATGTTTGTTTATTTTCATGTTTTGATATACGTTAATAATTGTAGTTGAATGATTGTATTGAATAACCAGTTCAGACAATTATTACTTTATATATTTGAAGTGCACATTTTACAAAAAATTAAACTAGAATCGACATATGAACCCAGTTGAATTGAATTGAATAAAGAGGCAAAAATTGTGATTCAAATCGAATCGTCTCATAACTGAATCATCACACCTCTAAATTTAACAAGGGGTAAAATGAAAAAAAAAAAAAAAAAGATTTTTAAATTAGTTTACTATACTGTATATATCAGTGTATGAATGAAAATGAATAATATTTGTTTTTGTGCAGGTTTGTTGAGTGGGTTTCATAACACATTGTATTTTGTCTTTCAGTCCATTTCAACTCATGCTACACTTTATCTTAAGTGTATAGCTTTACTAATGGAACACAAAGTGGGATACCTTGTCTAAATTCTCAAGTTAAATAAAACAAGATCTAAATTATGCCATTAGAGAGTTAAAACCATCCTTCAAAATGCTACACCGGTTTTAGGGCCTAACTTTATAATAATGTGGAACAGATTGAATTTTTTGCAGTCTGCTTGACATATTCAGTAGCATGCGCAAAATCCTAATTCCCATCTTCAAAATGATATAGACGTTCCCCGCCTTACATTCACTTGTTTTAAGTATTTTTCGATTCTCCATTAAAAAAAAAAAAAAAACGACAAATTTTGAGTTTAGCGTGCTCTCTGTAGTACCAGACATACCTAGTAGTATGTTGACGTAATACGCTACTTCCGAATGACGCTTCGTCCATTGTTTACAAAGGACAGACTGAACGTGCCCCTCCTTCTTCCCAGTTCACTGCATGTTACCCTTGTGTTAAGACGTCGTCTCTGTGATCTTTGTGTTTACACTGTTTTGTGGACTTTTGTAACCCTAAGCAAATATGGTTGGTCAGAAGCGTAAGCCTACTAGTGATAGTAGTAATCAGAAAAAGCGGGAAGCCATCTCGTGAGAAACGAAGATGGCTATTATCAAGAAAATCGATGCTGGTGAAAAACATGCGAATGTTGCACGTTTCTTCCAAATGGCTCCATTTACAAGCAGAAAGATTGCGTCACAGAGAATGTTAAAGGTTATATTTGACACAGTATTTGATATTTGATGAGTGAATTTGATTAAAATCTATCTATTTAAAATTATTTTGCTTGAATTTCATTTATTTGAAATTAATGTTGATATTATTTGATATATTTGCTATTATTTTACAATGTCTATCTGTCTTCCTTTCGGCTTTTTTCCCTTTTACTCGGGAGTCACCACAGCGAATCATCTGATTCGCACGTTTGATTTGGCAGAGGTTTTTATGTCGGATGCCCTTCCTGACACAACCCTCTTAGCAAGGGACAGAAACACGCTGATGACTTTGCAGCTACTCTTTACGAAAGTCAGCAATGGTTCTTTTACATGCTTCTCACCATAGACAGTAAGAGACATGGCCCGCCTTTGATAACCCAGTTAGCTGCACTGGGGGGGGGACAGTGACAACCTTGTGGAGAGTGAGACTTGAACCCCCAACCTTTGGATCAGCGATCCAGTGCCCTATACCACTAGACCACCACTGCCCCATCTATTATTTTACAATGTTATGTTTATAATAATTGATTTAGGGGTGTTTTATGAGATAAGGTAATGGTATTTATGGATGTATAGTACAGTCTGAACGTCATATGTCACTGGAACAACTTATGTTTTTTATCCCCTTACGTTCATCCATCTGGAACCGAACTAAAAAGTAAGTTGGGGCGCGTCTGTATATTTAGAGGGTGTTTTTGTACGGACACTGAAACTCACTAAAACTAGTGTTTGATGAGCAAAGCTCTACTCATATTGTACTTACATTTTCACACAATTCAATGTTATGCTTGCAGATTTTATTTCTGTAAAGATGAAGCTTGCACGAAACATCTGTCCAGTAATAACAAAGCAGACGCAGCGCTCGTATTTTAAGAAATATATTTCGAACATTGGGAAACTGTTCGTGTGTAAATCCCACTGCACTGTTTAATATTAAATTGTTTTAAGCTGAAACAAAATGACTGTGGCTCATGAGATCGCCACAAAATATCTGCCTTTTTTTAAAGGAAAAAAGTTAGTTATAGACTCCCCCAACTCTTGCCCCTTGCCCTTACTGGAACATGAGTTACTCTGCTTTACATATATAAATTGACACTACCAATATAATCTATTGAAATTAATTCATAAAAATTAATCTCAAAAACTGTTTAAATATTACCGTACTATACAATAAAATAAGCATGTTTTACCTCAAATATAAGCCTTCATTCTGTGTGATTGTAAAAGTGTAATATTCACATGCTCCATAACTCCAAATTCACTCATCATATTGATATCCATATAGACTTTGCACTACATCAGTGCTTCTCAAATAGTGCGTTGCGCCCTCCTTGGGATTTTAAGTTTTTTTTCTCATTTAAAGCAAGATACTGATGCTTCATGTCTTCATTTTTTACCTTCGGCTTTTCCCCTTATTCTGGGGTTGCCACAGTGAATCATTTGAATCGCATGTTTGATTTGGCATAGGTTTTTACGTCAGATGCCTTTCTTGTGATTATTACAAACTGTAAGCGTCTGTCACTTAGATTTATCAAATCTAGGTTAATATGTATTTATCCATGCTGTAAAATTGCACATTTTACACAAGTGTTGTTCATGATTTCAAACAAAAGTTTCCATGTTCTAAAAAAATATCCAAGATGCTCTTCCCAGTGTTTGTGTTTGTATAATGATTCTTTTATTAGTCTGAAATTGAATGTACATATGGAAACTTTTTTCAGGCAGACTTTGTGTATTTTTAACCATTAATCAGATTAATCTAATTGCAGCTTGATCACTGAACCCAAAAGTGTGTGTGTGTGTGTGTGTGTGTGTGTGTGTGTGTGTGTGTGTGTGTGTGTGTGTGTGTGTGTGTGTGTATATACCCTTTATCAAGTTTTGGCTCAGTGCCCAGATTAGTGTTTTGAGGTGGAAACATTGCAATGAATAATATATTCAATTAACCTCTGTTTATCAGAGCTTTCGTCCCTGTATTTAATCCATAACAAAGACATTTTGGCTCTGATTTTGTCACTGCATGTGTTTAAATTTTAAGGCCAGGGCTGGAATAACATTTAAACTGCACAGTATATTATAAGTATGATATACATCATCTTACATTACACTTTAAAAGTCTTCATCAAAATCTTCAAACACTTTCAGTAACTTTATCAGAATAAGGTTTCTGTTATATACTACTTACAGAAAGTTTTTATGAGGGCCAATTCATCACATTTGAAAATTGAAAAATAATTGAATTAGCTTTATTTTTCACTGGAAAATAATCCCTTAGTAATGTGTAATACCATCGCACAAATCTATGTCATTTAATACTAAATGCATAACTACACAAAAGAGTAAAGGGTTCAACTATACAAAATGTGTTTGGATTATAGTTAAACCTATAAAAGCAACTCAAGGTCTTAATACAGCACAGGGAAATTTTCTGAGTATCTCCAAATTTTCTTTGAGAATCAGAGTGGGCGAACCAAGAGAAAGCTAAAAGCTGCTTTTTAAAAAAAATATTACATGTATATTTTTGCAATATAAAACATCAGAGATAATTCTTACAATATGATTCCGGGTCATAAGGAAAATTAAGAGACCATTCTGGCACATATAGGCCTGATCCACATCTGTCAAAATATGACCTAATTTTTCAGTTTTTGTGGGTTAGACAGCTGTGACTCTCAGTCCTTCATATCACATACAGTACAGTATGTGGTCATCTGATCATCATATGATCTTCCGTATACTGTTGCCACAAGATTGGAAGCACACATTTTACATGATGTCTTTATGTGCTGTGATTTAGTTAGTTCAGTTCATTTTCTGTAACCGCTTAATCCTAATTCGGGTCGCAGGGAGGCTGGCGCTCATCCCAGCCGACTCTGGGCGCGGGCAGAGTACACCAGGCCATCATAGAGTGGAAACACATTGACAGCTTTGCAGCTACTCTTGTCGAAAGTCAGCAATGGTTATTTTACATGAACCTCACACCATAGACAGTGAGAGACATGGCCGGCCTTTGATAACCCCATTAGCTGCACTGGGGGAATAGTGACAACCTTGTGGAGAGTGGGACTCGAACCCCCAACCTTAGGATCAGTGATCCAGTGCCCTGGACCACTAGACCACCACTGCCCTTGGTGTGATTTAATAAAAATAATTTTCCTCGACTGGAACTAACAAGCTCAAATCTTCAGGTCATCAGGTCAATGCTCCTGTGCAGAAAGCACTTCATGAACTCATGCTTTGCCAAAGTTCAAGTGGAACAACTCAAGTGTCATTCTCAATGTCCTCAACACCTATGAAACCTTAGGGACTCACTGGAATACCAATTGAAGAACATGAGGTTTACTGTTAAAGACAATTTTGGCGATTTTTAAAGTAAACTCAATCTTCTTTTTTTTTTCCTTTCGGCTTTTCCCCTTTTTCAGGGGTCACCTCAACTCAATATGGGTAAATTATGTATCATTTTTACTTGAGGATCTGAACTACTCAAAATTATAAAACTTTTTAGCACAAGCCTTGTTATAGGAAGAAAAGAGTAGGACAAGGCCACTTATCCACAGTTGAATAAAGTTTTAAACTTTTATAGCAAATATTTCCATAATTATACAATCCAGTTTACTAAAAACAGTTCACAAGTGACACATAAAAAATTATAACAAAATACAGTGAATATATTTCCAAAATCAGTGCGATTTATTTGCAAGAGTGATAATCCAAAAGAGTTATGCTTTAAAAAAGTAAAATAAATACATAACTATAGCAAAATAATAAAAATACTAATAATAATATTACTACCACTACTACTACTACTACTACTACTACTATGACAACTAATAATAATAATAATAATAATAATAATAATAATAATAATAACAACAACAATAACAAGAAGAAGAACAAAAATAATACAAATTATTATTACTATTAGAATTATTATTATTATTCATTTATTCATTCATTTTCTAAGCTGTTTAATACTAATTAGGGTTGCGAGGAGGCCATCTCAGCCGACTCTGGGCTGGAGTGGGACACATCCTGAACAGCTCAACAGGCCATTGCAGGGTTGACACTCACACTCACACCTAGGGGTGATTTAGAACAGTCAATTAGCCTACTGTGCATGTTTTTGGACTGTGGGGGAAAAAACAGACGACCTGGATGGAACCCATGCAAGCAAGGAGAGAACATGCAAACTCCACATAGAAATGCCTGAGTTGGGAATCAAACCCAGGCCTTCTTGCTGTGAGATATGCTAATCACTATTCTACTGATTCACCCAGAAAATAGTTCTATATTCAAGTTTATTTATCATTCATTTTCTGAACTGCTTAATCGTAATTAGGGTTGCGGGGAAGATTGTGCCCATCTTAGCCAACTCTGTGCAAGGGCAGAGTACACCCTGGACAGCTCAACACGCTATCACATGGCAGAAATATGCTGAAGGCAATGCAGCACTCTCTATTCGAAAGTAATGAAAGCAATGGCTCTTCTCTGCAGCCATGAGCAATAAGTTCTCTGACACTGGAACAACCAAGTGAGAAAATATATTTTATGAATAATATATTTGTTTAATTTGTTGTACAGTTATGTCAGTAAAGAAAGAAGCATATTATGTATAAGATACAACTTTTCATTCATTCATTTATTTTCTGTAACCACTTAATCCTAATTAGGGTCACGGGGAGGCTGGTGCCCATCCCACTCTGATCAGCTCGCCAGGCCATCGCAGGGCGAAAACACACTGACGGCTATGCTACTCTTGTCAAAAGTCAGCAATGGTTCTTTAACATGCCTCACACCATAGACAGTGAGAGACATGGCCAGCCTTTGATTACCCAGTTAGCTGCACTGGGGGGGACATTGACAACTCGTTGAGAGTGGGGCTTGAACCCCCAACCTTAGGATCAGTGATCCAGCATCTTTACCACCAGGCCACCACTGCTCACCACTTTTCAAAAATATACAAAAATATAATGAAGGCTTCTGGATTTACATTTAAATAAAGAATCAAGTGTGACAGTCAACATTTCCAGGACTACTGTAGCTGCTTCTGTAAGACACCTGGTAGATACTGTACCTGTAAAACTGCACAAATGGTACCTGATGCTATTCTCATTTTAAACAAAAAGGCATCACACCTAATATTGAATTAGTTTAACTTTGGCTATGTGCTTTATAGAATTTTTATGTAGAGATCTTTAAGTATGTGTGTGTGTGTGTGTGTGTGTGTGTGTGTGTGTGTGTGTGTGTGTGTGTGTGTGTGTGTGTGTGTGTGTGTGTGTGTGTGTGTGTGTGTGGAATAAATAAAATAAGAAAGGAATAGGAATATAGAAAAGAGTAACACTGCTTTCAAGGTCATAGAAATTACTTATGACATCACATTGTTTTGATCTCATTACAAAAGCAATAAGCTTTATTGTTTCTTTATAAACTTTTTCTTCTTCTTCTTCTTTTCCTTTCAGCTTTTTCCCCTTTTCAGCGGTCGCCACAGCGAATCATCTGATTTGCACGTTTGATTTGGCATAGCTTTTTACGTCGGATGCCCTTCCTGACACAACCCTTTAGCAAGGGACAGAAACACGCTGGCGGATTTGCAGCTACTCTTTTACAAAAGTCAGCAATGGTTCTTTTACATGAACCTCTCACCATAGACACTGAGAGACACTGCTCTCTTCTTCTTCTTCTTCTCCTTTCGACTTTTCCCTTCAGGGATCGCCACAGCGAATCATCTGCCTCCATCTCACCCTATCCTCTGCATCTTCTTCTCTTACTCCAACTAACTTCATGTCCTCCTTCACCACATCCATGAATCTTCTCTTTGGTCTTCCTCTAGGCCTTCTGCCTGGTAGTTCCAGCCTCAGCATCCTACTACCAATATACTCACTATCCCGCCTCTGTACATGTCCAAACCATCTCAATCTAGCCTCTCTGACTTTGTCTCCAAAACGTCTTACATGTGCTGTGCCTCTGAAGTACTCATTCCTGATCCTTTCCATCCTCGTTACTCCCAAAGAGAACCTCAACATTTTCATCTCTGCTACCTCCAGCTCTGCCTCCTGTCATTTCCCCAGGGCCACTGTTTCTAAACCATACAACATCGCTGGCCTCAACAATTGGCATTGTACACTTTTCCTTTCATTCTTGCCGATACCCTCCTATCACACATCACACCGGACACTTTTCTCCAACCATTCCAACCTGCCTGCACATGCTTCTTGACCTCTTTTCCACACTCTCCATTGCTCTGGATTGTTGAGCCTAAGTACTTAAAATTCTCCACCTTTCTTATCTCTGCTCCCTGTAATCTCACCGTTCCTCTTGGGTCCTTGTCATTCATCCACATGTATTCTGTCTTACTGAGCCTGGAACTACCAGGTAAAAGGCCTAGAGGAAGACCAAAGAGATGATTCATGGATGTGGTGAAGGAGGACATGAAGATCATTGGTGTAAGAGAAGAAGATGCAACGGATCGGGTGAGATGGAGGCAGATGATTCGCTGTGGCGACCCCTGAAGGGAAAAGCCAAAAGGAAAAGAAGAAGATCTTTGTATTAGGCTATGTCAAACAACATGATTCCTTCAAATAGAGCTGTAGAGAATGTTAAATGTCTATACAGTGATCCCTCGCTACTTCGAGCTTCGAGCTTTCTGCGACTTCAGTGCATTGCAGGTTATTCAAAAATATTCATCAAAAAATGTAAAAATAAGGAAATTATGGGAAAATAGGGAAAAAGTTAAGGAAAATGCCACAAACCAAAACAAAACAAAACAAAAAACAACCCAAAACCCCACAAACAAAACCACTTACACTTTTATGTGAGGTGCGTATCTGAGTGTGTGTGTGTGTGTGTGTGTGTGTGTGTGTGTGTGTGTGTGTGTGTGTGTGTACTTATATTTATTTACACCCTATGCATTGTTTTTGAATATTTAATTGTTATTATAATCATTTATAGCATTGAATATGTATTTATTGATATTATATACACATATGCATGTACGTATACGTCAGTCAGGGGGGTTGATCCTACTTCGTGGAAATCGGCGGTCGCGGGTGTCTCGGTCCTCATTAACCGCAGAAAATAAGGGCTCCCTGTATTTGTGCACTTCATGGTTCGGTTGAAGAAAAACCCTCTTCACCCCTGTCACATTTCTGCAAAAACTTAAGACATGTAGTCAACGATGAATGAACAAGGTCGATCTGCCATTTCATTGAAATGACAGCTAGACCTTGTTAATTCTCGGTTGACAATGTCACTACACCAAAATGCCACTTAATGCACCTGAGGCTATATTTGAATAGTAAAAACCACCAGAAATAGCTGAGGGCGTCCAGAATGTCACAGACCCATCAGGCCATTATTAATGCAAGTTTCCTGACCTCAACATCACTTGCCATTTTGTGCCCTCTTTGTCGTAGTCATTCCCATCGGAGTTGCTGAAAATGTTGCAGCACTCACCACAGATGTCTAAGGGAATCTGTACAAGACTTGTTTTCCATCTTTCTTTCTCCTTCAAGTTTGCTTTGCTATTAAGACAGAAATAGGAAAAAGGGCAGACGTGTTGTACTGGAGATATTAGGTCACAAGGAGACATCTTTGCTATTGGTATTTGAGGGGTGGGCGGGTGAACATGGGAATGTAGTACTCCGCGAGTTCAATTCTTTCCTGTGTTGAAAAGAATACCACATGCTGGTGTAAAGGAACCCTCAGGCTGGTAATGGTTGAACTGTAATTTTATTTCAGCTTAAAGATTGAAACATGGACTGTGAAATTTCCTTTAGTTTATGCAGCAATGAAATATTAACACAACAGCAGCCAAGCTGTGAATTAAACTGTCAGTCAGAGACACAAACATTTCATTTGATACCTGAAATGTTAAGAAATAAAAAATAAAATTTTACGACGAGAAGTCCAGGAGTGTTACGATACATGACAAAACTGAACAACATGGCAAACTGGCACTTAATTTGAGAAATAGTTCTGACAATACGCAAGACACTGTAGTGTGACCTATTTCTAATTTTGATTTTACCTGCTTTATTCAACCGGCAGTCAAATCATCCGTAATGAAATTCCCGCAATGCAAACGTGATTAAGCTTCTACACACATAACCCGATGGAATACGGCTGCCACTCATAACTGCTTCTCTGACGTGACAAAGAATGAGCATTGCTATGACAGTACATTTCCACAATCATAATACTCATCACCACTCAGTTGGTGCCAGAACATCTTTGGCTCACTAGCCAGCATTATCTGTAACTGAATTAATATCCAATAGCAAAAGCGTAGTAAAGAATGCTCTCTCACTCTCTCTCTCTTTTTTATATAATTACAGCTCATTCGGCTCAATGCTCAAAGTCAGGGCAGGGGACTGATTAGAGAGGAGCACCAGCTGCCAGCTGCTTTTTTACAGCTGATTACTACACTATCGAGGGAATCTAAGCAGAAGAAACATTAATTTTAGAATTTGGAATGAGCTCACATGTGAGAAATGGCCTCTGAGTCCAGATTAATTGCTGGGTGTCATAACTAATGATGAGCATTATGACTCACTTTACTGATTTGATTCATTCATACAAATGCATTGTAAACGCAGTAATATGATCCATTTGAAAATATGGCATGATGCAATTTAGTTCAAAAACAGTGCACGCTGCGCTGCATTTTGGGATAGTCTGAGATGTACAATGAGTTTGTTTAACCATTCATGTACAAAATCAGCTGGTAATGAAGAACAGACATTGCCAGGTAGCTTTATCAGTAGGCCCTGCTGATACGATTCCTTCATTGATTTATAAGTACTTTTTGTTTTCCTTTCAGCTGTTTCCTTCAGGGGTCGCCACAGCAAATGATCTGCCTCCATGTCACCCTATCCTCTGCATCTTCTACTCTTACTCCAACTACCTTCATGTCCGCCTTCACCACATCCATAAATCTTCTCTTTGGTCTTCCTCTCGGCCTCCTGCCTGGTAGTTCCAACCTCAGCATCCTTCTACCAATATACTCACTATCCCTCCTCTGTACATGTCCAAACCATCTCAATCTAGCCTCTCTGACTTTGTCTCCAAACCATCTAACAAGTGCTGTCCCTCTGATGTGCTCATTCCTGTTCTTATCCGTCCTCGTTACTCCCAAAGAGAACCTCAACATTTTCATCTCTGCTACCTCCAGCTCTGCCTCCTGTCTTTTCCTCAGGGCCACTGTTTCTAAACCATACAACATCGCTGGCCTCATCACCGTCTTGTACACTTTTCCCTTCATTCCTGACGATACTCTCCTATCACACATCACACCGGACACTTTTCTCCATCCATTCCAACCTGTCTGCACACGCTTCTTCACCTCTTTTCCACACTCTCCATTGCTCTGGATTGTTGAGCCTAAGTACTTAAAATCATCCACCTTCTTCATCTCTGCCCTCTGTAACCTCACCATTCCTCTTGGGTCCTTGTCGCTCACACACATGTATTCTGTCTTACTGAGACTAACCTTCATTCTGCTCCTTTCCAGGGCATACCTCCACCTCTCTAGATTTTCCTGCACTTGTTCTCTCCTCTCACTACAGATCACAATGTCATCTGCAAACATCATAGTCCATGAATATTCTTGTCTAACTTCATCTGTCAGCCTGTCCATCACCATAGCAAACAAGAAGGGGCTCAGAGCTGACCCTTGATGCAGTCCCACCTCCACCTTGAACTCTTCTGTCACACCGACAGCACACCTCACCACTGTCTTACATCCCACATACATGTCCTGCACCACTCTAACATACTTCTCTGCCACTCCAGACTTCCTCATACAATACCACAGTTCTTCTCTCGGCACGCTGTCATATGCTTTCTCCAAATCCACAAAGGCACAATGCAGCTCCTTCTGACCTTCTCTGTACTTCTCTATTAACATCCTCAAAGCAAACACTGCATCTGTGGTGCTCTTTCTTGGCATGAAACCAAACTGTTGTTCACAAATGCTGACCTCTGCCCTTAGTTTAGCTTCCACTATTCTTTCCCATAACTTCATTGTATGGCTCATCAACTTTATCCCTCTGTCGTTGCCACAACTCTGCACGTCTCCCTTGTTCTTAAAAATGGGCACAAGCACACTTCTCCTCCATTCCTCCGGCATCTGCTCGCTTTCTAAGACCTTTTTGAATATTCTTGTCAGAAAATCTACTGCTACCTCCCCTAGACACTGCCATACCTCCACCGGTATGTCATCAGGACCAACTGCCTTTCCACTCTTCATCCTCTTCAATGCCCTCCTCACTTCTCCCTTACTTCCTGGTCCTCAATGGTCACCCCTTCTACTCTTTTTTAGCTCTCATTTTCCTCATTCATCAGCTCTTCAAAGTACTCTTTCCATCTTCCCAGCACACTTCTATCATCAGTCAATACATTTCCCTCTCTGTCCTTAATCACTCTAACTTGCTGCACGTCTTTCCCATCTCTATTTCTCTGCTGTGCCAACCTGTATAAATCATTTTCTCCCTCCTTACTGTCCAACCTATCATACAAGTCATCATACTCCCTCTGTTTGGCCTTTGACACCATTCCCTTCGCCTTACGCTGTCTCCCTGTACTCCTGTTTACTCTCTTCGGTCCTTTCTGAGTCCCACTTCTCCTTAGCTAACCTCTTTATTTGGTACACACTCCTGCACTTCCCCATTCCACCACCAAGTCTCCTTATCTACTTTCCCTCCAGAGGACACACCAAGTACTCTCCTACCTGTCTCCCTGATCACATTGGCTGTAGTTGTCCAGTCATCTGGAAGCACTTCCTGACTACCCAAAGCCTGTTTCAACTCCTCCTTGAAGACAACACGACACTCTTACTTTTTCAGCTTCCACTACTTTGTCTTCTGCTCTCCCTTTGCTTTTTCACCTTCCTCACCATCAGTGTCATTTTGCACACCACCATCCTTTGCTGTTTGGCAACACTCTCACCCACAACTACTTTGCAGTCACTGACTTCCTTCAAATTACATCGCCTACACAAGATGTAGTCTATCTGTGTGCTCCTACCTCCGCTTTCATGTCACCCTATGCTCCTGTCTCTTCTGGAAGAAAGTATTCACCACAGCCACCTCTCCTTCTCTGCTCATATCCTGCCTGTAGGGCATAAGCACTAACAACATTGACCATCACGCCTTCAATTTTTAACTTGAGACTCATCACTCTGTCTGACACTCTTTTCACTTCTAGAACTTGCCTGATAAATCCCTCCTTCAAAATGACTCCTACTCCATCCATCCCATTCACACCGTGATAAAACAGCTTAAACCCTGCTCCTAAGCTTTTAGCCTTGCTACCTTTCCACCTGGTCTCCTGAACACACAGTATGTCCACCTTCTTCCTCTGCATCATGTCAGCCAGCTCTCTAGCTTTTTCGTTCATAGTTCCAACATTCAAAGTCCCTACTCTCAGTCCTAGACTCACGCATTTCCTCTTCTCTCTCTGCCTATGGACATGTCTCCCACCTTTCCTTCTTTGACGTCTTTGACCAACAGTAGTCCAATTTCCACCAGCACCCTGTTGGTTAACAGCACTGATGGCGGTCGTTGTTAATCCGGGCCTCGAACCGATCTGGTATGAATTTCGTTTTGATCATTTGCATGAGAAATGTGGCAGAAGTTTTACGACGGATGCCCTTCCTGTTGCAACCCTCTGCATTTATCCAGGCTTGGGACCGGTGTGAGGAGGAGACACTGGTTTGTGCCCTCCCCCCCCTCCACAGCTGCATTTTATTTATAAGTACTGTACATTGTAATAACTGTTATGGGACATTTATGCAACTTAGAAACCACCCACTCTATTAGAGCAACAACATTTTAGACAACATGCAGTGTGTTAGAGAAAAGGTTCATTTGATCATCAAGCTTTGGAAAGTATTTGATGCAGAGAATATCCTGAAATACTAATTGGCCACAACTGTATCTGACAATAATTCTTCGGTAACACTGAGGTTTTAATTAGGTGCCACAGTGCATTGCATCTTTGGACAGTGAATCAAGTGTCGAGAATTCAGCCTTTTCCAATATGGAAATGGAATATAGTGTGTTATGGTATAACAGTGACAGGACTTGCAAACTCAATAAATCCTATATCCAGACTCATGCATATAAATATTCAGCATTTTCATAAAGATAAAATGTTTACAGGAAAATGTATCCTAAAGGTTGAAGAGCTTATCCAATTCTGCAAAGTATTTACTGCTCATTGAAAATCTCTTGTTCATCATGGGAAAAGAAACAAGCAGAAAGCTATCAAAGCCCTCGCTGATAAGAATGAAGGTGCATTGTTCAATGGCAGGCAGTTTGGAGATAGTGCCTCAGCCAGAATAAAATGTAACAGGAACTAAAGTGAGGTTTAAAAAAGCCAATAGCTTAAAATATGATATAATAAACTATTTATTAAGCTTATCTGCCTAGTCTATAGAGAGAAACCTCAGCTCAAGGTTGCCTCTGTACAGACCTCGCTCAAAGTTAATAAGTTTATATGAGCATACACTTTAGTTTGAAAAAGATTTAATAATAATCATAATACATACATAAATACATACATAATTCAATCATTTACTGAAATTCTTATTCCTTTAAGTTTTCTGTGGACATTGGAACCTATCTCAGCCAATTCTGGATGAAGGCAAGGTAGCTCATACAGTGCGTGTGAAATTAAAAATATGAACATAAAATATAATTTTGTGTAGGATATTATTGTTTGTTTTTTATTGTACTTGGCATTGAAAAAGGAAGAAGGGGAAAACATTTTAAAAAAATTTGTGTAGAATGATATTTTATACACTTTCTTTCTAACTTTTTTATTTTTTTAACGTTACATTTAATTTGCCATTCCGACCAACACATGGGAATAGTTCAGAATTGACAGAGTTGCATGGAGAGCATCGATCAATGCTTGAGTTAAGTACTCTGCTGGGAACTTCCACAATCAAAGATGGAGACAAATATCAGCAGATACCATAGCCGTGATGCAGAGAATCTGATTCTCAGTTAGTGATAGGTACCATTAGTGTGGTTATTATTATTATTATTATTATTATTATTATTATTATTATTATTGTTGTTGTTGTTGTCATTGTTGTTAACAACGACGACAACAACAACAACAACAACAATAATAATAATAATAATTATTATTATTATTATTGTTATTATTATTATTATTATTATTATTATTATTATTATAACTGATATTATTATTATTATTATCTCCAAATTATTGTTGTCATTATTTGGTGTGGCACTGAATATGGATATTCAGTAACTCCAAAACAGGTAATAGAAATTATTCAAAAGCCAATAGCCTCGTTATACTGTTCAATCATTGCAAACTTCTGAAAATTAATAACCATAACATGACTACACACAAAACATAAGAAGGCATAATGGCAAGCATGTCCCCTCACAGTAAGAAGGTACTTGGTTTGGGTTCCATGCTTGGTATGAGTGTTTCCGTGTGGAGTTTGCATGCACTCTCTGTGCTTGCGTGGGTTTTGTCTGGATACTCCAGTTTCATCTTACATGCACATTAGGCTGATATTGTGTACTGCCCAAGGTGTAATGTGAATATGAATTGGTCTTTAAGTGGATGTTGGCCCTGCAAGGTACTGGTGAGCTGTTCAGGGTGTACCCCACCTTTTGACCAGAGTCAGTTGGGATTGGCTACATGAACCCCACAAAGCTAAAGATGATAAGTAGTACAGATGAATAAATAATGAGCCTAGTAATTGAACAGTTAGTTTATATGCACAGGGGATTGGTGGAATATATTTGGCATTAATAGGGATCCTGCCTGCAAAATATTTGGGAACCTCTGATTCACGGAATTGGACATCTGATCAGTAGCCTCGAATCTGCGACAACAAAGGCAAATATCATCACTGGAACAGAAAACAGACCCACTACTTCTGAAGTACTATACCCATTCTCAAATCAACCTGGCCTCTTTATTCAATTACTGATTAGATTGCTTTTTATTCTTTTTTAAATAAATGTTGTGAGGCACAATCATGTCAGGGCCAATGTAGGATTAATGGTCATCCCTCGCTCCTTGCATTTATTTCTGCAAAGCTTGTGTTCACCCATAGTCTAATGCAAATTAATGTCCACTCTTCCAGAAAAGAGAGTCACAGAGCGCAAACAGTTCATTAGTCCTCTCTGCTCACACTGATGGAAATAAAATGTGCCTCTCTCGTGGAAAGATTGCATGGTGGATGGCAGTCATCAGCACTATGCCTGATGATTTATTTGCAGAGTAGGAAAGTGTTGACCCATAAGCCCTATGAGAGGCACATACTCGCTTATGAGGTGTATTTAGAGAGAAAATGATGATGGTGAGATTCTAAATATAGCCTTGGAGGTGTGATTACAGAAGGTCGAGAAGATTGTTTTATATTCTTGGTGGAAAAACAACTTAACAGGTGCAGAACATCTGTATATCAATGTCAAATGATTGATGAAAGGGAAAAGTTCTTGCTTTGGTTATCCAAAATGACAAAAACTGGATTCGTCCCAAAAAGACAAGACCAGTTCTGTTAGAAAGGCTCTATAATGAAATAATGGTCAACTAGACCCGGCAACCTTTAAACCCCTTCATACTCAGCCATGTTCCCACTATAGCCTCAAAAATGTGGGTGGATACAGTAAGAAACTGCATGGTATAGTTCTAAGACATGGTCGAATCAAGTAATAATGTAACTCTGACCAAATTCAATAATTGTAACAAATGTACATCAACGAAGTTCATACTGAGTTAGAGTTACTCTAACTAGAGTTTTTATAACGATGCTATGGACACTATAAGAACAGAATAAGTGCAGGGTAACTATTTAGTGTGATCTGATTGGTCTTAGTAATAATGTAGTAAGAACAAATTTATTGGAAAATACCTTACCCACCACTCGCATTTCCTAATTAACTTAGAGGCTACAACCTGGATAGTACCGCTATAGGCCCGGGTTTTAATGTCTATACGCGGTGACCCACAGATTTATAAAATCATAAAGAATCTGAACATCGTTTTCTCTGACTAAAGTCTGACCTAGCTTCTAACCATAATACACGATACATGATTTGTCACTTAAGAATATTTTTACCTTATCCTTTATCTAGTGACAATCAATAATTGTTATTAGCACCAACCAATTTATGTTTCAGTTAGTCATCACTGTTAAATGTGGTATGCACAGTAATTATGGACGTGGTAAAAAAGTAGCGAAAACTTGTCAGACGTAGGTCTGGTGAGCTATCCAGGATGCACCCTCCCTTGCCCGAGTCAGCTGAGATGAGTGCCAGTTTCACTGAAGCTCTAATTAGGAATAAATGACATAGAAAATGAATGAATGAATCAATGTTAGACACAGATTAGCATGGTGGTGTAGCATTGACCACTTTTACCACACAGGAAGGTTCTTGGTTCGAGTCCTGTGCTCAGAGTGACCTTTTGCGTGGAGTATGGATTTCTTTCAGGTACTCCAGTAAATTCCTACAGTCCAAAGACGTGCATATTAGGCTCATCAGTAGCTGTTTCAAATTGTACAGTTGTCCTAACTCTTCCTGAGTATGAAAGTGAGTGTGAACGGTTGTATTTGTTTTGGCCCTGAGATGTACTGCAAGCTGTTTAGGATGTACCAAATCATCACCCACAGTCAGCTGAGACTCCAACCTCTTTCTAATATGAAATCAAAAGCTGTACATTATATTTTCATTATAAATATGCTCCAGTTGCAGTCACCAATTTTTTTAGATGCAGTGCAATCTTCATAGTTTTCCATGTGAGTGCGATGGGGACTAAGAAACGTATACTCTAGGTATCATAAAACCACATTACAAAAATTGGCATGCAATCATAGATACATTCATAGATACCAAATAAGCAATTACGTCATTATGTAATACGAGTAACAAGGAAAAAATTTCTGAAATGATACACTGAAGAAAAAAATCATTAAGAGGCAACAGACTCAAATGGATCTCAACCTTTTCTGAGTGACACTGAACAGTGGAATTATAAATCATTACAGAATACAGTTGGGAAAGAATAAAAACAAATAGTGTTGACAGTCTTGAAAGGATATTAAGTCTGAGGAGATTGTAAATGAGTGCTTTGCTCATACAGGACAGCCTTTTATGCATATAGATCAAAATCTACTGCATCCAGGTGAAGTTATACACTTGAGTAAGGGGGAGGGGCCACAAGCTGTTCTGAGTCTCTAATCTTTAGGATATCCGTGTGGGACCATCTGCAATAGCAAAAGATGAGTCACAAGTGCAGACTGATAAGCATTAGGATGAATGATTCCCTGTGTACAACTGTGTAGTTAACCAGATAGAAATAATTCATTAAGAAATTAATTTAAAACAGATCCCATTTGCTAAAGCTACTTTCATGGTTCAAGGACATATTTCTACCCTTCAAGCTATCAGACACCAAAAACTGTTCTTGCTATCTCACTTCCAAATGCACACACTGAATCAGCTCGATCAAGAAATTAAATGAGATGTACCATTTGTAATTTCCTCGTTTAAGAAAACTACTGAAAAACATTATATCATATAGCATGTCTAATATACAAACGCAAAGTTATATATACGAGTATGGCTTTTTATTGCATATGAGCTAAGGATATTTTGCTAAACAGTGTGAAGTTCTACCAACTGTACATTAAATTTCCTGATTAAAAATGTCTGGAAAAGTGTCTAAGGGGCGGTTCAACATTTTCAACATTTTCGCAAATGTACAGAGAGTATTCTTTTTTTGACAAACCCGAAAGCATACAAATAAATGTTGATGATCTCTCGGCAGGATTTTTTTAATAAGATATTAAACAAAACAATGGTCAACCCTCTTTTATAAAATAAATCAATGTATTTCCTTGATCAATACCTCTTTTATACACCAGTCAAATAATAAGGACATCAATAAAAAATTATACTTTTAAAGAATTCTTTTTAATGACACCTGCTTTAATATTAATATTAAGACATTTGGTTTTAATAATAAAAATGACATTTTTTTAAATAATGTTATTTTATATCATGATCATCATCATCATCTTCCGCTTAGTCCAGAATCGGATCGCGGGGGCAGCAACCTAAGCAAAGAGGTCCAGATGTCCCTCTCCCGAGCCACTTCCTACCACTCTCCCGGGGGGACACCGAGGCGGTCCCAGACAAGCCGAGAGAGTCCCTTTAGCATGTTCTAGGTCAACCCCGGGGTCTCTTCCCGGTTGGACATGCCCGAAACACCACACCAGAGAGGCATCCGGGGGGCATTCTGACCAGATGCCCGAGCCACCTCAACTGGCCTCTCTCAATGCGGAGGAGCAGCGGATCTACTCCGAGCTCTCCCCGGATGGTGAAGCTTCTCACATTATCTCTGAGGGAGAACCCCGCCACCCGGCGAAGGAAGCTCATTTCATCACTTATATCTGTGATCTTGTTCTTTCGGTCATTACCCAAAGCTCGTGACCATAGGTGAGGGTTGGAACGTAGATCAACTGGTAAATTGAAAGCTTCGCCTTGCGGCTCAGCTCCTTCTTCACCATGATGGACCAGTACAGGCACCGCTTAACAGCAGAGGCTGCAGCGAGCCGTCTGTCGATCTCTCGCTCCATCCTTCCCTCACTCGTGAACAAGACCCCAAGATACTTAAACTCCTCCACTTGGGGCAGGACCTCATTCCCAACCCGGAAGGTGCATTCCACCATTTTCCGACTGAGAACCATGGCCTCAGACTTGGAGGTACTGATCTTCATCCCAGCTGCTTCGCACTCGGCTGCGAATCGCTCCAATGAGAGCTGGAGGTCCCGACTTGATGAAGCCAAAAGGACAACATCATCTGCAAAAAGCAGAGACGAGATCCGATGGCCACCAAACCAAAACCCCTCAACACCTCGACTGCGCCTAGAAATTCTGTCCATAAAAATTATGAACAGAATCGGTGACAAAGGACAGCCTTGGCGGACTCCAACTCCCACCGGAAACGAATATAATTCAAAATTTCTGCATTTTTTATTGGTCATTGGCTTTTAGACGACTACGCGTCAGTTTGTGATCAGCTGCCTTCTGATGTTTCAGCAGCTGATACCGGGTAGGGTAGTATTCATAAATAAACCATTGCATACACCGTGGTTTTGTTTTCTGTGCTTGTCGAATAAGTTATCGACCTGAAAGCCGCCATTGCTAAGTGCCCGCCTACACAAAGTTACCGTGGCGTCACTGCGTTGGTACAAAGTTCCACATGAAATACAGTATAGTGCATTCATATCACAGCATATTATATGATATAAACAACATGGAATCTCACCCTAACAACATGCACAGTTTTTCAACAGAAGACGATTCATCTATTCCTCTCAGAAGACGAATCAAATATTATAGTTCAACCAAAAACATTCTGAAATATATGTCCTCTCTGACTTTGTCTCCAAAACCTCTAACATGTGCTGTCCCTCTGATGTATTCATTCCTGATCCTATTCATCCTCATTACTCCCAAAGAAAACCTCAACATTTTCATCTCTGCTACCTCCAGCTTAGTCTCCTGTCTTTTCCCCAGGGCCACTGTTTCTAAACCATACAACATGGCTGGCCTCATCACCGTCTTGGACAATTTTCCTTTCATTCTTGCCGATACCTTCCTATCACACATCACATCGGATACTTTTCTCCAACCATTCCAACCTGCCTGCACACGCTTCTTCACCTCTTTTCCACACTCTCCATTGCTCTGGAGTGTTGAGCCTAAGTACTTAAAATCCTCTACCTTCTTTATCTCTGCTCCCTGTAACCTCATAACATTACAATGTTATGTTTATAATAATTGATTTAGGGGTGTTTTATGAGATACGGTAATGGTATTAATGGATGTATAGTACAGTATGAGCCTCATATGTCATACGTCATACGTCACAAGTCACTGTAACAACTTACGTTCACTTTCAACTTACGTTCGGCCATCCGGAACCAATTAACAACGTAAGTCGGGGAGCGTCTGTACATGAAAAAGTAATGAGATTAAATATGAATGTCGAATCTAAATCTACTATTAAAGGGTACATTACAGAACACATCACAACTTCTTAATACGTACTTGCCGTTATCATAAAACATATTCATTCATTCATTTTCTGAACCACTTAATAGTAGTTAGGGTTATGGCACCTATTTCAGCCGACTCTTTATAAATGGCAGCAATGTTTTTTTACTTGACTCTCACCATAGACAGTGAGAGATATGGCTGGTCTTTAATAATCCAGTTAGCTGCACTGGGGTTATTGTGAAACTGATTAAAATTATTTAACTTGGCAAAAATATACAGATCGATTGATCTGATTTCTCACAGTGCATGGAATTCATCATACTGAATCATGTGGAATGAAGCCCACAGCTACTTCCTTCTAACACTTAGTCTCTAGCAATGAACCCTCTGGATGCACTTTCATATGAGCCGGATGTCTACAGCACGTTTTAGTTTTTTGTTTTTTAGCAGCTGTTTATGTGTAGGATTTTCACACATTAATAGTGCGCCTTATATCTGTTCAGATGCTGCAGAGTGAGTCGCTGCTGTGAAACTGAATTTAATTTACATGCAAATGACTGTTTCACTTCGGATGGCAGTCATAAATTATAAAAGGTGCCTCATGTCATGAATTAAGCAAGCCTACTTACAGGGATTTCTCTTACATGCTTAAACATCTTTTTAAGGCAAAACCAAGAAAGA